>JAJJWW010008444.1:0-427190 GCA_023531295.1 Papaver armeniacum
ATAGACCCAAGTTACAAGAGCATATTATGGAATACTACAAAATCTTATTCACTGGAGAAGAAATCATAAGGCATGCCGAGAAAAATTATGGAAGAGACCATCAAGATTTGAGGCCTATTTGTCTCTTAACAAAAAAAAAAAATCACCGCAAATTCTTAGTTAGCTACGATTTAAACTTTTCATGGAAAAAAGCTCATCTCACCAGGTGAAACGTGCCTATATCGAAAGACCAATTTTGATGGTACTTTTATGGCTAATGAGCTTGTACCATCAAGGTTAAGATCTGGTAATGCCGAATTATCTTCTAGCAAATCGAGTCTTGATAAGGCTTTTGATGGAGGAAGCATTTGGAATTTGTACTTTACCAAGTGGTTTTTGGCAACAAAGGGTAAGTGGCTAAGGTTTTGTTACTCTACCTCCACTTTTTCAATCCTTATTAATGGTTCTTCTTTTGGTTTTTTCAATAATAATAGGAATGCATCTGATGCATGGATGTCTAGTATCTTATCTACAATTCAACATAGTCGTGGAAGGTTTTTCTAGGTACAACATGAATAGAGATGTGTGTATGCACTTATTCAATGGTTTTTCAGTTACTTTGTCCAAAAGTTATGAACCATTACATTATGCAGATAATACTGTCTTTTTTGTTGTTCAAAATAAGGAGGAGCTACACAATCTTTTCTAGTATGTATTGCTTTGATTACATAGCTGGACTGAAAGTGATCAACACTTCCAAGACAAGACTCATTGTTGTTGGAAATGCACCTGACTTATTACTTGGGCTTTTGAAATTCAAGTAAGAAACAGATTGTTTGCCTTTATGTACTTGGGAATGCCGTTAGATCAGGCCAATTCAAACAAATTTGGAACCCATTATCGAAAAATTTTGATGAAAAAGTTGTCTGCACCGAGGTATTAAACTTGCTCTCTTGTAATGTATTTTTCATCTTCACCAATGTAGTATTTATCTTTATTCATAACACTTACCTCCATGATAAAGATACTAGAGAAAAAGACGACGTGTTTTCTTTTGGGAATACAACGCCGAAGTCGGAGACTTTTTATTGGAGCGTCGCTGGGTCGAACTCACAAGTTTTGATATCTCCAGCTTGTTGCCAATGTTAGATGTATAAAATTGACTAGGATTAGAGTATGGTAGTTGACCTCGGACTGAATAATCCTCAAGATTGAAGACTTAAGAAAAAACGAAGACATTTGCGAGAACTTCATTAACAAAGAGGTATGTGAAGAATTGACCTATCATATTTACTCACGACATTTACCATTCAATAAGTATGAGACTATTTTGTATGATTTTAATAGATTTAACATTGCAAAAAAGAAATTTCGAGTTCAAGCTTATGTTGGTTATACTCTCGAAATATGATTCAAGCAATGGATGTTCATATATCCTTATTAATCTTAGTTAGAACACTTTATTTTTTTTAAACTAATTTTGTTTCAAGTTGATCACTGGGAATTTCCCAAGCAAAATCCATATTGTCTATGACTATTGAGAAACTTTCTAGTTAATTATGAGTGGCTTAGAACTACTTAGCGCAAGGTACACATACTTGTATGTAAAACCTAAGTCAGTCTAATATCCTCATCAAGCCTCTAGATACCCGAATGTTTCAGGACCTTTGAAAATCTATTGGCATTGTTTAAGTTCATTTGTAACACAATATTTCCCTATTGCCATTGATCTTATTCATATCTTTTGGGAAATAAAAGCTTGAGTTCGAAAGAAGGAATTGTCATCGTTCTTACTTCCATTTGTTATTTTGTTCAACATTGTGTGGTAGTTCCTTAACATCCGTATGATCATGTTTCGAGTCTTTATCATGAAATTGAGAGGACTATAATTATCATCTTTAATTGTTGAGCTTGCTCGGAAAGATGTGTTAGAACATTGCTGAAGTTGAACCAGTCAAGCGTTGGTATGTTAAGGTTTGTTGTCATATTTTAGTTCAAAGTCAAAGTCGCTTGATTATATTACTAGAGTCAACTTCGTTATGTTAGACTAGGAAGTCTAAAAATGTTGAGATATACAAATATTACTCAAGAACTCGAAGACGTATCGACATCAACGAACACATCATCCTTCTACTTGAGGTTAGTAATACAAGACTTGATGATTTGTTTCCATTTTCTATCTACGTTATTTTCAAGTCGCTTAGATTGAAAACATAACATTTTAAGTTATATATATGAAACTCTAGTATTAGAGACTTGATCATCTTATTATGATCATAGTATCAGAAGAATACACAAGTTGTTTCACAACCTATGTATATTGGATAACTAAGTATAACGCTTATCTTTTGGACTTAGTAATCGAGACATATACACTATCTTAGTAACTTGTTACTAAATTATGTAATGAACTTATGATTGATTTCATGCCTAGAAAAATACGTATGATTACATGAGTTTAAAGAAGTACACATATGAAACTTGTTTCGTAGTTGAAAGAAATCGATTGGGTTTATGGTTCGGTTCTTATTGGGGATCTCTAGAAGGACCAATCCCTATTAGAGATCTATAGCAGAACCGATCCTTCCCTATTGTGGATCTATATTAGGAGACACATGGAAAAACCGATATACTTTAAGGTTTGTGTGATTTTGGAAGTTGGGTTTGCTAATTAGGAAAGTTCAAGATGTCAACATTGTGAGTAATTTGAACATGTGTAAAATCTCATCTTTTATTGTTCAAAGATATTGCTTGATATTCAAGGTGAGATCCCAAACAAAAATGTTTGAAAATATTTGTGTGAGATTTTCGAATTGATATGTTTTATTTTTCCAGCAAGTAAAATATATCTCAGAAAGATATATTAGTAAAGTATACTTGTGTACTATCTAATATTGAGTTTTCATCCAAGAGTGATTTCGATATTACAGTTGGATATTGGTTGGAATTAGGAAAAAACAAAAATAAGTGCTTATTGCATATCTCGAGAATGTTTTCGGTTATGGAAATTCCTTGGTGTCTTTGGTATATAAATAGTAAAATTTGTTCTTCTAACAAACATATCTGAGGCAAGCACTTCAGTAGAATATACTTGTGTAATAGTATTACTTGTAACCTAGTTAGGCGAAATCTCATACACTAGTTTAAATACTTTGTGGAATCAAGAAGCGTTCTAGATAGTATCGTTGATGGGAAACTAGAATTTGTATTGTTATTTTAGTTTTTGATTATTGATTTGATTGACTAATGATTGCACCTAGTTTGTTTATTATGAGAACCTTCTCTTATAATATGAGGTCACACAAACAAGATCAAGGGATTAACTGTAGTTCGAATCGACAATAGACTTGTGATATAACTTAGTTTTAAAACTTAGATTAAAATATTAGTAATCAACATAACAAGAGTAAGATAATGTTTTCCAACAACCAAAAGTATATTTTTTTATTGACATGAGGCCTCAATCAATCCAAAATTGATACTTTTGAATATCTTTGAGGAAATTCAATGCATCTCAATAGGGAACTATATATATTATCTACCAATTATGTATAATAACCTTCCTTATACTATATATTATCTACCAATTATGTATAATAACCTTCATATACGTATAATACTAACATTATTCTTAAGGTCGGGTGTCCAACGGTTGGCTAATGTTCCACCCGCATCCAATCATCCAACAAACAGATCGGGTGTCCACCCGTCAAAATGCGGATCGGAATGGATAAAATCCACGGGTTGGATGTTTTTGCTCTTCCCTGTGTGGCACATATGTGAGGCCCAGAGAGTAAAAATTGTCCAACTCTCAAGCCCAATTCTAGTCGACATAGCTTGTCTGGAAAGTGGAAACACTCACTAGAGGCCGGACACATTTTAACCTACAGAGACAAGCGTCACTGACGGTCCGAGCTGATGTACTTGCGAAGCACAGTTGAACTACTACAAAAGCAAGAATTGCAAAATACGGGCCGCAGCAGCAGAAGAGTTGCCTTGTCTAGATTTATTCTCTCTTCCGCATTAACCTTCTACGTTTCCCCCATATGGTATGGCTGATGCATAATAAAATGTAGCTGCTGGTTTTGAAGCAAAACAATGATGGCAGCAAAACAAGCTCAAATTCTGATGAACGATTCATACAGAACCCTTCTTATTCAACTAAAATCAAACTCCAGTTCTCTCTTTAAAATTCAACAAACCCATGGGCAAATTCTCAAAACAGGACATTCTAACGATACCCATCTCATTACTAACCTTCTTTCACTTTACTCGAGAAATCATCGCATTTCTGATGCAACCCATCTTTTGAATTCAATCACTGATCCTGATATTTTATCCTTTTCAACTCTGATTTCATCTTGTTCAATCTCTCGGCATTTCAATGAAGCCCTTTTGCTTTTTCGCCAAATGCTTAATCATGGTATCTCACCTGATAATGTTGTTACTCCAAGTGCACTAAAAGCTTGTGCTGGCTGTTTGCATTGAAAATTGGTAGACAGATTCATAGCTTGGTTAAAGTTTGTGGGTTTGAATCAGATTCATTTGTTCAATCTTCTTTGATTGATTTGTATGTGAAATGTGGTGAAATCAAGGATGCTCATATGCTGTTTGATAGAATGGGTCACAGAGATGTGGTTAGTTGGAGTGTTTTAGTTGCGGGTTATGCTCGACAAGGATACGTCGATGAGGCAAACAAGTTGTTTAATGAGATGAGGGATTCGGGGGTTGAGCCTAATCTGATTACATGGAATGGTTTAATTGCGGGTTTTAATCATAATGGATTAGCTTCGGAGTCGGTGGCATTGTTACATAAGATGCATTCAGAAGGATTTAAGCCTGACGGCACTAGTATCTCTAGTGTCCTGCCTATGATAGGTCAGCTCGAAGATCTCAAGGTGGGAATTCAAGTTCACTCTTATGTGATCAAGCAAGGACTTGGGGCGGATAAGTGGGTCGTTAGTGCACTAATTGACATGTATGGGAAGTGTGGTTGTGCATCAGAATTGCTGCAAGTGTTTAAAGAGATGGCTCATACGGATGTGGGCTCCTGTAATGCGCTGGTTTGTGGACTCTCTCGGAATGGCCGCGTTGCTGATGCACTAGAGATGTTTAGACAGTTTAACAACCAAGGGATAAAATTAAATGTCGTGTCTTGGACGATCGATGATTGCTAGTTGTACACAAAATGGGAAAGATGTTGAAGCGTTAGAACTGTTTGGAGAGATGCAGGTTGCAGGGGTGAAACCTAACTCTGTAACAATTCCGTGTATATTACCAGCTTGTGCAAATATCGCGGCCTTGATGCGTGGTAAGGCAGCACATTGCTTTTCTCTTAGGAGGGATATTTTCGATGATGTTTATGTGGGAACTGCTTTGATTGATATGTATGCAAAGTGTGGAAAACTCGGAGATGCCCGAATTTGTTTTGATAAAATGACTACTAGAAATCTTGTATCTTGGAATGTGATGATGGGTGGATATGCAATGCATGGGAAGGGTAAGGAAGCAATTGAGATTTTGAATTGATGAAGAAGGACGGCCAAACACCCAACTTTATCAGCTTCACGTGTATTTTATCAGCTTGCAGCCAAAGTGGGTTAGCAGAAGAAGGGTGGAATTACTTTAAGAGTATGTCGATGGATTATGGCATTGATGCTAGAATAGAGCATTATGCATGCATGATTACACTCTAGGTCGGTCAGGAAGAATTGAAGAGGCATATAGTGTGGTGAAGACAATACCATATGAACCTGATGTTTGTATTTGGGGAGCTTTACTCGGTTTTTGTAAAGTTCATGCTAATGTGAGACTGGGAGAAATTGCAGCAAATAAACTCTTCAAGTTGGAGCCTGATAATCCTGGGAACTATGTACTTCTATCCAATATTTACGCGACAAAGGGTCTTTGGAAAGAAGTAAATCGAGTCAGAGACACAATGAAACGAATGGGTTTAAGGAAGAATCCTGGGTATAGTTGGATTGAATTGAAGGACAAGGTTCACACACTCTTAGCAGGGGATCGAACACATCCACAATCGATCCAAATACTTGAGAGACTAGATAAATTAAAAATGGAGATGGTCAAATCAGGATACGTTGCGGACACTGCTTTGGTTCTGAAAGATGTGGAAGAACAGGACAAGGAACATTTCCTGTGTGGTCATAGTGAGAAGTTAGCTGTAGGGTTAGGACTTCTTAATACTCCTCCGGGTACCACTCTCCGAGTTATTAAGAACCTTCGCATCTGTGGCGATTGCCATGTGGTTATAAAGTTTATATCCAACTTTGAAAGAAGAGAGATATTTGTTAGAGATACAAACCGATTTCATCATTTTAAAAATGGGGTTTGCTCATGTGGGGATCTGGTGAGACTTGGGAAACATATTGAGTAAATCTGTGGTGCTTTCTCTCATCGGCTTATTACTGTTCTGTCATCATTGAGGGCTGGATTTTGTGCTGATCCTGAATATTTCTTCGAAGGAGCTGCTTCTGAAACTGACAGAAGCACACCAGCTCAAAAAGGTAAACGCTTTTTCCCACTACTATTTGCTAATGTCTCTTGAGTTAACAACTACGCTGCTGTGGGGAGGATACTCTGCAGTATTTCAGTTCTACGTCAAATAGTGTTTAATGTACACATATTATGGATTTGCTATAAGACATCTCTATTCTGTTCTGGTGGGTGACATTAGTCCGCATTTACACTTGTGCATATCAGTTTTCTGTCCATGTAAGCTAAGATCGACTCATTTTATTCACTCAAGTATCTTTTTTTAATTTTCAGTGGACAGCACAAAAAAGATGCTTGGGACTTTCAGTCAACAGGAAGAGCCTTATAAACATAATTGCCTGAATAAACTGCACCTTCAGGTGTATTTGCTATGGGATCATATTCTGAAAAAGTAAAGGTTTATAATTCTCCCAGCCAGGGCCACTTTTACTTTCAGTTCATGTAAGGTATGTTGATGTTCTTCAAGTACGGTTACTTAGAAATCGACTACACTTTTGATATTCGTAAAGACTGAGCATCCAGATGAAACAAGAATCACAAGAATTGTTTGTCCTTGCCAGCATCTCGTTCAATACATCAACGTTAAATATTGCTTCTGTATTACTAACCTGTTGAACTCTATTATGATCTCCTGCTTGAACTCTATTGTGATCACAAGGTTATGATCTCAAAGAATTGATTTTCCTTTTATTCTGCGTTTTCCTGTCTCCATTACTCCTCTTGTTCTTTTCTTCTTGCACATTATCCAGACCGTGTACAGAAAACAAAATTAGATGGTAAAACCTATTTTATCCCATATGGTCATACTTGCACTAGGTTATTAATGTGCAGGCCAGTAGGCCTTGTTTGTTTGCAGCTGACTCGACGTTTGGGTCTGAGTCAACCCCTGACTCGCTCCGAGTCAGCAGTCAGACTCTATTAAAATACTAGCTGGCTGAATGTAATTTTAGGTGCTCTTTTAATCTGGTTTCCTTTTTTTGCTCAGTAAGGTACTCTTTTAATCTGGTTTCCTTTTTCCTTTTAACCTGGTTTCCTTATTTGGTTAGGACTTCTATTATATAAAATACTGGTATCACAGCAGGCTTTAGTTCTTCCTATCACAATGGCAGCAAAAAGAAGTTGACGATGAAATTGTTAATCTTACAATAACGACTGTTCACCAATTTTTAACCACTATCACGTCTGGTTCCGAAAGATCGAATGCGAATGAGTTTTCTACAAACATTGATCATCTCACCAAACGTTTACAAGATATTAAAAACACAGTGCTGGGTGTACAAAATCAAGATATCAATGCTGAAACGTCTACCAGCGTAAGTTTTTGTCTTGTCATATCAACTTTTTGATGTTTTGGCTATATGTTTTTTTTTTTTTTTTTTTTTTTTTTTTTTTTTTTGGGAGGGGTGGGGTTTCTTGTTAGGGTTTTTCGTATATTTTCTGCCAATGTTGATTGTCCTATTTTTTCTTGATCCAGCAGAAAAACAAGGAAGAAGACCAAGAACAAGTAGTAAATCCTTTTGAAGTAACAAGCAAAGGGGGAATTGACTATGACAAACTCATTGATAAATTTGGTTGTCAAAGAATAGATGAATCCCTAATTGAAAGAGTCGAACGGATTACTAAACGGCCCGCTCATGTCTTTCTGCGGCACGGCAAATTCTTTGCTCATAGGGATCTTAATGTGATTCTTGATGCATATGAGAAGGGGGAGAAATTTTATCTTTATACAGGAAGAGGACCATCATCTGAAGCCTTGCATTTGGGACATCTTATCCCCTTTATGTTTACAAAGTAAGTTTTCTTATCTTATGCTGTTACTTAGTTTTTACAGTAGGGAGCACAAGTGCCTTGACAGAACAACAATCCACCTTAAAACATCTAGCAAAGATTTTACTCAATTGATCGATGCAATTCTATTAGGGAGAGTAGGGTTGGTTTCCCCAAGTAACCAATGAATACTTCAAATATCTTGGTGATTAGTTCAAGGACACGCAAAACATAACCTCGCGCTGCAGAGTCATGCTCTGGGTGAATGTGATTAGAATTAACTATACTTACATTGTTATGCACAAGGTTAAAAGCTTTATTTACTTTGTAGATGACCACACAAACTCGATGGACCATTTGTGCACACCTTGTTGTCTTCAAAAGAATCTAAACATTGAACTTTCGTCTGGAACCCCTAGAAAACTTCAGGGAGTAGGTTAATTCTTTACCATCAGATCAGGATATGTAGGAGAAAAATAGAGACAGCTTGTAATATTTTGAGAAATTGACAGAGGGGATCTTTCCCCTGCTGTTTCTACAGCAATTTTGTAATACTTAGAATCTTTGGAACCCTGAATGTTAGATGACCAGAATCTATTCATGTTTTTAGCCTTACATAAAACAACCAAAAAAAATCTAAGTTGGATAGTTCAAGCATAAAGTAGATTACTGACACTGGGAAGAAAACATCTCATAGGTGCTGAAAGAGCTTGCCTGTTTGGGTGAGACCATGCATCATTGCATTTGCGCGGTAAAATACTTCTCTTTTTGGTGAGTATTGACTGCAATTAGAGGCGATTAAATTGATTTCTTTCGTATGGGTATTTAGCGAGTGATAAGTAACTTAGTTTGGCTAGTCATGAGTATGGACAAAGACAGAAACATATAGTAATGGTTGATAATGAGGACCAACAACCACATTGCTACCAATTGTACAGATTAGCTGTATGTGTCAATAACAGTTGTATATGTGTTTGACCAAAAAGAGAAGAAGTGATGATATATGTGTGTGACCTTTGGTTTTGTACTGTTCTTGTAGATACTTACAGGATGCTTTCAAAGTTCCCCTTGTGATACAACTAACAGATGATGAGAAGAGCATCTGGAAGAAGCTTCCAGTGGAAGAGGCTAAGAGACTTGCTCGTGAAAATGCCAAGGACATCATTGCATGTGGTTTTGATATTACCAGAACCTTCATTTTCTCAGATTTTGGCTATGTTGGCGGACCCTTCTATGAAAATATGATTAAATTCTCAAGTAACATCACAGGCAATCAGCTTCGTGGAATATTTGGTATCACTCTTGAAGATCCTGCTGCCAAGATCAGTTTTCCAGCTACGCAGGCAGTTCCATCCTTCCCAAGTTCGTTCCCTCATATGTTCACTGGCAAAGATAATTTACGCTGCTTGATTCCTTGTGCGATTGACCAGGATCCATATTTCAGAATGACCCGAGATGTTGCTCCTAAGATTGGATATCAGAAGCCTGCGCTAATCGAGTCTTCTTTCTTCCCTGCACTACAGGGGACACCGGGAAAATGTCTGCTAGTGATCCGAATTCTGCAATATATGTTACTGACTCAGCCGATGACATTGACTGCAGATAAACAAGCATGCATTCTCTGGTGGTGGAAAATCGAAAAAGGAACATCAGCAAAATGGAGCAAATTTGAAGACAGATATACCATTCAAGTATCTACAGTTTTTCCTGGATGACGATGCTGAGCTAGAACATGTAGAGAAGGAATATGGATCTGGAAAGATGTTGAGCGGTGAGATTAAAAATCGTGTTATTAAAGTTTTGACGCAGCTGGTTGAAAAGCATCGTAAAGCCCGAGCTGCAGTGACCGAGGCAATGGTTGATGCATTCATGGCTGTGAGACCCCTTCCTAATATGTTTGATTAAGCCATGATATGATTTATTCGTGTGATGTTATTGGCTTTATAAGTCGATTATCAATCAGTCTATAAAAAGATCATTGTTGACGTATTTTCAGTTTTTCCATTTGTTAACTTGATTTTTCTTTTATTCTCTTGCTCATACTCCATGAGCTGAATCTACATATTGTAATTCTTTCATCTCTACTCTTTTCCGTTTGCGCCTGGCAATGACGTTCCATCACTCGTCCAGTTTCGGTTTTAGAAACCCAAATCTGCAGGTCTTGAACTTCAGAAAACCAAATCGTCCTGAACTTCAGAAAAACTGAGCTTTCCAACCATTAATGAGAAATAGAATGACATAAGCTACTAGAAGTAAATATGGGCAAGCTGAAGAACTATGGACCTGCTCTCGCGAGGAGATTCCTGTACGCTTTTGTTAGAAAATCATAAGGTCAATTGAAGGTAAAATCTTTACATCAGTTAGGTAAGCTGTTACATATAGAACGGAACCGAAATTTATCATGTGACGAAATGGAATAACTGCGCAATGGGCAAGTAGTAGTACAGTTGAAACATTTACTAAGGTGTCATGAAACAACGGGCCTGCTTCGAGTTTCAGTGAGTCTTCTCCATACCATCCGGCCGCAGTGTAGAAGGGTCAGGATTGCCATGAAATAGATTAAAGGGATTCCAACCATGCAACCTCCAGATGCAAAATTAATCAGCGTCTGAAACGGAAAAACACACAAGAAAAATAGTCAAGCCAAACAATCACAATATGCAGTTTCTAAAAAGGAAATCCCTATATTGAGACACCAAATCAATTTTCGGCACTAGACAAGTACAGACAATTAAGATTTCATTTTCACAGTATCAATCAATTAAGGTTTATATCTTGGCCAACTGGTCGTATCAAGGTATTACGCATTCATTCTCATACTAACCATTGATGCTGCAATTAGATGAACTGCTGGGACGAATATTTGGTCTGATTTGTTTTCCCTTCTGCGTACCCATTGAAAGCAATAACCATGGAGAACGTGTGAATTGTAACAAATGCTAGACAAATAATAGCTGCAAAGTGAAACGGAGAACAGTCAGATACAAAATTCATGTGGACTCCTCTATGTATGTTTCAAAAGTCCATTTTGACAAAGTTACCTTTTGATTCACGACTATTCTCTTTATCGATGAAGTTTTAGGAATCAACAATTATGTAAGAAAACCAGGAAAAAGAAATAAAAAACTGGTAAGGAAGTGACTCACCAGAGACGAGAAAAAATGGCATCGATGAGCACCTCTCAACGTAAAATGTTGCCTTACCAAACGCAGGTGTCAACAGGCTTAGACAGAAAAAGACAGCATGGGCCACACCATGACCCAAACCACCAGCTGCAATATCAGCAAATTCAATGAAGTAAGAACACAGATAACAAGAAGAAAACTGAGCTTCAAGAGTATGAGAGCATTGCAGCAACACCCAAAAACATTGCAGAGCAACTGGGTAACTCTTAAAGAACACAATGCCGGGGTACAGGACATCAGTACTTTGGAATGAACAACATTGCAGAGCTAGTTATGATGGCAAGTGAAATGACCAAAATAATTGTCCTATCAAAGAGATGTGCCCAAAACTGCATTTTGAACTTTGGAGATTTCCTATAATTCATTATAAAAACATCCTCAAATTTGCATTAAACTAGATGGCAAATTGTAAATAAAACTACAATATGATTTGAATATGGCTAATCATTTAAGAACAAAGTGCAATGTGATGTGAATAGTCTGCTTCGTATATTTACAGACTCACCAAGTCAAACTCCAAAAAGCTAACAAATGTTTGGTCCTAATGCTGAAATAGGTAGTAAGTTCTCAGATTAGCGATAATAAATAAAGCTTCTTATGGGGAAATAGGAGATCAAAAGAAAACTATCTACAGATCTTACCAAGGGCGATTTGCATCTTATCAGTCAGATAAAGGCGTGGTTTAGAAACTCTGTCAGCAAAAGTATCCAGGATATCTTCCAACTTCCTGTACAGAATAAAGTTAGCAGTGACATTCTTAGTATTTCCTACTGCAAGTAACAAGAGAAGAACAGAAAAACTTTTTTATTTCAACCTATTGGTTGGTAAGCATTGACCGGCTAACTCTACAATAATTTCTACGTAGAACACCTCCTACATGTCTCCTTAATTGAAAAACTGAAGTCTGCCTAGAAGAATTTGAAAAAGATATCCTGAGGTTTACTGATAAAAACAACTTTTTCTAATAAACATTAACTAGTACAAAATTGGATAAATTTCAACATACTCAAAAGAAAACCCTCAGAATTTCTTGAAAACCGGCAGACAGGACTAAGAGGATCGCAAACGCCACCATGCTGTTTAATGTTTATTGGAAACTATACATGTCAAGCTATTGGTTGGGAAGCATCAAACTGTTAACTCTACAATCTAGGTAGAACACCTCCCTAAGTCAAACTTACATGTATCCTTATTTGGAAAATTCAAGTATGCGAAGACTAGCATTTTAAGGTTACCAATAAAACAACTTTTATTGAAACACTAGATGATACAGAATTGCATAAATTTCAACATACTTGTAACCCATCCAGAAGAAAACCCTCAGAATTTCTTGAAAACCAACCGAAGTGACTAAGAGGATCGCAAATGGCCACCACGCTGTTGTCTTCAGAGGAAGAAAAGCCCTCCACATTGCAGAAAGTATAATCAAACTTACTAGCCATAACAATGTACTGCAACAATCAATTCCAAACCAAAACACATTAGCTTAAACAAACAATAATATGTAGGACAAACTGTAATACTATCAAAATCATGAAAAGGGGTGTTTCAATTTCACTACAGAAATCATAAAATTCAATCAATTTGGGGGTTTCTAGGTTTTACTTCCATCAATTAGAACTCCTCATTTTATCCATTATCCACATTTCTGAGGAGAACCAGATTTTGAAACTCGTTATTTATCATCAAATGTCAACTAAATGATCAAATTAGACAAGAAATGACCCAAAATTTAAGAGAAATGAAACCAATAAAAGGATGAAAAAGAGAAAGAAAAGGAGATATACCTTGATAAGACAGTGAGAACTAAGAATGGTTTTTTAGCGATGACAAAAACGAAGAGTGACAAAAAAAGAGAAGGTCCTAGGGCTAACAGCGCGTAACCTAGCCCTGCTGCCACTGTCATGCTTGCTTTACTCTCTCTCTCTCTCTTCAGATGGTCTTCTTGCTTTGCCTGTTAGTTGTTTCTTCTTCCTGTTTGACGCTAAAATGGATCGAATTTTTCTCTTCTACGCAAAGGATATTTCAGCCGGATTGTTTTCTTTAATTCAACCCCAGTTGGAGTCAGATCTGAGAACTTGCAATAATATGGGCATGGATGTGTTGGATTCAAGGATGCATTATCCTCGTTTATCAGCATTTTTGTTTGTATTTGACTCATGATCTGGATCCGACTCTGCTTCTTACTCGAGACAAGTTCGAAGTCAGATTGTTCGATTTTAGTTTTTGTCAAATATGACTTGTTATTTTAATTCAGATCTAATTTCTGATTTGGACTTGTTTGAGTGTGGAAACAAAATATATTCCGACTCATGGGACCAAACTAATGACTCACATATTTTTGAGTGAGTAGAGTCAGATCTAGCTAAAAAAACAAATACATTGAGTCGGAACCAGATAAGTCAGATACTTTTAGTCAAATTCGAATAAGTCAGATCCAAAAAATAAAAAGATTACGTGTGTCTTTATGGTAACAAAATTGTTGTTGCGCATTAAGTTTTTTTAGGTTTTCAAGGGTAGTAGGCCAATCTGTTAGAGCAATGCTCGGTCGAACTCACAAGTGTCGCTATCTCAAGCTTGTTGTCAAAACTATATCTTGATTTCTAGTCTACAATTAGTTAAGTCTCGGATTAGGATAGAAGATGTAGTTGAAAACGGATATCACGCTTGATCATCATTGCGTTCTACCGTTTGAAGGCGAAGATCAACCAGAAGCTTTTGGAGAATTTCTTCAACAAAATGTAAGTGAAGTCTGAACCACCTGTATCTTAATTTATATTCATCTTTCTATCTATGAGACGATGTTGCATAACTAATTAGACTATTGTAAGCATATCAATAATTTCGTGTCAAGTTTATCTTAGAAATTAGTACTATTGATGAATTTCGGTTAAGGACAATTTATTGTTCGTAATCTAAATTAGAATTCAAGATTATAATTCGAAAATAGCTTGGAATAGTGATATGTGTCATTGATGTTATTCGGGAATGTTTCGAATTGATTTAGAGATAAATATATAACAAATATTATTTTTCGGATACAAGACAGTATACATACCAGTCTTACAAACTGGGAGAACTGTTATAGGTCCTGAACCGTAGTACGTACATGTACCAGAGTAGCTATATGTCGACAACAACTTTTTTGTACGCATACCAGTTTGCATACCTTAAAAAGTCTGTGAACTCGTGAATCTCGAATGGTACGCAAACCAGTACGCGTAATGAAAAAGATCTATCAGTTTTGGAACCGTGTGGTATTTATACCCTGATACACATACTGGAAAAGTTATGTATGTTCCGGAACTCTAATTTGTCTTAAGGGTACACATACCCGGTACACGTACCATGACAAATATGTTCACGAACAAGGTGTAAGTATACGTACTTGCCCTTTCGAATAATTTTAGATACACATAAAATTATTTTTTGTGAGATAATTAGCATTTTAACAATCTCTAAAAACACTATCGACATATTTGATCACATGATTGTGACTCAAGATTAAATTCTAAAGTGTCATATGAAAATGCTCAAGCTTATAGTTCAGTTGGCTAGTTTCTGCTAACCATTCATGAACGTTGTCTTTGTACACACACGGTTCAGTTACAGTTCATCCTAACCAGAGTGTATATCTTGATATATCAATTACATTTCAAAGATTCATCTAACGACGGATATTGTTTGCTTGGTTCCAAAGCTATCTTAGCTTAAACATAAAGAAACATATGTTATGAAAGTCTATAAAGGGGGAACCTCAAACAACTTGGATATTTGAATCCCGACACTATATTTGTGTGTCCTAGTTGTAAACTAGAGTCGCCCTCTTCCTAAAACCCTTCTAGGGTTTAGCGACTAAAAAGACTTCATAAGCATTCGTGAAGCCAGGCCCAACTATTGTTTATTTTGATAGATCGAGTATCCTGGTTTTGTTCGATTATTGAGCTGCTTACTTGAACAAGATAGATAGAAATCATCAAAGTTCTCTTCGTCTCAAACTTTGATTGATCCTACAAGTTTAATACTTGTGAAGTGAATAATAACCTAGGATGCACTTCGGGTAGCATAAGTCTGGATTTTGAGGTTAGCTAGACTTTGTCTATTGCTATCGTTTTCCAGTCTCACCTTACTCTACGATCAAAAAGGAAATCACACATATATGATTATATGTGGATGGCAGATTGGTTTAAATTCTTCAATTAAGTTGAAGCAACTTTTAGGATGTAAAAGACGTCAGCTAAGGAAATCATTTGCGAGGAGTCCTGTTGGGATTCAAGAGGCGTAAGGAGCGGGATCAGAATCGAATAATTCCGAGGGTTTAATTCGTCCTCAACTACATTTGATCTGAAGTTAATTGGTAGTAGGCTAGTGTCTGTAGCGGGTTAATACTGAGTTTGGTGTTCAACTGGACTAGGTCCGGGGTTTTTCTCGCATTTGCGGTTTCCTCGTTAACAAAATTTCTGGTGTCTGTGTTATTTATTTTCCTCATTATATTGTTTATCTTTATAACTGAAATATCAAAGGTTGTACTTAAATCAATCAAAGAAGATACATCCATCCTTGTTTGTTGGATACGACTTGATTCATTACTTGGAAATTGATCTTTGAATCACCCAAGTACTCTCACATGTAAATCAGTTCACAGGTACTAGTCTTTGTAAACGATCCGATCGTGAGAGAAAGAGATATAACTCGCATATTATTCCTTGATGGGATTCATTAAGTTGAACTTTCATAATTGTATTTATGTTTGTCCATACATGTTTCCTAAGAAAAAGTTGGTGGTGTATTTTGGTACCCCAGTGTTTTTAGAATCTATATTTTACTTCTAAGTCGTATGGTTCTTCAAGTTCAACATTCAAGCTTGAAAAGCTAAAAGCCCATATTCAAGCGGTGGATTAAGCATGTACTTGCATGCAAAACTGGATCAAGTTCTCTGTGCCCAACCATTTGGCACATGGAAATTATGTTGCGCTCTTTCATCATTGGGCACAAAAAAATAAGCTATTATATTAATACATTCATTTGTGACCCAAACTCAATTTTTCGCACTAAATTATTGGGTGCAGCTATGCCAAACCATTAGGCGCAATGTGCTTGGATCAAGCAAATTTACATAACTTAGTCTCCAATTCAAGTTAACGTGTATTCAAATTTTTGCTTGAACTTGCATAACCATATGACTCGGTCTACGAAAAAAAGGGTGTTTAGCTTGGACAAACAACGCCTGATATTCTCTTTAGGATATCACCGGAGATGCTTTCCCAATTAAAATCTGATTGAATTTGGTAATGCCATGGCTATTAATAAACATACCAATTAAATTCATTGAAGAATCATGTTTCATCTTTAGTCAGAACTTAGTTTGCCGACGCAATTTCATAATGACTTTTATAATAAAAAAACAATTTAACTATAAAAATAATTTTATTTGTGAGCGGTGATTTTTGCGATTGACTTCTGCTGCTGGCGTCTAGACACCTTTTTAATATATTTGCATTCTATTCTCAAGAATCATATTTTCTAAAGAGGGAATTCTAAACTCACCATCCTCGTGGGTCTAGGATTCCTTATTTTTCGGGATTCCTATTCCGAATCGATCTGTAATCCTATTAACCAACATGAAAATCGATTTATATTTCCAGGAAACTGATTTCATTTTCTCCAACTAAACAAGCCCGATAGTTTTCCGGTCGTGCGGGCCCAGTCTCTTCTCCGAAAGCCTCCGGTCCTACCCGTCTTCTCAAGTTCTATTCTCTATGTGACTATGTCCCCCCAAAGATTCTTCAGAGATTGCCCTTCTAAAAAAGACTACTCCGAATCCTCAGATTAGGAACCCCAAAAAAAATTTCTCACAAAAATAAATACCCCAAATTTATTCAATTCGATCGAAACCCGGGAAGAAGAAGAATGGATTCTGATGATGAAGTTGAAAGAATTCCATACAGTGAAAGAGAAGAATGGGCAGATGTAAAACCAGTTCCTCAAGATGATGGTCCAAATCCAGTTGTTCCAATTGCTTACAAAGATGATTTCAGAGAAGCCATGGATTATTTTCGAGCTGTTTATCTTTCTGATGAAAGAACTCCTCGTTCCTTACAGCTTACTGCTGAAGTCATTGAACTCAATGCTGGAAATTATACGGTAATTCTTTAATCTATTTCATTATTTTTCTTTTAAATTAGGTTTTAGTTCAGGGGAAAGATTAGGGTTCAGTGGGTGTGGGAAACTTAAATTAGATCAATAAACTTGTGCTTGAGGAAGTTAATCTATGAAATTGGCTTTTGTGGAATCCAAGGATTCTGAAAAGGAGCTCGTTGGTTGGTTTATGGCTGAGCTGAGTTGCTAAAGATTGGTTTTAAGATGCATTCATAGTGTTTGATTTAGTGCTTGGACCAAATAACATTTTATGAGTCTTGCAACTGCGTAATTTAGTTCGCAGTGTAGGGTTATTGTAGTTGTCGCTGGCGTTATTTTAATGGAACTAGTTGTTTTCCTGTTGTTTAGGATGAGATAATGTATATGTGTATATGAATGTATATATGTGGAATTGTCCATTTGAAGAAGTACCATTACATGATGCTCTGTAGACATCCTGGTTATATTTGATTCTGTAAAGATTAGCCTCTACGCATTTCAATTTCTGTAAGAGAAAATTAACTTATCTGATCTGTGAAAAGATGAGTCTGTCTTGCTAATAGTGAATTCAAGAGATTTGTATAGGGTATTTCAACTCTAAATCTAATGATGTAACCTTTGTTTCATTTGTGGTATAGGTGTGGCATTTCAGACGTCTTATACTTGAGTCGCTGGGAGCTGATTTACGAGAAGAATTGAAATTCATTGAGCGTATTGCCAAAAGCAACTCCAAAAATTACCAAATTTGGTGAGTGAATTTTATGTTATCTTCTTTCGTTGGTCTTATTCATCTGATTCTCCAAATTAACACCTCCAATCTAGAAATGTGAGGTTAACAAATCAATCCCTGAAACTAATGAGGACAACCACGCTATTTGTATTTAGAGTCCAATGCATATAGGTCTTTTTGATTTCAGTCTGCTTGAATTTTACCTTTCTGGACTTTCTAAATTGTGAACGTTTGAGTCGCCCTGTTGTTCCCCTTTTCGTTCATATCTGTAAGCCTGTATGTACCAGCTGAAAATCTTATATTTACTGAGAACAACTGAAATTGAATTATGAACTTCTGAGTGACATTAACGTAAACTGAATTTGGGTTGGAACAAAGTTAATTGTTTGGATAAAGTTAATGAACATTGTAGGTTTATGTAGGCACCATAGGCGATGGGTTGCTGAGAAATTGGGAACTGAAGCTACTTCTATTGAGCTTGAGTTCACCAAGAAGATACTCTTTCCAGATGCGAAAAATTATCATGCCTGGTCCCACCGTCAGGTATGCCCGCAGTTCCTTCCATTTCCGTTTCCTTGATGTTTTGCCTACTGATGGTTCAGAAACTGGTTTGCTTCCCCTGAACTTAATTTTTTCGTTATTCGAAATCATTAGTTTTTTCTATTTGGTAATGACAGTAGTAGATTTACAATATTACTAGATGACTAGATCAGCTCTCATTGATTTCCTTACGAGCACATATGTTGGACTGGACATCAAGAGTAACACTTAATAGCAGGTAAATGGGCTAAGTTCTCCACTAACAGTCTGTTTTATTTGGAACTTCCCATTTACGAGAATTGTGGACCATATCATGTTACCTTGTATGTAAAAGGGATAGTTTTATTGGCGACTCCAGACACTGCATACTTTGTCTTTCTCACAACTACAATCCTAAACCAAATTTGGTTTCCACTAAGTGTTGCTAGCAACATCTGCATCTGATCCAGAATACGTATTCAAGTTCATTCAGCATTTGTTGTGTTTAACTGTTGAGCTCCATTAACATTTAACTGAATGAGACTGAAAGACGGCATGTTTCTTCCAGTGGGTGCTTCAGGCCTTAGGCGGTTGGGAAGGTGAGCTTGATTACTGTCACCAGCTTCTAGAAGACGACATTTTTAATAATTCCGGCTTGGAATCAGGTAAGAGATCTTGAAATACTGCTTGAATTCTTACCCACTTTCTTCTTGAGACTGCACTGAATGCAGATCAGTAACATTAAACTTCATCAGTACACGCTGCAAACACTCCGATTAACATATACATACCTGGTTCAACTGCTAATACAATCTTCTTCCTTTTCGTTTTTGGTGGGTGCACCAGAGATATTTTGTAATAACAAGATCTCCTGTCTTGAGAGGCCTACAAGCAATGAGAGCCTCAGAAGTGAAATACGCAGTTGAAGCCATTCTAACCAACCCTGAGAATGAGAGCCCATGGAGATACCTTCGAGGTTTGTACAAAGGTGATAACCAGTCATTAATATGCGATCCTCAAGTGTCCATGGTGTGTCTGAAGGTTCTAAACTCCGCCAACAACAGAGTATTCGCTCTAGGCTTGCTTTTAGATTTACTTTGTTACTGGTTTCCACCCAAGTGAAGACTTCAAAAATGCAGTTGAAGGTTCAGCAGTATTGGAATCAGATCATCCGAAATCAAATTTAGCAACTACGGTTTGTTCTGTCTTGGAGCTTGAGGATCCAATGAGGTCAAACTATTGGATATGGCGTAAGAGCAATCTACCACCACAAGTACTGTAATTTCATGTTCCTTAGACAGCTAAACAGTTTTTTTCAGGATTCCCACCTGGTGTTGCTTGATAAGTCCTTATTTGTTTCAAGGAGTAATTTTTTTTCTTTTCATCCGAGTGACAGTGGGTTAAAACTTTTGTGGACAATGATGGATACTCTGGTTTGTTTACTCAATTTGCATCCTTGTGATGAACTTTAACTTGGATATGAGTTGTTTATATAGTAATTTAGCTTACATTACATTTAAAGTAAATTTCAGAGAGGCAAACTCCAAACCAATTTGGAGGAAATATATGAAAGAACAATTACAAGCTCTTGATTAAAATGAGACATGGGATATTGTCAAATTTCCTGTAGGGAAGAGAACTGACGGATGTCGTTGAATTTTACTAATTTCTTCTACTTTCCTTTTTGTGAGCGAGTACATATAGGGATTCGATCTTGTAACCTCGAGGAAAGATGGAAGGCTTCTAGTTTTGTCTAGTTTCAATTTTTCCTATAGATTTAGTCCCACATTGTTTGCTTTACAAATTTGGGTTGGGTAGTTATTCCACAACATTGGAGCAACTAATGCGAGCAACATGTACAGGAGCTGTGGTGTTGTGTCGTGATGGGGCTGCTGTGGCAGTTTGTAGTTGGTTCTGGCCAACTCCCCGCAACCCTGCTTTTCTTTTTCTTTTTGCTTATAAGCAATCCACATTTTTACTTGACGCAAAGAGAACTGAGAAACAACATTTTTACTAGGGAGTCCCTGGCATAGTGAAGGCCTGATACCATCAGTAATACGTGTAACCAATGAGACATATTAATCAAACAAAAATGATGGGAAGAAGAAATCGCCCCGATACAGTATGTCCCTGGAACATCTCTGAATGGATAATTCAATCAAGAAATTGTTTTGGTAGCTTTAGGTTTCTTTGCTTTAGATACAGGACTGGGTGTTTCTTTGAAAGCAGATGGACAAAGGCTGTTTACTCCGCACATTTCACAGCGAGGTCTTAGAGGAGTGCAAATTGTCTGCCCAAAACCAACCTGCCACATAAATTGCTTTTGAATCAGGCATCTATCTCTGTAAGATCTAAATGAATAAGTTGAAAATCATGATAATAACAGAGTAAACAAAAAGAAAAAGAAAAAGAAATTGCTCGCACCAATAACGGGTTTATGGCAACCCACTCCTCCCTTGGAAGCCACAACTGAAGAGACTCTCTTGTTCCCTCAGGAGTTGAAGTTTTCTGTAAATAATTAAAGAAACAATGACATTTCAATATAGTAGAATACGCGCTAAGAAGCCTGCATCCGCACATACTAAGGTCTTCCTGTTCATGTTACTCTATCTGACGGCTAATAAACTTAGACGTTGAGTAACTTGATTTTGAGTCGATTAAAGTTGGGGTACAATACCTGTCCAGTGCCTGGCTTTGAAACCCATCCAAGGCGATTACAAATACGATGAACATGGGTGTCTACACATATGCCCTGAACATTGTCCCATGCAACATTCATAACCTGCACCACCAAAAAATGGATGAGATCTTAGTAGTAGTGATCAATGTTTTTAGGTCAAGTAAATGACAACATTTTAAAAGGTGAAAGACATACTAGGTGAGCCATCTTAGGACCAATTCCTGGAAGTGCGAGCAACTCCTCCATTGAACTGGGAATATCCCCTCCGTACTTCTGGAGACAGATTTTTGCAACTTTCTTCAAGTTCGAAGCCTTTCTAGTGTAAAACCCAACCTGCCCAGAGAAATTTAATGAAAGGGAATCAAGCAATGCAAAATACCACACCTTCGACACTAAAAGTTTTCGACCCGTTTCTGTATGATAGAAAAACAAATTTCGAGAATTAACAATTTCAGATGTGAGATCACCTCAATAAAAGAAGACTTACTGGATAAATCAAATCCTTGATTACAGATTCCTCAGCATTATCTATGGTATCAGCAGCAAGAAGACCATTTTTAAGAAGCCTTTGGACCGCCCCTGGATTATCCAAAAGGAATTAATCATCCAAGAAATTACTGCAACAGAAGGTCTAAGCTCTAGCTAAACTCCGAATATGCTGATGAGCAGAAAGTAATAACCAATTCTATCAGGAAGCATGGACCAGATTCGAGTTCCAATTTTCAGCCTCAGGTATTTTGTAAATACAACACTACCATCCATGTATCAATATAACTATTTGGGAAGGATACACAAATTTAAATTATCAGAAAACTCTGGAACCCAATCTTAAAAGTGATAGTGAATACTCAAGATGATAACTAGAAACTTGCCATGATTAACTGCATCCTTTGTTTGGCTTGATAGAAGAGAAGACACCAACACTGCGAAACGTCTTTCCTGATATATACAAGAAATATGATCACCATATGATATGCCTTACAAAGTAACATATTGTCAGCCTACCATATGATACTAATAAGAAGGCTTCAGAAATATTACCCTTTCATCTAGCTCCAATATAGAGTTTTCGCTTAATAATTAAGAGAAAACATTACCTTTGGTGGAAGAAGACTGCCAGCTTTCTCACATCCCATATTGTCTACTGGCGCATCTTCAGAAGATCTCATCTTGCGGATCCCTTCAAGGACTTCCTCCCAATTTACTGGTGCGTCACCTATTTACAACAAAATTCCCAGGTTAAAATTTCTGCCGATTAAGGGATAGAACCTTTCACTGTATTGAACAAGACTAAGAGTTTAACATCAAGTAACACGAGTTAAGGAGTGATTTTGGTAACAACCAACTGCAGTGCCATCTTCAAAGAAAGAATGCTTAAAAAGAACTTCAATGAAAGTTGCCCATGTTGACATTTGAACTCTACATGACTACATGTCAGCTCAATTACTACTATCTACATTGACATAACAAAGACTGGACTCGCAATTTGTTATAACAAGTGACCTTACTCCAACTTCCACATACCTTTCTGCTTGATACAGAGAGTTTTTTCTTTCCCAGTTAAAGCTTTATCTAATGATGTTTTAGAATCTCTCAACTTTCCTGCATACACACGCATTGTATTTTAGCAAAGGATAAAAGCACTACAATGTAAAGATAACAGGTTAATCGCAAAAAATACATCACAATGTCGAACTGAAAACAACGCAAACAAGTAAAAGTCTTATAATTTGCAAATCCTAACTCAATCCTAATCTTTGCCTCAAACCCAAACATGCTAATTGCACATAGATGCGTTGCAAAAGCAAGTCTTATACTTACTCTTAGACGCAGATCCCTCGACTTTCCGATATGCAAACTCTTCAATATCAGGTAAACGCAAATCACAAAGCTGCAACCAGTAAAGTTCATTTAATAATTAAACAAATGATACAAAGAAAATTTCCCCAAAATCCCATTTCCACATAAGTATAAGAAAATGAGAAAGAAGCCCTTACTTTGTTATCTTCATCGGGTTCAATTTTCAATTCCTCTTCTGTTTTAACCTCTACTATCCTTTTCTCTCTTTTCCTTCTCACAAACACACGAATTTCTGCTGGAAAAGAAAAACCCATGAAAAAGACTAAAATTTAGCTCAAGAATGATATCTAAACGTACAATCATGAAAACCCATTACAGAATAATGAGATTACTAACCTGGGTTTGGTTCAGATTCTGTGATTTCATTCTTGATAGTGAAGTTTGTTGAAGAAAATCTAGTTATCGGCATATGGAAGACAAAACTAGGGTTTTTGTTTAATTTGATTTGGGATAAGGAAGTTAAAATTGAATTTCTGAAAAAAGTAGTAATAGCAGAGGTCATTTGGAGGGAAACCCAAGAATACAGCCAAGAGATTCATTAATTTGGGGATTGTTGTTGTTTCTCCGGGACTCACCGGTCAGAATTAATTTGTGATTCTTGTGTGGAGACAGAATACGTATCAAGACTTGGCCCTTTTGTTTCAGAAAAGCTCTTCTTTTTTTCTTTTTCTTGGAAACCGATAGGCATGTCAATATCCGAAATCCGTTTCCGAGCATTCAAAATCCTATATGATTTTATCTGCTTTATCTGATATCCGATCGAATATTCTATCGGATATATCGGAGCTTGATTAGGCTCCATCCGAGTTGTTAATATCCGATAGAGCATGGACTTATTTGTGATTTACCTTAACCATATCTCGATAAGAGTCGAGTAGAAGAGTACGGAAAAATATCTGATATCCGATATGGAATGTTTGAGAAATTGAGCTTAAATTTTAATTATGAACATGTTTTTACGGGATTTTTAACATTTTTTTCGTAATCCTAGGATATTATAAGGTAAATATCCGATAGCTTAGCCTATCGGAATCGATATCTGGTTTTCGATATCGTATAAGATATTATCGGATATCGAATATCTGATAGTGCTTAACCTATTGGATACGGATTTCCAAATATCCGACGGATATTCATCCATTGACACCCCTAGAAACCGATGATATATTAGAGTAAATCAGCCATTCAGGGGTTCAACCGAGTGACTTTGTACCTTTGGAAGGTACTACAGTCCATGTAAACAAGGTTTTGGCTGCCAATTTAGTGATCGCTGTCGTAGGTGTCAAAAATAAATTACACTTTCTTACTACTCAAAATATATAATGAAGCAAGGGCAAGAAATGATCGTTCCCACAGAGAGGACTTAGGTTGTCAATATGTTTTGGTTTCCTATATAAAATAATGGGGGGATTTTCTGATTTTTATAAACTAAAATAAAGAAAAGCAAACAAAGAAATAAACACGCAAATCAAGGATGTGAAATATTGGATAAAGGTTTCAACTTCAATTGTAAACAAGTTTTTGAAAGTATGAATAGAATTCGTATTTAATCTCGCTATCATCAAAAGCCCTAGAATACCTTATTGCAAGAATACTCCGTAAATTTCCTAAGTCATCAACACACACATTAGAGCTGTGTATGTGAATTCTACCTAAAGAATAACCTAACGCCTTGCGCTAATTAAGTTCAATTCCTAGGAGCATTAAGTTTCAGAAATAGGCTAATCAATGCAATTGTCATACATTGCGCATAACAATTCGGACAAAGGTCAATTTCTACATATGACTACAAGGATGTATTGCAATAACAATTCATACATTGCGCATAACAATTGGATGTGAGTTCAATCAATTCTAGACTTAACTAAGCAAACATCCAATCATATTGCAATACATCAATCATGCAATTATTATAACCCGTAGAAATCAAACGATAATATTGAGAGAAAACTAATTCATAAAAATCATAACTTGGTTGCAAAATCCAACTACATATTCAACCAATAATAAAAACTTAGTACATATTCATGGAGTTCATAACAAGAAGAAACAGAAAAGCTTTCATGTTTTAAACCCTAGAAAACAAAAGATAGAAGAAGAGATTTTTTTTAGATAGCTGTGGGTTTCTCTCTTATATATGCTTGTTGTATTTCTCCCACTTCCAAAACTGGGTCTTCCACGACCCATTAATTGAGCTCAGTCAGAATAAGAGTTAGACGAACAGATGAGTTGACACGGCTCACCGAGTTAACTCGACTAACTAAAATCCAGGCAGAGTTCTGTCTGTAATCCGACTGTTTCCAGGCCTAATTTAGGCTTACTTCCTTGCACAATTATGGTTCATACAAGCACGTTCATTCCATACTCAGGCACTTCATTTGACAAGCACCAACAATTCAGCCATACTGACTCTTCCCCTGTATGTAAACAACCACGGAATTCCTGCATTCCAAGCACAGCTACCAACACCTCATCAGCTCAAGTCTGCAAAGCCATACCGAGTCCTAGCAACACTGGTTTCTTCCCTGCAATTCCACTGCAAAACCAATACCAGTTCAAATCCACGTTGTGTGTGTTTCTCGGCTTCAGTTATCAATAGCAACACTGCATCTCATTCTCATAATTGCCACCACCCAGTTCATAGTTCAATCACTGACTCTCGATTTCATCTCCTTTGTCGGACCATTCGAATCCATCTCCGCTCCGCAAAAAGGCTCAATATAATCTTGCAAACTCGCAACTTCAAAGATACTTCTTAGCCCTCTCGCAATTGCTTCAACTCCACTTGCACTCACTAGTACCTCGTAGTTTGTTGCACCAACAAATCCTCCATCTTCTTTCCTTGATTCCTTCCAACTTCACAACTCAACATCACAAACTCCTCAAATTCAGCTCAACAAACTCATTATCATTTCTTCCCTGTAATCACACATGCATCTCCCATACATCCATCATCTCAGCATCATTACAGCTGCCACTGCCACCTGCAACTGCACAAACCTCATTCTGCTCCTATACCACCGCCAGCTAACCACCATGAGCTACAACCACCAACAATGACTCAATTCCACAAGTAATTCTAAGTACCAACACCTTCTGAGACTGCAACCATTCTTGTAGTTCAACCCATGCATAGCATATCTCGACAGCAGCAACTTATACCCTGTGTTGTTCTTGCGCAAATGCAACTACCAGATTCAATTCCCATCAGAACTCGGTCTTTAGTAACATGACCACCTACTCCCGGTAATGCACAGACTCAACACCTCCAATCTGCAGCTGCAATGTATCAACATCATTGCCTGCATCTGCTCAAACAACATCGCCACTTCTGCTTCAGGATCACTACTTCAATCCACCTTGTTCTTCTCAGCAACAACACAATCTGCTACTCAACCCTTTCATTTTTGGCTTCAATCAATGGCATCGGATTCATCCAACAACAAACCCTTTCTTTCATCTTCATCATAACTTCAATCCTATACTGCAGAATAACACAGCCATTGTGACCCTGTTAGTAAGACCAAAATCATTCCCAATCCTGTCTTGAACAACAACACCTCAACTCATTACCAAAAGCAACTCCCATCCACGGCAACACAGTGTACTCAATCTTGAGATAAACCCATCTCAGATAATCCATCAAAAACCCACTCTGCTACTGCAATTTTTGGATCAAACCCCAATCTTCAGTTCATCTCACCTGACTCCATCCATGGATTTAATTTCAGATTCTGTAGCAACCCGTTATCTCAGATCCCATTTATCTTCACTAATTCAGACGAACAGCAAACCCAAATTCAGTTCAAACCCTAATTTTCTGATCTCAATTGATTCCCCATCAGCACAAACTTAATTCACAGTGAAACCTATGTCTTAATTCTTCTTGTTCTTCAAACTCGTGATCAAATTGACTTCAACCCATCAGACATCGGCTCCACTTACCCATTTCTCTCTGTTTGATTCCGACCATTTAATGGCTCAACTATTTTCAATCTGTTTTCTCTGGATTTCAGGTGAATGGTAATGAAAGAAGAAACTCTCGACTACGGTTTTGTATAGATGTGATCCAGACACCCTACACCATTGGATAAGGGCCACCTTAAATTACTTGGCATGTCAGTTCCAGATAACTGATTGACCGCCAGTTTCATCGTGGTCAATTGTGTGAGTCAAAACTGATTGACTTTAAGGATCTGCAATTATTCAGGTTATTATAATGTGCTTCTAAGTTCTTATTTGAGTTTTTCCAGACTTTACAACCTGAACCGGATCTTAGATTTGAGGAATTCCAGCACATGAAAATATTTTATTTGGACCCAGTTATAGAACCTGAACTTTGAACCACGCCTAGATGTAGTTGTCTTAAACAAGAAACTAGACAAGGGTGTGCTTTATTTGTTAATTTTCTTGTCATGTTGCAGATTCCTTTTACTTGTGATAGCTCTATTTGGTTTTGATGACCCACAGATATCTCGGCTATTACTTTATGATTTTATAAGGTGACTAATCCTTTCTTAGTCTGGTTGAAGACTTTAAACTTAGCACTTCTTGGGAGGTAACCCAAAATTCATGCGACACGGTAATATCTTTCCTTAACTATTTTACTTCAAATGGTAACAGTTTCTCCTTGTTCATGATTTTAATTTTATCTTTAGAACATTGAGGACAATGTTAGATTTAAGTTTGGGGGTATGGGAGAAACATTTTAGTTGCAGTGCTAAACTCCAGAGCCTAGAAATTTATGCTTATTAAGGATGACACTAACCAATCTAAGTGGATGAAAGCATTTTATTTGTAGGAGTTGAGGAACCAATCTGATTAGATGGAAACATCTAAAGAGTCTATTCATAAAAGCACAAAGCTCAGGTGTTAGAATTAAAGAAAAAAACATGGTAGTTTCGCCATATCTCGTTGAATCCTTTTCACTTCTATTTTTTTTTTTTTTTTAAAATATGTTTCTCTAAGAGATTAGGTGGGGCTCACGATTCAAGTTGTTACCACTGCTATGGTGAAATAGAGTGACTGAGATACCAAAAAAAAAAAAAGTTGAAAAAAAAAAAAGAGAAAAAAAAATTTTTTGAAATTGAGACCAGACCATCAGACTAGCCAGAATAAATTCAATAAAGCCGACCACCGGAACCCTTGTATATGCCAGTTGAGTTGACTAGAGTTAGGATTATCGACCACTGGTTCCCTTGTATATGCCAGGTGTGTTGATATTAGTCAGAACCAGTATCTCGGTCCATTAGGATAGGTTCGTTTTGGCGGTGGCCTTCAGACAGATATGAGAAACACCGTTCACCTTAGTCAAAATCAAAACCATCTACGTTTTTCTCTACATCCAACTTCTTAATCTATCCATGTGATTGGTTGACTCCGGTTATGATGTCCAGAAACTTTCTGAGTAGAGCTCTGTCACTTTATATGAATTTTAGTATGCTTGAGTGCAAACTCATCTACATCAATTGGAATTTCGCATCAGGGTACTTCCTCCTGTAGTCAATAAGTATGCCAACCAAGGAGATTATTTAGTGCCTTCCAAGGTTCTGTGTAGATAGTTAGGGTCTGGAGTGTAAAGGTTTTGTGGGTATAACTCTTGTAAACCCTCCCGAGACTATAACTCGGCCACTAGGGCCACCTAGGGGTTTAAAGGCTTATTGCATACGCTAAATGCAATCGACGATGCACTGCAGTGAGTTAGGATTTTATTTTGTAGATTTGATTTGCTCGGGACTAGCAAATAATAAGTTTGGGGGTATTTGATGGACGCATTTATGTGTCTATTTTAGTCTCAATTCTCTGTAATGTTAGTACTCGATTTTGCGCTTATTTTGGTATTTTATGTCTTTGTAGGTGTTTTTGGAGAAATAAGCTTTTGCGCGAAAATTGGCTCGAGAAGTGGTATTTTCGCTCGTGGGAGAAAATTACTATTTGGACCCCTCATTTGGATAAGGGGCACATCAATTACTAAGGGGAGACCACTTGCTATTCGCACCCCAACAGAGGATAGGGGTGACCATTTTCCAAATTCAAATCTCAGGTTTTGGCGGGAACAATGTTTCAGTGAAGAACAGAATTAGGGTTGGAATTTTGGGCAGTTTCGGGTTAGATTCAATCATTTATTTTCGCAGCATAGACTTGATTCAAGTAAACAGGATTGGTATAGACGATGGAATCGAAAAACTTGGGCTAGATAATTGAATTGAAGCAAAACAGGGGAGTTGAAATACTCGAGTTTATATTTGATATTTTGAGATATATCAGCGGAGACTCAATCGCTGTTTTTTCTTGAGATGGACCTATTAGAGTATAATATGGATGGTACATATGTTTGGATCCATCAAATTGGGCTGTGCGATCATGTTGAAGGAAAACAGAGATGATGCTTCTCTCGGGTCTCTGTTTAAGCCTATATTTGGAAGTCGCGTGAAGGGAAGATTCTATGCTATATTTAACTTTATCTAAGATTGGAAAGAGTGGTAGATAATTCAGTAAAAGAACCAATATAAGGAAGGAAACTCCGTGTCTTTTGGAGAAAGAAAACCGAGGTATTCTCGCTTTTATATCGAGGATTGAGGGCATGTTGTTTATAAGAGGAGTTGGGTGACCGTATAGAGGAGATCGGGAGACTTAGTCGAGAGTTTTGGGGTCGTTAGGAGAAGTATAGGAAGCCGCAGAGTCAAGAACAAAAGTTGCAGGAGATTTCCGGAGAAGAGGAAGAAAAACCAGAGATCAACACTTAAAGATAGTCGCAGAAACCATGAGCTATTCTTTCATGTAGGATCAGAATATCGCGACATCTACCTCGCGAGATCAATAAACAATAACATTGCGAAAGTATCACAGATGAGTAATATAAATGACGCAATGAATGACGACAGCCAAAACACGAGAAAGATGTGAAGACCTAGCGAGATCTAGGAGAGATGCGAGATTATATACTTGCGATATTTCGCAAGTCATTCCCGAAAATAAAGGACAGCTTAGCTGTCATCCATTATGTAATACCCTATATAAGTAGCCAAGCATACCTATTGTAAAGGATATTTTTTCTTCGATTGTTGGGCAATTCATTAAGAGAGAGAAAGTTTAGAGTGATTGTAACTCTTTAACTGATTTCCATTTCATCTTGTAAACATTTTAAGAGTTTAATCAATAAAAATTACAATTGTTCATTCTAAAAATGATTTGATTATATAGATTTTTGTGAGGGGTGTAGTGTAGGATTTCCTGCAACTACATATTGGCGCTAGAAATAGGGAGAGAGGAAAGATCGACATCGTGATTTGAAAGAATTTGAAGTAATAGAGAAAGGAATTTGATATAATTTTCAACAATTTACTGAAACTGAGAAATGGCTAGAAGAAGACATGCATCAGAACAACCAACAACAGTTAGAAGAAGTAGGAGACTTGCTGGAGAAGGGAGAAATAAAATTGGGAAATCCTCATGAATGAACACAAGAGATAATGAAGAAAATCAAGTTCAATCACCAATTCAACCATTACCGAATGGAACTGTGGATTATGATAGAGTAAGCGTACATACTTGGAGATCAGACTCTGTGGACGAAAGGGGAGAAGAGCAACAATTGGTAAATAATGGACAAGGAGAGAGAGACCGAGAAGAGATTGGAGAAATAATTCATGGAAATGAAGAGATCGCAGCATTAGAGGCATTGAGGCAAATAATACATGAAGAAAGGCGATTAGAGGCAGAGGAACATGCAAATTTAACAAGGCAAAATCATGAATTGAGGATGGAAAATATGAGGTTACAAAACAGAAGGTCGAGAAGCACTACAAGATCAAGCTCAAGATCAGTTAGAGAGGAGAGAAGAAGAACTTTACCTATAGAAAATGTTAATGAAGAAAATCGAGAGGAAGCACAAAATCCAGACGAAGAACGTTGCGAAAGACGAGAGATAATAGAAGATCGTTATATCCCACGTCCCGAGGTTCTTCAAAATGGGCGAAATGATGAAAATCAAGGAAATAGGCAGCGACAGGGGCGGAATAATCCAAATGACGAAGAAAATCAGGAAGAAGGAATAAGAATATTGCATGGGAGAGAAGCACAGAGGAAGCAAAAAGAGATTGAAGATGAAATTGAAAGACACTATGCTGAACAAGCACGTCTAGCCTGCGAGAGGGAAAGATTAAGAACAGAAATGAAAGAACGGGAACTAGAAGAAGCAATTCGCCAGAATAACCATGATAATCGAGAAAGAAGGCGAGAACAAAATCGCAACAATGGTAATATCAATGAAGAATATGAAAGAGTACAAAGGAGAACCGATAGGCAGCAAAGAAGAGAAAATAATAGATATAACAGTGTGCGAATTCGTGAAAGAGATGAAAGAGAAGATCGCATAGAAAGAGAATGATGAACAAGAAAGTCAAAGCAGACATGAACGGAGGAGAAGAGAGGCAGAACTAAAAAGACCAGTAGATTCAAATTCTGAAGTAAATGAACAAATCCGAGAGAATTAAGCGAAATGAGAGGAATCTTTGAACAGTAAAAAGGGAGGAGGAAAGAGGCAATTAGATGAGGCCATCGAGGAAGCTGCGAAAACTCCATTTACACAAGAAGTACAACTAGGAGGAATACCCCCAAAGTGTAATTTACCTGCGTTAACCAGCATTTTTGATGGAACAACTTGTGCAATACAACACATTAAAGCTTATGTGAGATGTATGTTACAATGGGAAAATCATGATGCTATATTGTGTAAGTATTTTGCATCAAGTTTGATAGGAGAAGCATTGAAATGGTTTGAAGGTTTAACAAGAAACACAATCACATCATTCAACCATTTACAAGCTATATTTTTAGGGGCGTACATAAGTAATAATTCCTGCGGCCAGGGTATTGAAGATGTATTTGGGTTAAAACAAAGGGTAGGAGAAAGTTTGAAACATCGACCGTGAGGTGGAAGACAATGTGTAGAGATATGGCTGGTCGTGTGGATGAGAGATATCTCATTTTATCATTCATTAATGCTATGTTCGCAACCAATCTATTATACATTAGGTTATTAGAATCAAGAATACAATCACAATGATTTGAGTTGCGAGAACTTCGGGAGGAATATATTGCTCTAGAGGAAAAGCAAAATGAGATGGAATCATACCCTGTTGTTGAATGCAAGTTCAAGAGATGCGAATGCAAGTTTGTTACCTAAATTGATAAACACAGTGGCGAGCACCTCGCAGGGTCAACAAGAAATGATAACGGATGATGGTCAGCGAAAGTTAGTAGCCATGGGAAGTCGTGATCAGGAAGAATTTGAAAGAGAGAGGAACTTCTATAACCGTGGAGGAAATAACAAAATTCAAAGACTTGATCAGCCGTAAGAGACTTATGGAGGTCAGAGGCAGAATTATCATAGAGGGCAGCGAGGTCATAGGGTAGTATGGGAGGAAATCAAGATGCCCCCATTGAACGCTAGTGTGGAGAAAATATGGGAAGCTATAATCCACGATGGAAAACATACCGCACCATGGAACATGGGGAATGAACCACCTCCGGGTGACAGAAGTCATGAGTTTGTTCTTATCACCATTTTCATGGACACCTAACGAATGATTGCGAGAAATATAAAAAGAATCATCCTCGAGAATGATAGACCAAGGAAGCTAAATCATTTCTTAAAATGTGAAGAGAAGGCTCAACCATTACCACCACCACCAGAAATTCACGAGTAAACACAACAAAAGGAAAAGAAACATTTGTAGTGGAAGTTGGAGCGAAGGCCAAAAACTTGTTCTCAAGACTCTATCGTACATTCGTACGGGACAATTGAAGATTTTCATGATAGTGTTCTCGGTAGGGTTTTCGCAAGAGATGCTGATAATAGAGAAGTAATGAACATCGCGAAGACGTCGCTATTAAAGGAATGGCAAACGCAGATTATTTCTTTTACCGCAGAAGAGGTACCTGAGGGCGGAGAGATACATGACATCCCATTAGTGGTAAGAATGGAGATTAACCCAAAACCTGTTGATGATGAAGATGATGAGGCGGAAAATTCATGGGAAATTAATAGAATCTTAATTGATACTGGAAGCTCTGTAAACATCCTTTTTTACCATACTTACAAGACTATGGGAGAGAAAGACGAAGATTGATACCTTGACCTATAAGATTTATGGTTTTAATGGTACTGCCAATAAACCTAAAGGAGAAACTCGTATGCGAATACCACTGAAAGGATTATCAATTGAAATCTTGTTTTGTATAGTCGATGTGGATTCCCCCTATAATGCATTAATTGGGTGACCTTGGTTACATGAGATCTTGGGTGTAGCATCGACTTACCACCGGTGCATCAAATTTCCTCATCCAGGTGGTGTTGGAGTTATAAAAGGAGATTGGTGAGGGACAAAAGTGTTATGAAGTTGATGTGGAATCTTGCGAGGAAAGGGCTGCTCAAAGAAGAAAGCGGGAAGCGAACATCAAAGAAGAACAAAGAAGGGAAAGACCGATGGTAGACGCAATAGAAGTGATAGATGAAGATACATTGCGAAGCCAATGCCCGAAGACAGTTGGAAATTACGATGGTTTCACAAAAGGGAAGGCAATATCAGGAAATTTAAATGAAGCTAGAGTACTTGAAGTAAGAGGTGTAAGAAATGAATAATTGATCTTAGATTTGTGAAATGTGTAAAAAAAAAAAAAAAAAAATTGTTTTGAGTGACAAAGACATGTCACAAGAACAAAGAATATGACGATCGAAGAAGGAGTACGCGAAAGTCTCATGAAAAAAGAATATATGAAAATCTGGTTAAAAAATTACAGCGAGATTACAGCAAACAAAGCAAGGCTATGCGATAATTTCGCAAATATAATGAGAAGAAACAATAAAAAAACAATGATTTATACGAATGGGACGAACCTTTATGGCGTACACCCTAGTTCGCGAAAGATATTTCGCAAGAGGCAAATGTAAGACCTAAAGTGCGTCATATAAGGGGGTATCTCTTGACATGGCTCAGGGAAAAGGTTACACCATCCCTGGAACCCGAGTCATGGAAATTTGGGGTCAATAAAGCACATCCGGGGGAGATACCTTGGATTTCCAACTATATAAGGTTATACCCTGGTTGGACGACCGAGGGTCTCTTCAGGAGTCGAGTGTATGACCAAGGCAACGAGGTACACGGTTGATCCAAGAGTGCTTGGGGCATTTGAAGTGTCTCGGCCATTCTTGGCAAGTCTTGGCACATGCTGCACTCGGCCCGAAGAAAACTCCACTTAGGGTGCAGTCTCGTAACCATAAGCCCTATATGTATAAGGGATAAGAGGCTTGAAAACAACTGGTTTTTGTTAAGACCGGATGGGAGTAGCTAGTCTTGTATGGCGATGTACACCTCCTTGAAGGGGCAACCGGGGAGGTGATAAGGGCGGCACCCTCCATTAGGAGTGATAAGTGTCTTAAGACGCAAATATCATGGGGCTTTATTTTCGCAAGAAAATTTAGGCTTGTCATATTTGTGCAATGATCCTGAAGAGGCAATAATACTAACGCGAGGATAAGACGAGATCAATGGGCCTTTACATGAAAATGTATAGACGTTCTGCGATTTTGTCGCAAGACGGCAATGTCATGGGGCTTTAAGTTCGCAAGAACTTCTAGGCTTGTCATATTGTCGCAATAAAAACATCCTGCAGAGGCAATAATACTAAGAAAACGATAAGGCAAGATCAATGGGTCTTTACATGAAAATGTAAAGACGTCCTGCGATTTTGCCGCAATAACGAGGAGTGGCGCAATAAGACCTTTAACTAGGAAGGCAAAATAAGACCACACAAGAAAATGAGTAAGCAAATAAGCTTGCGAAAATGAATATATGCAAACAAATAAGTTTGCGAGTATATACATGGAAAAAACCAGGAAAAATTTGCTTGCGAAGATTTAGCAACAACAGTTGCGAAATTGAGGCATATGGTTACTTAAAGGTTCTCGACTAAATCTCTCATTTGAAAACAAAAAACAGAGGCGAATATGGGAATGAATAGGATATAAACTTGTTATTATTTGTTTTCATATGATAGATTTACGCACTTGTAATATTGATTCACTGTATTGCAAGAAAGAATTATTCTTTTAACATGTGCGGAAAGGAACAACAAAGTAGAACTCGTATTTGAAGGACCAAGAGATTTACAGTAAGAAATTACAAAAAATGGGAGACTAAAAGGATAAATGTACAGATATTACAAGAAGAGAAAGAAGAAAATGGATCTATTTCTTAGTTCATTCTTCTTTTTCATCGGACTCCTCATTGGATTCCTCTTCTTCGCTAGCATCGCTATCGAGACATCCAAGGAAGGCATATTTTGAGGAATCTCATCAAGAAGACAAGGATATGAAGAAGAGGAATACTATGGTCATCATGATTTGTCATAATAGTTTGATTGCGAAAGCGGACAACATCATTATTGAAATTTGCTACGGTAGTTTGTAGTTGCTTCTTGACTTGGAATACTTGTCATTGCGAAGAGAGAAGTCCTTTGCAAGTTGTGCTTTCTCAGATTCAAGTTCTTTAATTCTTGTCTGAAACCTCTTCTCAGCTTCTGCGAAGATATGACAATTAATTAGTAACTTAATAGAAATTTCACAAAAAAGAAGCGGTAAAGTAAAGAAGAACAGTTAACAACCTTCTCTGTCAGAAATCATATCTTTAACCAAGGTAGTATGCTCAGCGTGAAGGCTAACGTTAACACCTAAGTTGTTCCTGGCATTATCTAGAACTTTCGCTGCCAAAGCGAATTCATCGTCACTATTTATGAGAAGAAAAGAACGAATTTGATTCTATCTCTCGTTAAGTATAGCATTTTGGCGAAGAGATTCATCCCGTTCAACTTGGACTTCAAGAAGAGTTTTTTGAAATCTCGCTAATGCTTGGGCACCTTGATTAGCAATGCGATCTTTGTCACCTATAAGATTACTAATCTTCTTCCTTAAATATTAGTTTCCTCGTGGGTACTAAGGAAGAGACGTTTAAATCGGTTGGCTAAACCTAAACTAGATCTATGATCGATTTCTAAGAGGCGAAATTTGGTTTGGAGTTCGTTTAGCGAAAGAGATCTAATTTTGTTATTTGAAGAGCTATTTAAAGATTCGTTGAGATGAGCAAGAAGAGCATCACTATCCATAGGCTCGGGAAATGAGTGAAGAAGAATTGCTTCATCAGAAAGATTATAAATGTCTGCGAAAATGATATGTCAGATAAAGAAAAATAAATGACATAGTAAAAACAAGGAAAAAAGAAGAATCTTATACCATAGAGTTGCTGATTAGCACTTTGAAGGCTAGATATTTTTATTCTTCTGTGTGGAAGATTCAGCTTCCAGTTGTTGAATCCTTTCGGGAAAAACCGCGGCAGCACTTTCTAACTCTTCATTCTTCTTGCTAAGTTGAAGATTTTTCTTGTGAAGAGTGTTGCGCCTTTTCTCAAGATCTGAGGCAACGACAAAGGAAGCTCTCCCAGACTACAAATAAAGATACAGAAATTATCAAGATACGATTTAAGATCAAAATTATGAAGAAATAAAGAAATACAGACGTACCAAGGCACCAAGTGCATTTAAGAAGCTAGGAGTCAGCGATCTGAAACCCCCTGGAGGGAATCGTTACCCTCTAGCAAGGAAGCGTCACGGATATTTGCGAGAGCTTCGCATGTACTAGAGGCGATCATCTCCAATTCCATGCATGGAATCTGTGAAGATATTAGACAGTAGCGCCATAGGGGATTTAGATATATGATCCTCCTTCGCATAAGAAATATCAACTTCGTCATCATCCTCATTGAACTCTTTGGGTAGAGGACTTGAGAGAGAAGAAGAGTGAATCTTCCGTTTTTAGAAGGTGGGGCAGTGGATTTTCCCTTGCGAAGAGAACCTTTACCCTTTCCTTTAACCTTCGCAGCTTCAGAAGTTTCTTCTCCGGCAACTTCCACACCAATCTTCACACACAAATGAAGATAAGAAACAGAGGCAACAATATTGTTAAAAATAGCAAAAGAAAATGTTTCTTACTTCATACGTGATTGAACGGGAGTATCGCCGAGTGGTACTCGCCTTTGGATTCCTTTCAGTAACTTTTTCTCAATTTGGTGATCTAAAAAGTTCGCAAGATTATATATAAGAGGAAGTGAAGATCGCAAAGTAAGAGAAGGTTAGGAAATATACCTCTTTTGCTTTCCCAGGCCAATTAAATACCCAGGGATGATAGTTCGCGCGAGGTTCGCAGGGAGTACATTGGAACCTGAAATGTAAGGTCCGTTCAAAAATAGCGGAAAGACGCACCACTTGTCGTCTTTGGAATGGCGAGGAATATTGTTCTTGCGGAGTGCCAATCAATATCTTGCATGAGTATCTTGTCGCTGGGAATGTTCTATTTTCTTTTCAACCGTGCGCCCCAGCGAGACCTATCGTTCTTCATATTTATCACTTCGTAATTTTCAAAAAAGTTTTCTACTGAATACTTTTCAACAACTATCTCTAAGTTTGCGAATTTAGGATCTTTGACTTCATCAGGATATAGAGATCCCTTACCAGCGCCGCGATTGGCGAATTCAAGCATTAAACGGATGCAATCGATCCCCACTTAATTGATAAATAGCTCGCGAGAACTTCTCATGAGAAAGAATTTCATAGAACAAGGGCAATTCGGGATTGTAGAGAGGAATGGGAAGACCTGCGAGGAGCTGACCTAGCGAAATTATAATTTTCTGATCATCATAATGATGATCAGTAAACAATTTTGCGACGAGAATAGATGAAGATTCTTGATTGGGAATGGTGGATAAGGTGAAACCTTTCTCTTGTAAATTATTTTGAGTCTCACCAAAAGGGTTTCGTATCTACGACCGTGGGGAGCCATTCTCGAGAATATGGGAATGAATAGAGAATTGAAGATCAAGAGAAAGAAGAAAAGGAAGATTTATGAGAGGGTAAACGTAAATTGCGGAGGAGGAGAATTGAAGAAAAATTGCAGAGAGAAAGTAAAAAAGAAGAAGAGGAGGGTGAGAAAACTATATATAGAGAAGAGTTCTCGAGAAGATAAATGCATTTAATGCGAGAGGAGACGTGAATGGTCAAGAATAAACGGTTGAAAGAGACGTGTCAAGAAAAGAGTGGAAGACGAAACATGTGTAATAAATTACGTGTAAAAGTACGGGGTCATATCAAAAACAGATAACGATGAACGATTGCGGCATTTCAGAGTATTAGTTCTCATGACATTCTCTTCTTCGCAGAGAAGACATGAGAAGAGGCAAGATGTAGGATCAGAATATCGCGACATCAATACCTTGCGAGATCAATAAATGATAACATTGCGAAAGTATCGCGGTTGAGTAATATAAATGATGCAATGAATGACGACAGCCAAAACACGAGAAAGATGTGAAGACCTAGCGAGATCTAGGAGAGCTGCGAGATTATATACTTGCACACTTGCGATATTTCGCAAGTCATTCAAAAAATAAAGGACAGACTTAGTTGTCATCCATTATGTAATACCCTATATAAGGAGCCAATGCGAGACCTATTGTAAAGGATCTTTTTTCTTCGAGTCTTTGGGCAAGTCATTAAGAGAGAGAAAGTTTAGAGTGATTGTAACTCTTTAACTGATTTCCATTTCATCTTGTAAACATTTTAAGAGTTTAATCAATAAAAAATTGTTCATTCTAAAAATGATTTGATTATATAGATTCTTGTGAGGGGTGTAGTGTAGGATTTCGTACAACTACATTTCAAATTTAATACCTTTGTAACAGTTCTGCAACAATTAATTCTGTTAGGGTTTTCTATGTAACAAAAGGCTCTGTAACAGTGAGTTCTGTAATAAATATATCTGTTACAAACTCGCTGCATAATATTATTTCTCAATAAAAACACCTTTTTGAGCCATGTTTCTATCTTTTGGGTGCGTTTTAAGCATGAGGAGCTAAACCCCAACACTGGGATGACGGAGGAAGCCAAGTTCACAATTGTTTGGTAATTATAATTGATTTTAATGACTTTCTGCATTGATTTTTAATCGATTTATGATTTTCATTGATTATTTGTGATTTTGTTTGATAGTGTATGGTTAGTATAAGAACTCTTGATGCACTATGCTTATGATTTACATCTAATGCTTTATAAAATCTACTTTTGGCAAAAAAATAGAGTCTAGAAAAGAGCTAAAATTGTTATGAACCAATTGATTGTGAAGTTTGGTGTTTTCCTGAGTCTCAGTACCTCTCGTTATCGTGACAATATTGTGAATATATTTTCTTTGTTAAATCAAACCTTTACAAGCCCGAGTTGAACTAACTTTTACTACCACTTTACAAACAACTTAAAAATCACATCAATAGCCGCCAAAGCTCCCAGTATCACACCTTCTTAAAGAGTTTCTACTGCGCAGTGTAGGACTCGTTGTTCCTTGATTAATCCTCTTGCATCTGTGTTATCAATGACCAGAATAACTATGTTTAAATTTACCTGCCACATGCTGTAATATAACATAAGATGGCTTTGTTTGGTATTTTGTATATTCAAGTTCACAAGTTGGGTGGTATTTGGGGTGGTGTTGAGGGTATATTGTGAGCTGTCTGTGTATTTTGGGGTGATGGAGGCATGCGGAGTTAATTCCAGCATGTCATGCAGAATTCAAGATGGAGCCATGCAATATTTATTCTAGCAGTTTCATACATGCAACAATAATTTCACCAGTTTCATGCGGAATTGAAGAGGGGGGAATAGATGAGCAGTTAGTGCCATTTAAGTTATATTGAATTTATGTATACAATTGTATAAATAGTGAGGAGCAGAAATGAAAAAGGAAAAATTACTCCCCAAGGGGATTCACCCGTGGATGTAGGCAACCGCGCCGAACCACGTAAAACCCGTGTCAATTTATTTTATCTTCAATTCGTCTCCTAACCCTAAAAACACACCAAATCTTCCATTCATCGTGTTTCGTGCCCAAGAGTAATTTTGGGTACCAACAGGTTTACAGCGTGCGGCGTACACTACGCCCGTCATAAGGAAGTGTCATAAGGATAATGCGGTTAGTAAATACAGGGAATAATGATGAAACGCTCTTTTTTATGGAACATAAATTCCATGCGTTAATGTTACCACCTTCTCCCATTTACTCACCCATTATTCCATTCCTTAATGAGACCATAGTACGTTTCACTCCGACTTGTATAAATAGGTCTTACCTATTTCCACCGAACAACGAGTTCAAGCAGGAGCAATACAACACTCAGAAAAACGTTTGGCTAAGCTCTCCCATCTGTTAGCTTCGCTTTTTCTGATACAAGTAGTGAAACCAATACTCTTCCCGAATCAACCTGGTCTCAACACTTTCTTCTCTTCCCTCCCCAAAACCAACTCATTCTCCTCCTCTTTGTGACCGAAGCAAATATGGAACGGTGATTTCTTGGTTTAGGCCGAATTTGTACAGATTGATCTCTTGAACCTAAAGTAGTCTCGTGCATTACATTTTTAGGGTCCAAATTCATTTCTCACCCACACACCGAAATTATCAAAATCGGCAGAAACCATTTTCACCCTCAAACAATTGGCGACCACAGTGGGAAATTGATCTTTCGGTTAAAATGTCAAATTTTCAATCCTCGATTTCATACTTCGACGCAAACATCAGGACGGTAGAGGAAAACAATCCGCTCATGGATCGACTCATCTACCAGACGACCCTATACGATCCGCTCTGGGATCGACGACTCAGTTACCAGACTACCCGATTACCAGTCATGACACCTCAAGGGGCGACTGGGGACTTCCAAGAGGTTAAAAGCAAACGATCTACCTAGGGATCGACGACTCGGTATCGAGGTGACTCGAGACAACTGGGACTTTCCACATCACGGCGGTGCTTCCCAAAAACTCGGACTTACACCGGAAGATTCATTTTTCGTCGGGGAGATCCGAAAACCGAGTAAGTCTTGCTTAGAAAAAATACATGGTCTACTACTTCAAATATTTGAGAGATAATAAAACCGATAGCCATATTGTTCCCATGCTTTCCATCATCATGCAATATTCACGGTTCCACAACTTTCCCAGATGATACGTATTATTTACACTTCCAATTCGGACTTTAACATATATATAAAAAAAAAACCATTATTCCAAAATAATCCAAAAATCTTATAAAAAGCAATCATCTATCAATCAAAAAACCCGAGAAAAAATAAACCGAACCATGAACCAGGCGCTTTGTTTGCCTTTCAAAAAAAAAGAAAAGAACAATCACCTACCCGTACGCGCCTACTTTGCATAATAATGATTACCCGTTACTATTCATGAGGTAGCCAGACGTTACTACGGTGGTATTCGAAGAGGAATTGTTTATGATGAAGTATTTCCACAAGTTTATGAAAGGCATACCCATGGCTAGGTTTACATCCGTTCGAAGAAAAATATTTCTACTGATTTATGGAAGGCTTACCTATGGCTAGGGTTTGCACCACAAGAAAACAAATTGAAAGAGAAACGCCGGAGTACATAGCCGGAATATGCTTGCCAACTTTATTGCTACCGCGTTACCGCTAACACCAGCATCCCGTGATCCACCCCGCAAGCCTTTCAATCTTGTTTCCACCGTCCCACGGATCGAAGCCACTGCCGCTATCATCACCTCTTGGTAGCCAAAGTTCCAGCGCCAATGTGATCCCGCGTCCAAGACAATACCTGACGCGCATGCCAGGCGCGCTTACCAGACGCACATGCTAGACTTTCTTACCAGACACGCATGTCAGATGCGCTTACCAGACGCACATGCCAGGCACACATGCTGCACGCGCATGCCATCCACAATGCTACACCCTGGTCAACACCAACAACTTGCATCCCTCCAGTTCTAGCTTCTCTGCTCAATGGCCAGCACCAACAACTTGCATCCTTTCCTGCGCTAACAGCTTGCGCCCTTCCAGCGCCATCTTCTCCGCTCCACAACCAGCCAAAGCAGCGCCATCCTCACCCTTTGAAGCAGCGCCATGGCTCCAGCACTCCGTGATCAAAAACTTGACAAATCTGCACGATACACCCACCAGAACCAGAGCCGCTTCCGCCACCCCAACGTTTCTTCAAGCATGATAGCTCCAACCGTCACTAGAGACGCTGCTACCCCACTATCAGTGCAAGATACTAGAAGAGCCGGAAAAAGCCGTCCTCCTTTACTACTGTTGATTTAATGAAAAGACAAAAGACACTTCAGCAGGACGTGCGTTTTAGATCAAGAGGCTCGCGTTGCTCTTGAACGCCCATAGAAGGGGATCAACAATCTAATTTCATCACGCATAAAGATCAGGAACGACTTCTCCAAAATCGAAAGCAAAGGGGATCAGCAACCCTCCTGAGTTCACAGAGACCCTCTTCCCGTCAGGACCCGCATGATGGGGACTTCGCCCACAAAGTCGCGCAATCTTTGATGGAACAGTTATGTGAGATTCTATATTTCTCCAAGGCGTAGCGTCAAGACATATTTCCACACCTCTACCGCACTGCATCAATAAAGGCAAAGTGTTTCCATCCAGGAAGCCGTTCAAAAACCCCAACCTCTCCTGGAAAAGTACGATTGATAAATAAAACTGAGGACTCCTAACCACTTTTGTTCATGTAAAGGGTGTTCATTTTCAAAGACGCAGTTGACACAGGCCGCTCCGCTTCCCGTCCTCCAAAGAACTTCTCGCTTCCAACGTTCGCTCCAGTAGCCTCTCCACTTCAATGTTCTCTACATAAGCTGCTCCAGGATCCGAAACCGAAGCTTCAGCGTTTGGCTCTTTAAGTCTCAACGTCCTCTCCAAGAGCCAAAGCCGCTTCAACGCCACTCCTTCCTGCAAAGGGTCGTGCCAGCACACTCACCATCTCAAGGATTATGGTCAAAGCCAGACAATCTTCGTAGTCATGGCCACCTTTTGATCTATCCCCCAAAAAATCATGATCATGGGCGGTTTGCTCGCTTACACATCCATCCAATCCTTTTACTCCCATGGATGCCCATGCAATTCCGTCCAACCTACTTTGTTCCAATGATAATGTAATCTCTTATGATTACATCTACTACCAAGAACTGTTACCGCTCATTTGTAGACACCGGACAGAGCTTCACCGCAGCAACAATCACTACAAAGCCATACTTGGGGACTGAGGATTTACACGGAATCCCTTCACTATCAAAGACTCATGAGAAAACTCCAGAGACGCGGATGAAATATTTTCGAATAAACAGAGGGAGCCACGCGTGGCATCCAGAAAAGTACAATAAGCTTGCATCAAATCCCGTGGACGTGGATTGAAGGCGATGCAATGAAAGTATTCTAAACATTGGGACTACCAACATGGGACGCTTTCACTCCCCTCAACCAGGTTGTTTCTAATTTCAACATCATCACTGTCGAAGTTTTACGCAAGAAGTTCGAACATGAAGCCGTACATATGCACCGAAGACTCCAAGAGCACGTCGCAGAGATACATTCATATATTCGGCCATGACCATCGGATCAAACGGAATTATAACTGAGGACTGTTCACCGCGTCCCATTCCATATGATAGTCCAATATTCAAAAGCTGGTTCGAAGGATGTCTCTTGGAACAAAGTCCTTGAAGAACTGATAGCAGCACAACGACGAACAAATGTCTCCCAACTCATCTATTTCAAATTGTATCTTCAGAAGATTTCTACCATACAATCATCCACAACATATCATCATCGCGATCAGAAGATCCAGACACTGAACACCCTAAAGTCAAGTATGGCCGACAACACAACAACAATATCCAAGATTAGCGCTGACATGATCGTCGCCGAGCATGTATTTCATCCATTCATCCCAAGAATGCAGTGGAGTTTTGGTAAATTTTGAAATCCACTGGAGAGACACTGCAGATAAGGGTGCACACGATACGGTTCGGCTCGATTCTTGACGAGACCGAGTACCTGTACCCCCAGACCTCGGTTCCTATATTTTGGACCGGTACGGCACCTGTACCTTGTACCTCGGTTCCGGTACCATTCGGTACTGTGTACGGTTCGTTACCATCAGTACCTTTTCCGGACATATATTTATGTCATTTTCAGAAGAAAATCTAAGTTTTGTTTTTTCAATATATTAAGTAATATCTCGATTCTCAATCAAAGAACAAGTAGCAATAAGCCAATAACTAATAAGTAGCAAGTATTAGCAAACCAAAGTGCTGCAAACAACCAAAGTCTTGAAAATATGGAAAAAAGAACAAGTAGTAGTAGGTGTTCTCTCTGTAGACATCAATATCACACAAAAAACACACATCGACTAAGAAGTCTTGAAAATCGAAGGAAAAAAAACAAGTAGATATGCAGAAGACACTTGTGCAATGACTGGATAGTGTAGTCTTGAATCTTGATCTTCTAATCCATGTCGGCACTGAGCACTTGTGGTGGCAATGGCATTATTGTTGATAGGACCAAGTAATTTGCAAAAACAAATAATAGCAGTTAGTATTAGTAACTATTAGTCTATAATCTATATCTATTACTGACAAACACAAGCAATAATGTAATATGGATATCAGTTTATGACTTTATGTTTGTATGTTACCTTCTTCAAGTTCAACATCTTCATCTGGTATGTAATCAGATAGAAGATCAAGTTATATTGGCTTCCTTAGCTTGGCTTTGTGTGCAAAGCAATGCCTCAACTGTCCTTGTAGATAAAGAGCTTCTACAAGGACTTAAGACTCGCTTTCCTGTACTAAAAGCAGACTCAGAGGCAACAGAAGACACAGGAATGGCTAATATGTCCTTAGCCATATGTCCAAGTATCTTATACTTGGTACTGTTGGCCTTCCACCAACCCAATAAGTCAAACTCCTCCTCATCATCTTCTCCTTCACCTTCTTCATACTTGTCAATGAAATATCTATCCAACTCTGTTTTTCCCACATCATCATTTGGGCTGCTCTTGAACCTCTTGCTCCTTGACATCAACTCTTTCATACGACTTGGCCCTGCCCCTGGTTTACTAACCACTGCTTTGGCTTGTCCCTGGATAGAACTACTTGACTCTTCCTCATGAACTGAATACACATCCTTATATTCTTCAAATAGAATCTTAAAATCCAACATAACAATCTTCATAACGATTCAACCTTAGAAGAATTCTTCCCATACAAGAGCTCAAGAGCAAATTGTAGTCCTTTTTCTTTCTCTCTAGGATCCAACAACATGGCAAAAAAGGTTGTAGAATTCATCTTTGCATAATCACCCCAATATTTGTTATACTTCTTAAACATTTTTCCAGCCATAGTAGCAATAAAAGGATCTTCATCTACATTATCTCTAAACTCAACTAGTTGCTCATAAATGATAACTAATTGCCATAAGAAAGTGTTTGTTGTTACCTTAGTTGAGGCTGAAAATGCAACAGTGGCATCAAAGAATACTTTCAAACATTTGACCAGGCCTCTAGCAAAGATCCAGTCCTCTTCACATGGAGCAGGTTTCCTCACTACTACCTTTTTCTTCTTCTTTTGTGCCTTCTTCTTTCCTTTCACCTCAACTTCTTCTTCTTCTTCTTGTTCTTCTTCACTAAATTCTTCTTCTTCTTCACCAACATTAACATCAACATCAAAATCATTAGCATTGGGTAGATCTTTCTCACTTTGTTTTGGGAAATAAAACAACTTCTGATATTCCTTGTCATACCTTTCTAACCTAATAAATGCTTTTTCATACATACGCATCCCGTAGCATCAAGAATGTCTTTGTTCCATCTAGTCTTAACATCTAATATCAATGTTACATTTGACTCTATTCCAACTAATTTTGCACAACGCCTAAGCTTAGCCAACCTTCATTTGGAGAACCCTTTATATACTTAACAAATCGACCCGATTCTTGCAATTGATTTGTTGTAAACCCTCACAAGCATCTTTTACCACGATTGCAAGTACATGAGCTGCACACCTTACCTGAAAAGGTGAATTCAAACAAGTATTACTATCAGATATTTTAACAAAGTAACTAATAAACATAATCCTAAGTAGAAAGTAAAAAATAATAAGTCATATACATATACTTACATGCAAGTACTTAGCTCTCTCTTCTGCCCTTGTCATTGAAACAATACTAGTGGTCAAATAATCCATTGCTACCTTGTTGGCACTCGCATTATCCAAAGTGACAGTAAACACATCTTTAAGCCCCCAATCAGACAAACATTTCTCCAACATCTCACCAATATCAATTCCTTTGTGACCACTAACCTCACAAAACATAATAATTCTCTTTTCTAACTTCCAGTGCTGATCAACAAAGTGAACTGTTACACAGATGTAGTTGAAATTGTTTGGTGAAGTCCATGTGTCTGTTGTCAAACTAACCCTCTGCTTGGTTGACTTGAAGTAATTTTTCAACTTTTCTTTCTCAGATACATACATTTCTAATAAACATCTATAAATAGTCATTCTACCTGGCACAACAAATCTAGGCTCTAAGACATGCATCATTCTCCTAAAACCTTCACCCTCAACTGCTCTAAAGGACATCTCATCAATTATAATAAACTCAACAACTGCCCTTTTACATTTCTCTTGACTGAAAATAGTAGAGACTAACTGACCTTCATCCTCACCAAATGTTGCAGGTTTTAATGTCAGAGTTTGTTGTCCTTTTGGCTTTGGCTTGTTAGGATTCTGCTTGCATCTGTTGAAGTGCTTCCACATTCCACTTGTACCATTCCTTCCAGTATGAGCCTTTATTATCTTCTTGCAATAATTACACTCAGCTTCTTGCACATTCTTCCTAGTGAAATGATTCCATATGTCAGATGTTATCTTGCCACCAACTTGAGTAGAAGTAGCTTCTACATCTATTGCTGCTGGCTCTGCTGCTCCATCTGTTGGTTGGACAGAGGATCCAACAACTGTATTTGTAGCAGTGGTAGGTGTAGGTGTAGCAGTTGTAGGTGTAGGAGTAGCTGTGCCTGTTCCATGAGCTTGACTTGATGCATCCATGCTTGATCACTGAGAAAGCACATCCATGCATTAAGAAATGAAATGAATTAAGAACCGAACTGAACTAAAATGAAATAAGAACTAAAAAACTGAACTGAATTGAACTAAAAAACTGAACTGAACTGAACTGAACTAAAAAACTGAACTGAACTGAAATGAAATAAGAACTTGATGAACTGAACTGAACTGAAATGAAATGAATTAAGAAGTAAGAACTGAAGTGAAATAAGAACTGAATATAAAAGTGAATTCATATAAATATAATCATAGTCATACATATAAAAGTTCTTAAATATTAAAGACATTGTTCTAAGCATGCATAACTGCAAAGTTCTAAGCACAACTGCACAAGTTCTAACTTCTAACTTCTAAGACTAAGCATTATTTATGTGAGCTCTGTTATGATTAGGATTGCGGGTGCATCTGTTAAAGTGCTTCCACAAGGCAGAAGTTCCATTTATGGAGATGTTAGCCCTATAAGTCCTTCCACAATAATTGCAAGTGGCTTCTTCAACATTTCTCCTAGTGAAATGGCGCCATATAACGTTCCGAACCCTAGCTGAAATTGATGCATCCATCACTGACAAACAATTCCATATAAGTGTTAAGTATTTTTTTCTATAACATTTAAGTGAGAAGCATGATTAACAGTGACAGAAATTAAAGAAACAAGTTTATAATTAAGAATACATGAACCCATATACTATCTACTGAAATTAATCAATGCATGCGCATATCAATGAAAGACCTCATCTGCTCATCATCATATTTGTTGTTCTTTTAGGAAGTAGAAAAGTCGATAAAGAATTGACTCTCAGAACAAGTATAAAAAGTCGATAAAGAATGATCTATCATGATAACGTTATCTATCATGTCGAGAACCATAAAGCAAGCAAGAAAGAAATATTGTGGAAGGATTCACATACAACCAGCAGGTGAAGCACACAAGAGGACAAATCAACACTCACAAAACAAGATACACAAGAATAAGAGCTTGTAAAATATAGCACACCATTGACACCAACTGACAGCAGCAACACCAACGGTACTGGTGGCATTGTCGTCCATATTGTTCCTAAAAGGTAACCAAGATTTGTTCCCTTAAAAGCCAAAATACAGCTAATTAATCATGTTCAAACACAAATACCCATGCTTCACAAATACTTGGGATTGAACTTAAACAGTTATATACTATTCTGAGTAATTTTATCGACAACAACCAATATAGTTTTAATAAAAGAGAAATCATGATTTTTAACCCTGAACATTCAGCTCTCAAGATGAAATCAAGGAAACAACACACACATTTGTTAACATAAAATCAAGGAAACTCCTAAAGAATCAGTAACAAGAACTAAATTAAAAATATAAAATGAACCCTAAAACCAATATACTGAAATCAACCAATATACAAAAATCAAATTAGGAACCAATATACACACATCTCTGTATAATTAAATTGAAATTAAAACCAAACAGTTCATAGGAACTAAAAAATAATGAAAAATCAAAAGATAAAAGAAGATAGAATTCTTACCAAATCCAAGCCAAATCGATCAACAACTCATGCGAGAGAAGGAAGAAATCTTAACTACAAAAAATCGATAAACAACACAAGTATTAGATTATTAGAAATCTTAACTACAAAATCCATTAGTTTCGTTTCTATCAAAATACAAAATACAAATACAAATCTTAATTACAAAATACAAATCTTAATTACAAAACCCTAGGTTCGAAATATCAAAAATATGAGAACTAAATCAATCTTTAACCTTTGAATCAACACTTGTACGTAACTAATGGATTGGAACTCGAACTCGAAGAGTTAGAACTATCGCCTCTCGTTAATGGAGTTCGAGCACTTCTTCTCCTTCTCAGACAGAGAGGAGACGGAAAAAAAAAGAAAGAAGAAAGATAGAATCGAAACCCTATAATATTCGTTTATATACCCACCTCTAATCTAACGGCTATTAATCATCTATAATCCCCTAAATCTAACGGCTCCAGATATTCGGGACTTTCGGTCCGGTACGGCACGGTACCTGTATTGGACCGTGTACCTGTACCCCCAGACCTCGGTTCCTATATTTTTGGACCGGTACACTGCACCCGTTCCTGTTCGGTCCAAAATCGAGGTATGGTTCCACCGGTTCCGGCGCGGTCCGTCGGTCCGGTTCGGTTCCTGTGCACCCTTAACTGCAGACGAAAGCACGGACCCAGACGAACAAAAAAAGAGGGTCGATACCTCTTTTCATGCGGACAGGGTTTCTAGAGTTTGAACAGAATGAAGACTCCTTCTTGCTCCATGAACGGGAATAGATTACTGGGCGCGACTATACCACTCGGGCCCGCAACTTCCCTCCTGAATTCTTCCTGAGTTTCACTGTAGGGTCGTTTTCACCTCCTAGACAAGCTCATAACATAAATATTCCCTCGTGAGGGGATAAGAAATTCTTTTTTGGTCAGATGGAGGGCGGACCGTAAAAATATGAGTTCGTACGAGAATTCTACAACAATTCTACTAAGGAGCGCTAATTAGGGTTTCAGAATGCCAAACCCTAATTTAGACAAAGTTGTGCCATCACCACCATTCGATAGCCGAAGTTCCAGCGTTATCACCATTTCCACCATTCCAAGCCGCCCAATGCCGTGGCTCCATTCCAAGCCGACCAATGCCGATGACTCCATTCCAAGACGACCAACGCGTGTGGCTCATATTCCAAGCCGACCATCGCATGCGGCTCCCATTCCAAAGCCGGACCGACGCTGCGGCTCCCATTCCAAGCCGAACAACACGTGCGGCTCCCCATTCCAAGCAGTGGCCTTTTGTGGCTCCCATTCCAAGCCGACAATTTTCATCTCACCACTCCACTGGTCTGCACCACCGTATGATTTATGAAAATCCTCCAACACGGAAGCAAAAACTCTCTTTACCTCTCAAAAAGGTTAGCCGGACTTTCCTGACCATCTTTTGATGACTTATTGTTTTGATCTCTATCCTAGCCTGTCACCATCTTATGCTTACCTCGCAACGCGGCTCCCGTTCCGAGCTAAGAAGGGGACTTAATGTTGATGGTGGTTTTTAGCGTAGGGTTAAAATCGTAAAACTATGCACCTGGCATGACGTCGCCATGACCTTTAGCGTATTTATTGACCATTAACACATTTATCGAATCAACCAGCTGTTGATGGTGGTTTTTAGACAAAGGATAAAATCGTAAAAACCCATGACCTAGTGTTATCCGCAACACATTAACTAAGAGCATTTAACTCAGGTGTAAACAATTAATAGGGGTATTTTTTCAAAATACCAGATTAGGTTTTCGGCTACGTAACCCTAATTCCAAAACAAAGCCGCATATCTGCGCACCATGGCAACAATGCCAAACCAAGCCGCATATCTTTGCGCACCATGGCAGCAATGCCAAACCAAGCCGCATCCGCGCACCATGGCACCAATGGCAAAACCAAGCCACATCTTCGCGCACCATGGCAGCAATGCCAAACCAAGCCGCATATTTGCGCACCATGGCAACAATGCCAAACTAAGCCGCATATCGCGCACCATGGCAGCAATGCCAAACCAAGCCGCATCTTTCGCGCACCGCGACAACAATGCCAAACCAAGCCGCACCCTCGCGCACCATGGCAACAATGCCAAATCTCCAAGCCGCTATGCCTCCGGCCCACGCCCAACATAGCGCCCTAGGTTTGCAAGACTTGCAACTAGGTCAATATGGCCGCACGTGCCATTGGCACATGCCAACACGTGCCGCAAGCCATATTTCTAAGCCGCTATGCCTTTGGCCCACGCCAAATATAGCGCCCTAGGTTTGCAAGACTTGCAACTAGGTCAACATGGCCGCACGTGCCATTGGCACATGCCAACACGTGCCGCAAGCCATATTTCTAAGCCGATATGCCTTTGGCCCACGCCAAATATAGCGCCCTAGGCTTGCAAGACTTGCAACTAGGTCAACATGGCCGCACGTGCCATTGGCACATGCCAACACGTGTCGCAAGCCATACTTCCAAGCCGCTATGCCTTTGGCCCACGCCAAATATAGCGCCCTAGGTTTGTAAGACTTGCAACTAGGTCAACATGGCCGCACGTGCTATTGGCACATGCTAACACGTGCCGCAAGCCATATTTCTAAGCCGCTATGCCTTTGGCCCACGCCAACATAGCGCCCTAGGTTTGCAAGACTTGCAACTAGGTCAACATGGCCGCACGTGCCATTGGCACATGCCAACACGTGCCGCAAGCCATATTTCTAAGCCGTTATGCCTTTGGCCCACGCCAAATATAGCGCCCTAGGCTTGCAAGACTTGCAACTAGGTCAAATGGCCGCACGTGCCATTGGCACATGCCAACATGTGTCGCAAGCCATACTTCCAAGCCGCTATGCCTTTGGCCCACGCCAAACATGCAAGACTTGCAACTAGGTCGACATGGCCGCACGAGCCATTGGCACATGCCAAACACACACGCCCGGTAGCCTAACTTGCAAACCGTGCAACCTACCACCAAGGCATTCCGCACATGCCATTGGCACATGCCAAACACACACGCCGGTAACCTAATTTGCAAACCGTGCAACCTACCACCAAGGCATTCCGCACATGCCATTGGCACATGCCAAACACACACGCCGGTAACTTAACTTTCAAACCGTGCAACCTACCACCAAGGCATTCCGCACATGCCATTGGCACATGCCACACGCGCCACTAGCAAGCGCCACTTGCACTCAAGATGCAACCAACACTCGAGACATCGACACAAACCGGGGATGCTTCTTTAGGGTTTTGGTTTGGCGGTCACAAAGATGCATGCCGTACACTACGCTCACATTAAGAAAGCGTGAAAAGGAATAAAGCGGTCAAATAAAAGAGGAAATAATGGTGAAAACGTTTTCGCCCATTAAACCATGCGGTTACCACCTCCTCCCATTATTTCACCCTTTACTCTCTTCCTTCATGAGGCCAGGTACGTTTAAATCTCGACTTGTATAAATAGGTCTTACCTATTTCCACCAGCATAACAAGTCTCGGTCAGAGAAAAATACCACACTCTCGTAAAGGCAACTTTGCAAGCTCTCCCAAAAGCTTCCATCTCTTGCAAGCTTCCTAAGCTTTCACTTTCTCGATACAAGTCGAGATACTACTCTCCTCAACACCTTTCTTTGCTTCCCTCCCCAAATCAACCCTTCTCCTCCACTTTGTGACCGAAGCAAGTATGGGAACAGCCATTTCTTGGTTTAGGCCGGACTTGTACAGATCGATCTCTCGAATCTATAAAGTGCTCACGTGCATCACATTTGTTTAGGGTTTGAACCAGTTTCTCACTCACACCGAAATTACCGAAATCAGGAAACGATTTTTACCCATAAACAATTGGCGACCACAATGAGGAGGATCGATCTATCGGCTACAATGTCGATTTGTCGATCTCGTTCTTGACCCAGATATCAAGATGGTAGGGAAAGCGACTCGATCCGAATCAATCGGCCAGACGACCTTGTTACCAGTTGTAAAACTACACCAGAAAACTGGGGACTCGTTGAAGATGCTACCAGCGATTGGGGACTTGCGACCCAGTCCGACTCAGACAACCCGGTTACCAGTTGTAAAACTACACCTGAAAACTGGGGACTCGTTGAAGATGCTACCAGCGATTGGGGACTTGCGACCCAGTCCGACTCAGACAACCCGGTTATCAGTTGTTAAAACTACACCAGAAAACTAGGGACTCGCTGAAGAAGCTACCAAAGAATTGGGGACTTGCTTGGGGATGCTACAGCAAAGCCACCAAAGAAAGAACCGCCTTTTACATGGAGAGGGGCGTGTTCGCAAAACCTATGAAGTGAGTAAATTCAGACGGGCAAGGTATACAATCTATTTTTAGGTTCTTAGTAAAACCGTCAGACTATCGAGTCTTATGCCTATTTCTAGCACACACTTTCATAAAAGCAATATTCCTTTCCCAAAACATAATCAGAGTCATATTATCAAAACCATTCATCCCATAAATAATCCAATACCCTAAAAAGCTACCAGCTGTCTATCAAAGGTCAAGTTTTGAACCAGACATCCAATATGTCTTTCAAAAAAAAAAAAAAAAAAGAGAACCTAAATGAAAGTTTAACGGAGAAACATTCAAGGAAAATCATCCAGAGGTCTGTTCTTCTTGGAGAAGGTCAACTTTGCATCTTCAAGAGCCGCTCTCTTCATAGTCAACATCTTGGAAAGTTTTTCGAGTTCTACCTCCTGTCGAGCAATCTCCTCACTGGAAAGGCTTTCGATCGCCGCATCTTTCAACTTTTGATCTCTGCAAGGCCTTCGACAAACCACGAAGTGTTGAACTCCTTTTCTATGCACACGTCGCGATGGTGCTCCCGTCGGCAATAACGTCTTGTAAACGGTGTGACCGGTCACCTCACGCATGTCCTCGATGGAAGATAAAGCCTCTTCCACACGTTTAACCAGTATAAATCGACTAGTGACTTTCTTGGTTGTAGCCATATGTCCGTATTTCTCCCAGATTCCGGTGTACAACGCCCGTGCTTAGCCGGCACGCTGAAGCCGCCAACCAAAGACATGACCCTGATAAGGAACCAAGTACGGAGGATCAAAATGGCGCCCGCACTCGGCCTCACGACTGGGCAGAGGGTTTTCCTCCATATCTACGGCAACAACCATCGAGAATCATCCGCCGCTTGAGCCACATCTCGTGCCGGCAATTGGCTAACGCTCATCTCCAAGTCACCACGGTGGTCACCAAAGGCAAGTTTTCATGCGGCTCTACCCCGTAATCATCCTCCGAACCGATTCCTCCCGCGAACTCGAGTCGATATTTCCCAAAAGAGGAAACAAAAGGACAAAGAAAAGAAGTGCGAAACTCACCAACCACTTCCTGAAACAGTAACTGGCAGTGCTCCGGAGAATCACTCTCACTTGTTGAACCTTCTTTCTCTCTCGACTCATCATCGCTATGAGAAGGCTCAATGTCGCCGGAGTTCTTTGAACAAATTGCCGTCTCCTCGGCAACGCAAGAGCAATAAAGCATTAACACTACCGAAGCCCCGAAGGAAACAAGACACATATTCTCACCCGAAATTCACGTGTTTTGAGACAAACCAATGAAGAGGCGACACATACCCGGGTTATTGGAAGAACTCGAAAGACACAAGAGCCGTGGGAGGATCTTGTGAAACCGTCCGAACCCGCCAAAGACGATTCTTTGTTCTCCGTTCCTTGCCTGGGGCTTTCCGAATTGTTAGGCAACTTTCGCTTGGGATCTCTCAACATTGGATACTCTTTCCAATCGCTGGGCAAGGTTTGCAACGAACGTTTTCCACCACGTTATTCACAAAATCTCGGATCATAGTAAACTCGTCGCACCAAAACTCATTATAACCGAAGGTCGTCGAAGTTACTCTTCCCATTTGAAAGAAGGAAAGACGGATACCCGGCTTAAGGGTATCAAGCGTCAAGGGCGACACGCAATGAATCCTTAGGGATCACCGGCCGGTAAACAAGAGGCACCCCTTGATCGAAACCCATGTGACGAGCAGCACGGTCAATATTGTAAGCAGCTATCTGGAAAGACCCCACGAAGAAAGACGGCATATAACCGGGCAAGCAGCTTTGAATGAACATTTTTTCACCAACGCTCAGAGCCTCATCAGAAGACAAAGACATGAGCGGAGCAGAGGCAAAAGTGTCAATTTGAGTCACTGACTTATGGATCGGCCCCCATGGACGAAAATTGATTTCATGCAACTTATCAAGAAAACTAACCAAGCTCACGCCAACTCTCGGACGCCTGTTCACCCATCGAAGAATTCGGGAGCCACCCCAACTCACGGGAAGCGAAGGCAGCGGTTTCGGAGCATACTTCTCAAAGTGCTCCCATAGTCGACTTAAAAGCAACGTGCACATACGAATCCACTTTCATGAAACCATTCGAAACTTGCATGTTCGCAACTAGGTGATCCGGATGCACATACAGGAACCAAGGAACAACTTGCCAATGGGAAGAACTTCACCCTTTGCCAACTTCACAAAAATCGCTAACAACTCCGGTCTTATTCCTTTCTTGCCAGAATCGTCATCAAAAATGTCTCTCGGACAACCAGAGAGCCAAAAAGCGGCAACATGAAGATCACCGTTTTTTGTTCAGGCTCCAACTCGTCCTAAAACCAATGAGATATCCACCAACCGTAAGGACACCTTTCATCCTCTTTAGGCGAGAATCCTTCGACTTCGCAATGGAGTCTTTCCGAGCAAAATCCCCCCAACTTAGCGGCCAGGGTCATCCCGCATCTTCACCTCACTTTCGGATAATTGATTTTAAGATTCCTTGGTTCTGGAAGATTCAACAAGAGAGCCACACTCTCCAAGGAGAAAGTTATCTCGCCCATGTACATATAATTGTATGGGCGTCCGAACACCATCCGGAGATGAAAGCAACCAAGCCTGGGATATCCTTCCTAACTGGAGATTTCATCAAGTCTTGACAAGATCAATGACCCGCGCTCGAGTCAAGTTGGTATTTATATGCTCCTTGCTCACCATGAACTCAACCCATCTATCAAAAGAACGCAATGGGCTTTGACACATCCCGAAGTCAATGTTGGAAGAAGAATACACCCCTTTATGGAGACAAGGTAACCGAATGGTGCTCTCTCTGGGCAAACCGAACGTGTCTTCCTTTCATCCTCACCACCGGTTAGCAAAATTGGCACGAAACTCCAGGTGATTCTTCCGAGCGGGGGCAAGGGCTCTAGTGAAGAATTCATCATCTCGTGTTCGGTTTGGAATTATGAGCATCCTTCGACGAAGTGAAATTTGATTCGAGTAACATCTTATCGAATTCCTTCACAATAATTTGGTAATAAGATATCCGCACAAAACAAACGGAGAAAGACGAAGTTATCTCCTGACACATAATCGTACCCAACAACACAAAAAAAAAAAAGAGAAGAAAGGGGAAGGAGGACGTATTTTATTCGCGTTCAAGACTATATACACAGTATTTTATTCGGGTTCAAGACTATACACGCAGTATTTTCTTCGGATTCGAGACTATATACGCGGCATTCTATACGGGTACAAGTGCGTCTACAAGTATCTTTCTTCGGGTTCGAGAATTATATACGGAGCATCCTCTACGGGTTCAAAATACACACGAGTATTTTCTTCGTGGTTCAAATATTTCTTTCGGGACCGAAAATTCATATATGCAATATTTCCTACGGGTTCAAACAATATATGCAGTATTTCCCTTGGTCGCATACATACAATATTTTCTACAAGAGGCACGCCAAGAAATCATATGCAAGGATTGTGGGAGCGCCTACTCTTAAGGTTTACACCTACGTGAAAAAAAAAAAAAAAGGGAAAAGTACTCGAAGACATACCCGAAGCCGGTTTCTCTTTGTCGCTAGTATGAAAAGAGGAAGGAATAAAGCGCGGGATGGGAGAAAGGGGCTTTATATATATATATATATAGGCGTGAAGACTTTGAAATAGGGAAGGATTTCCCTTTTACCAAATTCACGCGTGCAAGTAATCGGCCCACAAAGGATGCGATTTCCCATTGTCGCCCAAGTCACGCCTACAAGCACGGTTTCCAAGCTGCGCCGGTCTCACCTATTGCGCCGACCTGCAAGCACGCACGTCTTCTACACTTGCGCCGGTCCCACCAGCCTAGCACACTCGGTTCCCAACTCACGCCAACTTCCCAACGTCGCCCAAGCTGCGCCGAGCCCACCAATTGTGCCGGCCCTCCCGGTTGTGCAAACTACCGTGAGGCAAGGATTCCAAATCCTATTTATAGAAGGTCAGCAAGCCTCCCTCAATTCTCTTTTACGGTTTTTGTTAATAGTTTGTCACCATCTTATGCTTACCTCGCAACAAAGCCCTTTGCTCCGAGCTAAGCGGGGGACTTAATGTTGATGGTGGTTTTTAGACAAAGGATAAAATCGTAAAAACCCATGACCTAGTGTTATCCGCAACACATTAACTAAGAGCATTTAACTCAGGTGTAAACAATTAATTGGGGTATTTTTTCAAAATACCAGCATTAGGTTTTCGACACGTAACCCTAATTCCAAAACAAAGCCGCATCTCGCGCACCATGGCAACAATGCCAAACTAAGCCGCATCTTCGCGCACCATGGCAACAATGCCAAACCAAGTCAAGCCGCATATCGCGCACCATGGCACAATGCCAAACAAGCCGCATATCGCGCACCATGGCAGCAATGCCAAACCAAGCCGCATACTGCGCACCATGGCAACAATGCCAAACCAAGCCGCATACTGCGCACCATGGCAACAATGCCAAACCAAGCCGCATACTGCGCACCAGGGCAACAATGCCAAACCAAGCCGCAGACTGCGCACCATGGCAACAATGCCAAATCTCCAAGCCGCTATGCCTTGGCCCACGCCTAACATAGCGCCCTAGGTTTGCAAGACTTGCAACTAGCCAACATGGCCGCACGTGCCATTGGCACATGCCAACACGTGCCGTAACCCATATTTCTAAGCCGCTTATGCCTTTGGCCCACGCCAAATATAGCGCCCTAGGTTTGCAATACTAGCAACTAGGTCAACATGGCCGCACGTGCCATTGGCACATGCCAACACGTGCCGCAAGCCATATTTCTAAGCCGCTATGCCTTTGGCCTACGCCAAATATAGCGCCCTAGGCTTGCAAGACTTGCAACTAGGTCAACATGGCCGCACGTGCCATTGGCACATGCCAACACGTGTCGCAAGCCATACTTCCAAGCCGCTATGCCTTTGGCCCACGCCAAATATAGCGCCCTAGGTTTGCAAGACTTGCAACTAGGTCAACATGGCCGCACGTGCCATTGGCACATGCCAACACGTGCCGCAAGCCATATTTCTAAGCCGCTATGCCTTTGGCCCACGCCAACATAGCGCCCTAGGTTTGCAAGACTTGCAACTAGGTCAACATGGCCGCACGTGCCATTGGCACATGCCAACACGTGCCGCAAGCCATATTTCTAAGCCGCTATGCCTTTGGCCCACGCCAAATATAGCGCCCTAGGCTTGCAAGACTTGCAACTAGGTCAACATGGCCGCACGTGCCATTGGCACATGCCAACACGTGTCGCAAGCCATACTTCCAAGCCGCTATGCCTTTGTCCCACGCCAAACATGCAAGACTTGCAACTAGGTCGACATGGCCGCACGAGCCATTGGCACATGCCAAACACACACGCTGGTAGCCTAACTTGCAAACCGTGCAACTTACCACCAAGGCATTCCGCACATGCCATTGGCACATGCCAAACACACACGCTGGTAACCTAATTTGCAAACTGTGCAACCTACCACCAAGGCATTCCGCACATGCCATTGGCACATGCCAAACACACACGCCGGTAACCTAACTTGCAAACCGTGCAACCTACCACCAAGGCATTCCGCACATGCCATTGGCACATGCCACACGCGCCACTAGCGAGGAGCCACTTGCACTCAAGATGCAACCAACACTCGAGACATCGACACAAACTCGGGAGATGCTTCTTTAGGGTTTTGGTTTGGCGGTCACAAAGATGCGCCGTACACTACGCTCACATTAAGAAAGCGTGAAAAGGAATAAAGCGGTCAAATAAAAGAGGAAATAATGGTGAAAACGTTTCGCCCATTAAACCATGCGGTTACCACCTCCTCCCATTATTTCACCCTTTACTCTCTTCCTTCATGAGGCCGGGTACGTTTCAATCTCGACTTGTATAAATAGGTCTTACCTATTTCCACCGATGACAAGTCTCGGTCGGGAGAAAAATACCACACTCTCGAAAGGCAACTTTGCAAGCTCTCCCAAAAGCTTCCATCTCTTGCAAGCTTCCTAAGCTTTCACTTTCTCGATACAAGTCGAGATACTACTCTCCTCAACACCTTTCTTTGCTTCCCTCCCCAAATCAACCCTTCTCCTCCACTTTGTGACCGAAGCAAGTCCGGGAACGGCCATTTCTTGGTTTAGGCCGGACTTGTGACGGATCGATCTCTCAAATCTATAAAGTGCTCACGCAAAGCACATTTGTTTAGGGTTTGAACCAGGTTTCTCACTCACCCACCGAAATTACCGAAATCGGCGAAACGAGTTTTACCCATAAACACCAGCATGCTTACGTAAGAATTAACAGGATACCTTTTTCTTTCTATGTATCATGTTCCACGACAGAACCCCTAACATTGATTAACATCACCTGTACAAAACCCTAAAATTCTCATGCTACCGCGCCAAGGCATGTCAGCCATGCCAGCAGCACCTCCATGCCCAGCAGCACCACCGCGCCAAGGCATGCCAACCATGCCAGCCGCACCTCCGTGCCCAGCAACACCACCGCGCCAAGGCATGCCAGCCGCACCTCCGTGCCCAGCCGCACCACCGCGCCAAGGCATGCCAGCCGCACCATGTGCCAAACGTCATGCATAGCCATTGGCCCCACATACCAAGCCAAGCCGCACCTTTCCTTGGCCCTAGCCATGCTAGCCTCACCATGTGCCAAACGGAATGCGTATCCACTGGCCCCACATGCCAAGCCAAGCCACACCTTGCCTTGGCCCTAGCCATGCCCACGGCATGCCAACTTAGCCGCGCCACCACGCTGGCCTTCCCTATGCGGCCACTAAAACGAAGGCGTGCAACAATCAACGGACACCGTACAACCTTAGATGCAAATCTTAGCCGTCCAAGGTCGCCAGCCAACGCATGGTAACGTTTCTCCCAATGCCAAAACCCTAATTTTGGCCGAGCCTAAACTATGCCTCATCGGGCCCGCAACATCCCTCTTGAATTCTTCCTGAGTTTTACTGTCGGGCATTTTTCACCTCCCGAACGAGTTCAAACCTAAATATCCCCGCGAAACGAGATAGGAAATTCTTCTCCTGGTCGAGTTGCGGGGCTAACCGTCAAATCCGAGTCCGTACGAGAATTCTAAAGCAATTCTAGTAAATGGCGCTAATTAGGGTTTCTAAAACGAAGGTGTGCGGCCATCAACGGTCGCCCTTCAATCTCAAGAGCAAATCCTAGCCGTCCAAGGTTACCAGACAACGCATGGTAACCTTTGACCCAAAACCCTAGTTTGGCCACGCCAAACCGCGCCAAGAGCATGCCAACCTAGCCGCTCCACCTTACCGGAATTCCTATGCGGCTACTAAAAACGAAGGCGTGCGACAATCAACGGTCCTCCTTCAATCCCAGGATCAAGTCCTATCCATCCAAGGTTACAAGACAACGCATGGTAACCTTTGGCCCGAAATCCTAAGTTTGGCCACGCCCAAACCGCGCCAAGGCATGTCATGCCCACGGCATGCCAACCTAGCCGCGCCACCTTAATGGCCTTCCCTATGCGGCTACTAAAACGAAGGCGTGCGACAATCAACGGTCCCCCTTCATTCCCAGGATCAAATCCTAGCCATCCAAGGTTACCAGACAACGCATGGAAACCTTTGGCCCGAAATCCTAAGTTTGGCCACGCCCAAACCGCGCCAACGCATGCCATGCCCATGACATGCCAACCTAGCCGTGCCACCTTACTGGCCTTCCCTATGCGGCTATAAAAACGAAGGCGTGCGACAATCTACGGCCCCCTTCAATCCCAGGATCAAATCCTATCCATCCAAGGTTACCGGACAATGCATGGTAACCTTTGACCCGAAATCCTAAGTTTGGCCACGCCCAAACCGCGCCAAGGCATGCCATGCCCACGGCATGCCAACCTATCCGCGCCACCATGTTGGCATTCCCTATGAGGCTACTAAAACGAAGGCGTGCGACAATCAATGGGCCCCCTTCAATCCCAGGATCAAATCCTAGCCATCCAAGGTTACCAGACAACACATGGTAACCTTTGGCCCAAAATCCTAAGTTTGGCCACGCCCAAACCGCGCCAAGGCATGCCATGCCCACAGCATGCCAACCTAGTCGCGCCACCATGCTGGCCTTCCCTATGCGGCTACTAAAACGAAGGCGTGTGACAATCAACGGTCCCCCTTCAATCCCAAAGTATCAAATCCTAGCCGTCCAAGGTTATAAGACAACGCATGGTAACCTTTGACCCAAAATCTAGTTTGGCCACGCCCAAACCATGCCAAGGAATGCCATGCCAATGGCATGCCAACCTTGCCGTGCCTTCATACTAGCCTTCCCTATGCAACCAACGGAAGCGTGCGACAATCAACGGCCACCTCTTCTCTTAAGATGCAAAATCTCGACCGTCGAAGGTCACCAAGCCAGCAAGTTTCTCAAGCTCGACTTGCTAAACGAACAACAACATGCTACATGTTTTCCACCAAAACATTCGAGACATCAACACATATCACAAACTGGGGGATCCACTTTGGGTATTGGCTTGCCGGTTTACAGCGTGCGGCGTACACTATAATTCCATGCGTTAACGGTTACCACCTCCTCCCATTTACTCACCCATTATTCCATTCCTTAATGAGACCAGAGTACGTTTTACTCTGACTTGTATAAATAGGTCTTACCTATTTCCACCGAACAACAAGTTCAAGCAGGAGCAATACAATACTCAGAAAAACGTTTGGCTAAGCTCTCCCATCTGTTAGCTTTCCATTTTCTGATACAAGTCGTGAAACCACTACTCTTCCAGAATCAACCTGGTCTCAACACTTTCTTCGCTTCCCTCCCCAAAACCAACCCATGATCCTCCTCTTTTTGACCGAAGCAAGTCTGGAATGACCATTTCTTGATTTGGCCGGATTTGTACAAATTGATCTCTCGAATCTAAAGTACTCCCGTTCAGTACATTGTTTAGGGTCTAAATTCGTTTCTCACCTACACACCCGAAATTAACAAAATTGGCAGAAACCATTTTCACCCTCAAACAGCGGGATCCTGTCTTTTCCATCACTTTGACTAGGAAAGCCCATTCGACTCTATCAAGGGCCTTAGACATATCAATTTTTAGTCCCATGTACCCCTTTTTTCCCTACCTTTTTCGTTCAGATCTCATAGTGTGTATTATCTTATGAGCAATGATAATATTATCAGAGATCAATCTACCGGGGACGAAAGTCGATTGATAAGGGGATATCAACTTGTACAAGTGGGGTTTAATCCTATTGTCTTGAATCTTTGAGATAATTTTATAGATGGTGTAGCATAGAGCAATGAGTCTGAAATCTTTTGGGGTTTTCGGTGAATCAATCTTTGGGATAAGAGTTATGAAGGTGGAATTTGAATTCCTTTAAAATGTGTCTGGATTCAAATAAATCCTGAATCATTTTTGTTATCTCATCTTTTTGAAGGAACCAGTTCTTTTGAAAGAAGATAGCTGGAAAGCCATCCAGGCCTGGAGATTTGTTTGGGTGCATATCAAAGAGGATGGATTTAATTTCCAGTTAAGTTTTGGTTTGTCCATGAGGTTGGATTTATCCAGATCATTCAATCTTTTGGGATTAGGTCTATTATTTAGTCTGAAATGACAGGACGAGAGGAGGATGCCATAAAGGCAAAATGGGAGTAGAAAGTGTTACCAGGATCCATCATTTCTTTTAACAGTCTCAATTCTCAACTATCTAGCCCTTTAAGTAGCTGTTAAATGAAAGTATCCAGTATTTCGGTCACATAGATGTAAATTATTATCAGAGGCTTTTGTTTTCCAGAAAGCTTCCTCATAATTGTACCATTTTTCCAGATCAATTTTTATTTCAAGATTTCTAGTGATATTATCCTGAAGGTGGAGATTGTTTTTAGCATGATTGAGATTTTGGTTGAGTTTTTTTAATATTTTGTTGAATGTTCCCGAAGTGTTGCCGATTCTAGATTCCTATATTCCTTTTAACGTTTTTTAGCCTAGAGGCCAAACCAAAGGCTGTTGACCCACCTGGGTCAAAGTCCATGATTCCTCAATCACTTGGAAGCAGGAACAATCTTCCATGTAAATCCCAAAGAATTTAAATGGTTTTGCTCCATCTTTCCAACAAGGGGAAGTTCCAATAAGGATTGGGGAATGGCATGACCTAACCGGGGTTAGATGATACACCATGGCCCTTGGGTATAGACTCAACCATCCAATTAGCCATTGCTCTGTACAACCTAGCTTCTATGGAAATATTTCCTTGACGATGGTTAGACCATGTGTATTTATATCCTACAAATCCTAGGTCAACTAACTCAGCAGAATCAATTAAGTTGGAGAAGAAAGCAATTTTGTTTTGGTCTGGAGGACCTCCTCCACTCTTTTCGGAGTGCAAAAAGGTGAAGTTTTGATCCCAGCTATCAGCCAAGGTGTTTCAACATTTTTAGAGAGGTTTCTAAAATATTCCCAGCTAACATGTTTCTTTATTCTGTATGGGCAGCCGTAAACTCCTTTCAACATCCAAGAATTTTTGCTTCTAGAACAAGTGACTAAGGCATCTATCTGCTGGTTATCGGATGTATGAAGCCTAGTTAGCAATTCGGCATTCGGCAAACGTACGGAACGGCAAACGTACGAGTATTATACGGTTTTGTAAAACCCAAATTCGGTCCAAAATTCGGTTAACGGGACGTGATTCGATAGTAATTCGGAACGTCATACGTACGTGTATAATTCGATTTATGAATGTGAGTTCGACTCTGAAAATTAGGTATCTATATATAATAAATAATTAGTATTTATAAGGACATAAGCTAATTTTTATGCATATTTGTGAGTTATTTAAAAAAATAATAAACTTAATATGATGATATTAATAATATATATACAACATTAGTCATCCAAGAGGACGTGGTATAGTGGTTTAGATGCTTGGTTGTGAGTTTAAGATCTCTCTCACCTTCACCTTCAAATCTCTTCAGTCATTTTTGTTTCATAAAAGTTGCTGACAATGTCTAATATTGGGTTGTGTATGCTCGGGAGGCAGTAAAGCCCAAAAAGTGGGGCCTTTGAAAACGTAAAAGCTAAAGAAATTCTGGAGAATTAAGCGAACGTATTATTCGGGATACGTAAAGTTCGTGAACGATTCGCGAATAATCCGGGAATGCCACATAATATGCGACTTGGGTTCGGAGTTGTAAATGTACGCGAATAAGACGGTAAAATTCGTGATACGGACAAATTCGCGAATCATTCGCGAACTTACTAACTAGGGTATGAAGTATATGGATATCTACTTTACTGGACCAAGCTAACACTAGACCCCCGCAGTACCTATCACCCCAGTTGGATTCATACAAATGTAATTTGTGTATATTTGAGGCTTTTGATGATTGGGTTGATGATTGCTTCATGGTTCTTAGTTTTTTGGAGGAATAAGATGTCTGGTACGTGTTCGGAAAAGAGCTTCTTGAGATGGGGTTGTGTTGAGGATTTGCCTAGTCCCTGCCAATTCCATGCTAAAATCTAGAGTGCCATTATATAGTCCTTGAGAGTATGAGTTGAGGGTTTTTAACAGTGGTAGAGATTTTGGTTGTGACCAGCAAAACAAATTTTGGTGGTGATTAACTGATTAAGAGCAAGAAGTTGCACATAATAAGTTACTCTTCATCTTTGTGGAAAGAATAAATGCCATCTAGGTGAGGTTTTGGCTTAGCAGGCGATTAAACAGATTTACACTATAATATAATCCTTAAGAAAATTAATTCTGGAATTGAGGTTAAGAGCAAAGTGAAAAGTGCTAACATGGTGGCTTTGGTTCTGGTCCTTAGGCCTTGTCAAGGTGATACTCTTTGCGTCAGTTTTCAATTTCTCAACCGCTAGGCTTTTCCTTCTGAAGCATAAGCGCCTAAATCAAATAACAGCACTCGAATGCAAAGAGCAAGCACTATGGTTTAATATTTCTCTGTAGTGCTTGTAAGTAGTCATGGCTTACCTCGCGGAAACCAAGTATCCGCTCTGCGGGAAAACCAAATTTCCTGGCCGCCGTACTATTTATAGTTTTTCTTTCCTTTTTCATCTTAAGCAGTACGTTGTCAATCAGATTAAATCCAACCACATAATTTATTGCGGGCGGTAATCCGGTTTCCGCCTAACCCTTATTCACGCGAAGCTAGGTATCTGCCAAAAAAATATAGCCAAGGGGTATGGTGATTGATCTTTTTCACGATATACCAGTGCTACCGGAGGCTGATACCACTCATATTAGACAACAAAATCTTGCGCGATCCTGACCGTTGAATAGCTAAATGGTATTCCCAGTACTGCTGCTATCAGCCCATATAAATTGTGGTCTGTTTTCTCCTCTTAATCTTAGAAGGCTATTATTGGGGTGTCACACTCCATTAGAGGGCTTCACTTGGATATTTGGTGACCAAAAATCTGGTTAAGGGATATTTTGATTCCATAGCAATTTGTCAAAATTACCCTTCAATTAAAACTACAAAAAATAGAAGGCTATATTGGGGCGTCACACTCCATTAGAGGGGCTTCACTTGGATATTTGGTGACCAAAAATCTGGTTAAGGGATATTTTGATTCCATAGCAATTTGTCAAAATTACCCTTCAATTAAAACTACTAAAAAATAGATGAGGAAGAAGCAAACTGATCCTAGTGATGGTAATCAACAACTCAATCAACCTCAACTTCATCCTCAACTCATTCCACCGATTCAATCAATTGAAGAATCATGTTTTCAAACTCCTCAACAACAACCCATGGTGTATGTAAGGTAATAATCAAACAAACCCATCTTTTTGTACCCATTTTTGTGCTTTAATCGAATGAAATCGAAGTAAAATTAGGATTTTATCTACTTTACGCTAGTGTTACGCCCGAGTACAGTACTAATCGTAATTTAGTTTTTGAAGAACTTACGCCTAGGTTTAGTTCAATTCAAGCGTAAACTTTGATTTGCATGTCGTTTACGTCTAGGTTTAGTTGATTCCCAGGTGTAATTCCGATTTACGCCTAGGTTTAGTTGATTTCCAGGTGTAATTCCAATTTTACGCCTAGGTTTAGATGATTTCCAGGCGTAATTCTAATTTTACGCCTAGGTTTAGTTAGTTGCTTTCCAGGCGTAATTCCAATTTTACTCCTAGGTTTAGTTAGTTGTTTTCCAGGCGTAATTCCAATTTTACGCCTAGGTTTAGTTAGTTGTTTTCCAGGCGTAATTCCAATTTTACGCCTAGGTTCAGTTGATTTTCAGGCGTAATTCCAATTTTACGCCTAGGTTTAGTTGATTTTCCAGGCTTAAGTTAGGACGTAGCTAGGTTTAATTAATTAAACTAAAGCCAAACAAGTGTTGTTTAGTCATTACACAATTATTTGAGATAAGGGATTTTTGAAATTATTTACGGGTGACCGTTTTTGTCCTATTAGGTGACGCCCCTCTAATGGAATGTGACGCCCCAATAATAGCCTTCTAAAAATAGATGAGGAAGAAGCAAACTGATCCTAGTGATGGTAATCAACAACTCAATCAACCTCAACTTCATCCTCAACTCATTCCACCGATTCAATCAATTGAAGAATCATGTTTTCAAACTCCTCAACAACAACCCATGGTGTATGTAAGGTAATAATCAAACAAACCCGTCTTTTTATACCCATTTTTGTGCTTTAATCGAATGAAATCGAAGTAAAATTAGGATTTTATTTACTTTCTACTAGTGTTACGCCTGGGTACGGTACTAGATTTTTCAATCGTAATTTAGTTTTTGAAGAACTTACGCCTAGGTTTAGTTCAATTCAAGCGTAAACTTTGATTTGCATGTCGTTTACGTCTAGGTTTAGTTGATTTCCAAGTGTAATTCCAATTTACGCCTAGGTTTAGTTGATTTCCAGGCGTAATTCCAATTTTACGCCTAGGTTTAGTTGCTTTCCAGGCGTAATTCCAATTTTACGCCTAGGTTTAGTTAGTTGTTTTCTAGGCGTAATTCTAATTTTACGCCTAGGTTCGGTAGATTTCAGGCGTAATTCCAATTTTACGCCTAGGTTTAGTTGATTTTCCATGCGTAATTTAGGACGTAGCTAGGTTTAATTAATTAAACTAAAGCCAAACAAGGGTTGTTTAGTCATTACACAATTATTTGAGATAAGGGATTTTTGAAATTATTTACGGGTGACCCGTTTTTGTCCTATTAGGTGACGCCCCTCTAATGGAATGTGACGCCCCAAATAATAGCCTTCTAATCTTAGCTTAAGCTTATAGAAATTTTGGGTCTGCTAACCCCACTTGATCCTACTGTGAGTCCGCCTCTGCACATCCAGCCTTACCCATCGTAGAACTCTGGATCCGTCCTTCATTGACCATTGAGTTAAAGTTCGTGAAAGGAAAAAACAGAAAATAAATCACCCATAGTAAAAAAAAAAAAAAAAAAATAAGTTATTTAGTCTGGACACCAATACCTACCTGCCACTGCCAGTACCTTTTTTTTCTTTGGAGTTTGGACTACTTTTAACATAGTATGGGCCTATGTAAGTGTTAAGAAAATCAGGCTTTTAATCCTACTGTGTGTTTGTAGAAGGCCCAAGATCCAATTTGGAAATTACTGCTAAAGACACGCACACAGCACACTCTTCATTGTTACCATAATTTTCGGTTTCCCAGACGAAGCAACTTTCGGTCTTTCCCGATTCTAGAGTCTTCTCAGGAAGCCTATATATATCTGCGAACGAAGGCGTTGGTTCTCACTCTCTTCGCTTTTCTTAATATCTCTGCCCATAATTTTTCAACCTTTTGGATATGTCTACTTCAAAGATGGTAACCTTGAAGAGTTCCGATGGAGAAACTTTTGACGTTGAAGAATCTGTTGCTCTTCAATCTCAAACCATTAAGCATATGATCGAAGATGATTGTGCTGATAACGGGATACCTTTACCTAATGTTACAAGCAAGATATTGGCTAAAGTTATTGAATATTGCAAGAAACATGATAATCCTGATAAAGAGAAAGAGAAAGAGAAAGAGAAAGATGATGAACTTAAGAACTGGGATGCTGAGTTTGTTAAGGTCGATCAAGCCACGTTGTTCGATCTTATCTTGGCTGCAAATTATCTAAATATTAAGGACTTGTTGGATTTGACTTGCCAGACAGTTGCTGATATGATCAAGGGAAAGACACCAGAGGAGATTCGCAAGACATTCAACATCAAGAATGACTTCACCCCTGAGGAAGAGGAGGAAGTCAGAAGGGAGAACCAGTGGGCTTTTGAATGATGATTAAATCATCCAGGGTTTTCTTTTCTTTTTAATTATGTTAGGGTTTTCTGTGTGCCTTTATGGTTTAATTTTTTTGAATACTCGAGACAATTTTTATTTGATTAGTACCAATTGGTATGATTTGCTTAGTTTCTTAATTCAATGTTTCAAGTTTTTATTCTTCTTTCAGTAAAGATTATAGATTATGTTGAATTGTGAACAACTACTTTATTTTATTACAATCAGCTGTTACGTATCTATTAGGCTCAACCCGATTGTTCCCTTGTATACAAGTTATGGAGTATTTTAGAATATAGTTAAAATTTTAATCAATGCACATAGAGCGACAGAAATTTTCTGGTTCATCTAACTGAAACAAATAGCTGGATTAAGGTTTATGCACATAGAATACAATTTCTGTTTGCAAACATTCGCAGTCGCACACAGAAGACAAAAAAATACTATCTCAGGGCTAGGTGCCGATCGAGGACGCACATTGGAAAACATTTGCAATACACAAAACAGACAGAGATAAGAGTTTCCATGCTGCTAGTGCTAGAAGGAGAATTTTAAAAACGTATACAACTGACTAAGGCTCACTAAAACCTTGAGACTAAACCACTTCCTTCTAGGGAAACACCAAGTTAGTCGTCGTAGAACAGGTCCCTAAACTCATTACTAGGCAGTCCCCATTGATAAAGCAAGACTTTTACCTCTACGATTGTATATTTTCATCTTGTGCATGCCTTGTTATGGAAAACTCTTCTATTTTTCTCCATCCAAACTTCCTACCAAATTGCTTGAGGTAAGTGGTTCCAGATGAATTTCCATACGAACTATATGAGTCCATGGAGAGATTTTGATGGATTGGAAACGATTGGTTAAAAGTGAAAATAAATGATAACATCATATACATGTTCTTATTCTTTAGGTAAAGTGTTCGACTTAAAAAGGCGCACCTATTTACTTTATTTTTATTTTTTGAAGCAAGGCGCACCTATCTGCCCGAAAGGAACAAAGAAATGACTTCCCGCATGAAATATAACGGGGGTAGTCAAACAAGATTTCAAGTGACGTCGGAGAGTTCCCAAATCTACTGTTATTCCATTGATATTTTCGGAGAGTCTCCCAATGTCTCTTGTTATTGGTTAGAGACTTTTTTTAAGTCATTTCAATTCTCCAAAACTCTATGTTATTGGATTAGGATTTCATAAGAGTCTCCAAAACTCTATGTTAATGTAAAAATAAATGAAATGCCAGCTTAGGGGAGTACAAATTATATCAAAAGATGCTATAGTATCAAAATTGAACTGTCTGATTAAAGAATGCTAATGTTTTTGTTAACTAGTACACATAAGTTCAGATGTACAATGCTTCTGATAAACATTTTTAGTTGCCAGGTTAAATTACTCGCTCAAGGGGAAGTACCTTACAATGCCAAATTCCGTCCTATTCTACAACATATTAGCGACAGAAATAAATTCCCTACAGCTGCCTGAGTACCCATAGAAATTGCTAAATGAGAAATGGATAATCAAGTTAAGATGCACACAACGAGTGATTTTCCCCCTGAAAGATGAGCGATCTGTCATATGTGGATATATATATTCTGTTTCCTGATTCGGTTGATTATGACAAGGAAAACTTTTGACAAACAAGCATGCAGATTTGATTCATTGTGCTGTAGGGACAAAGCTATGGCACACCCATACGTTTTTGACTGTTGAGTACTGAGCAACGTAGAATACAAAGTGCTCGCTGATAAAGCTTTCAATTTCACGACCATGGACGCGTCTAAAAGGAACCAAGAGGGAAAAGATGAAGTTCTTATATTATCAAAGTCATCACTAGGGCTGGAGAGACCAGATCAGTGAGCCAATCAATGGCACTGCATGAAACAACTAGGGACTTTAAGCATCTCCAAATCAATGAAACAATTAATGTGTACTGAAACTGACTAGCTAGTAATAGAACATGTAACCAAACGGGGTTCAGCATGGACTCAATATATATTACTAGCCACACAGGAAAAAAGTAAAGAACAAGAGAAAGAACCAGACAGTAATTAACCAACAGAATCATTCACACATATCACAATAATCGATCAGATGGGGCAAAATACGTTTTTATACTATATTGGAACTGAACCGCCGTTTTCACGTACGGCTGCCTACGTACCCATATGGGATCAAGCCCATCGTAGTTCTTATTACGTTTAATAAACTTCTTAATTAATATCATGCCAACAATTACACGCTTTATTATACCATCACTATCTTTACTGTTTACATTTCTTTAAGGCTCACATAACTTGGTCTAAGTCGTCGATGCCGAAGTTTTCGTCAAATACGCAGGACAGGCCGACAGAACTGATTAACATTGATGCGTCCTCTTGACTGTGACCTTGAGCAGCGGTAAAATCCTCTCCAAGCTCTGAAATCATCACTTCTTCATCATTACTTACTTCTAGTTCTGCCTCATGTGACTCATCAGCGAATGACTCCAAGTTGTTTTCTTCTTGTTGGACATCGTCGTTGCTTCTTTCTAATTTTGCAAATTCACCCCAGTCGTCTTCTTCTTCTTGTACATCAATATTACTTCCTTCTAGAACTGGTAACACGTTGTCAAAATCAATCATGTTCATGAGATATTGATGGTCAACGTCAGTGGGATCTTCAAAATTAGGCATTGAGGGCGAAAACATTGGTGTTGATGTTAGTGGTACACATGGTTGTTCATTGATTATGCGTTGTCGTTTCTGTGGTCTTGCGGCATCCACTGCAGGCTGAAATTGTTGTTGTTGTTCAGGTACCATTGGTATCTTGCATCTAATCTCACATAGAACATACTCCGGATCCGTCTGTTTAGAATATAAACCAACACCAAGATCAATCAATCATTTACATAAATCAGAATCCAAAATATGTAATAATAATATATATTTATACAGATGTTGATACATACCTTGATGATATTGTTATTTGTGTAATATTCGGGGAGCAACGAATACTCATGCATGATCCAGTGTCCCTTTTCACGTTTCACTTCAGCCATCTTTTCCTTGGGAACATTCCATTCGAAGGTAAACATTCTATTCTTTCCAATATATTTATTATCATCGTCCTTTATAAGTTTACCCTTATCTTCTAAGTGCCACTTTCCTTCTCCGGCAGTTCTTCTCACATTCTTACCACTTGAAGTGATCTTGGTTGTGGGGTGAAAAAATATGCATGATTCTTCTGAATCTCTTGAAAAAGGACCAGGGATTCTCATACTGGTATATGTTTTTGTCAAATATGTACCACACAGATTTCATATCTAATTGATTTTTCACCTTCGGGATTAAATAGTTTTCTATCAGTTGTTTGTCCGTCGGCTGAAATTTATAACCTGGAGGTAAGTAGGCTTTATCAAACACCATCTTGATCTCCTGTAAACCGTAGAACATATCATATAATTAACTCAAGAACACAGAAAACGAAATAATTCATAACACAATCTATACTATAATAATTAAGAACATCATATATATATGCTTGGTTCATGAAAAAAGATTTGCATATTAATTTGCGAGATGCTTACGAACTACAGTATATTCAAATTACTAGCTAGAGAAGAACTTGCACACATAAATCTTTATAAATTATAATAAAAATCGATCAAAAGAAAAATTAATAACCCAAGAAAATAAGAAAGAAACAGATCTTAGAGAAAACTACCACGTATTGTTTCTGAAATATCAGTAGAAAAGAATAAGGAACTGAAAATTAACGTACCTTGAATGTTTTCTGTCGATGATCAGGCAACTTGATTACTTCTTAAACCTGATTACTGTTGACTTTAGCTTCCGAGCACTTATTTTCTCTCTCTAAGTTTCTTTGTATCACCAATTGAGCTAGCTTTGCATATTTATAGTGAATTCTATACTGTATTCTACGGTATAACTTCGATAAATTAATTTTCAATAAATTAATTATTTCGCTTAAAATAACAAAATTCACCGGTCCAACTAAGCTTGTACAAGGTTAAATTTTAACTCGATAAATTAATAACCCGATAAAATAATAATTTTTTCCGGTCCCAAAACTATTAATTTATCGAAGTTTTACTGTATTAGGTTTGTATATCCATAGTGAATTCAAATCTGTTTCCCGTTAGCTTTATACTTCAGTATATAATTAAACAACTCGAGCCTTAAGAAAGGCAAATTTGTTCAAATTAATCTATTAGGTTTCCTAGTCTCCCACATGCATGCATAGTGAAGGAATTAATCTAGAATCCCCAGAATTAATCCACCACCTACATACGGCGGTTGATCTCCAGCCTTCAGTCCCAGCTTTTCAAATCTCCACCCTTCAGTCTAACCTTCCTAATTATATGATGAGGGATTCTACTAGTGGTAGATGAAAAAAGATAAAAGAAAATAAACGAGATGCTGAAAATTACATGAAGATGTTATCCCAAGTAGAAAGCACTGAAATTGAAAGTAAGGATCAACAAACATATCCGTGCCTCACAAATGGCAACACGAAATGACGGAGGGTTCCGCCATGTAGCTGGTATCAAATAGCTTATCCTACTCCATTTTGTAGAGGTAACAGGACCAGTTAAATCATAATGAGTACTTATTCTGTGGCGCCAGGCCATACAAAAAACAAAACATTTGGGAATATATCCCTGTGCAATATGTTATGCCGCAATTGTCGCGCTACAAAGTTGGTTTTTCATCTCTGATGAAATGAAAATTTATTCTCTTTCCAAATTTATTAGGTACTGAGTAAGGTATGTACGGTGGACTTTTTACGGAGTTGAGTAGCAATTTTTTTTTTTTTTTTTTTGAACAAAGTGAGTAGCAACTTATACGAGGTAAATACACATTATTTTTCATGAAACTGGTGGGTAGGATAAATCTAATAGCATCTCCAACAGTGGGCGTAAAAAATCCTACATAGAAGTCTAATTAAGACTTTTAAATAGGAGATTATACATATATAGTAAATATAGGACCCTTAGGTTAAAAAACCTTACTAAATTGGGGCTTATAGGTTTTTCCTTCTCACACCCCAAATTACTCTAGGCACCCAAACCTTATAAAACATACTAATTTAACCCGACATTAATTTCTAAAACTCACTAATATAAATTCTAATCTTTCTATTTTCAATAAATCCAAAATCAGAAAAACATAAACCTAAAAAATCTTTCCATTTCTATCATAAACTTTCCAAATTCTCAAAATCCTAATCAAATTTTATTTTTCATCCTCTACTCCGCCGATCTTCAATCCAACCAAGAAGAAGGTAAATCTCCATCAACCCATCTTCTTATCTTATTGATTTACATCTTTAAATCATCGTTTTTGACAAATCAAAACTCTGATTATACTAACACAGCTATAAGAGAATCGGTTTTTATTGACCTATCGAATAAACCGATTCTGGATTTTTTTGACCATGAAGATCATTCACAGTAATCGGTTTACATTAGGATTAACATTATCCGATTGTGTTTATATGCCAGGATCGGTTTATATATGTAATATGTATAATCCGATTAATATAGTCTTTTCATCTTTCTTTCAGAATCGGGTTACATATATTTCTTTATGTACCGATTTTTAACTTGATTTTGTTTGTTTTTTGTTTAGAATGGACTTCGGACACCTACCATTCTACAATCGAGATTTAACCGTGGAGGATATCTTGAGGCAACCACATAGAGTGCCGGTGAGGAGCGTATACAAGTTTGCATTCAGAGCTGAAACCCGGCTTGAACAAGCCCCGGCATTGATTGATAAGCTTTCACTTGAAGAGCTTATTGAGGTCATCACCTTCGCCAGGATAAGGAGAAACATGATTTCATCTGGGAGGGAGGTCCATGCAGAAATGCAAGATATGTGGGAACTAATGGCTGAAGCACAAGCTGCTGCTCCGGATGGTGGTGATGCTGCTCCTGCTGATGATGGTGATGCTGGTGCTCCCGCTGATGGTGGTGATGCTGGTGCCGGTGCTCCTGCTGTTTAAGTTCTTATGTTTAAGTTTTACATATTAAAAGTTTAAGTTTACAAGACTTGTGGTTATTTGAAGGTTTTTATTTTGGATGATATCTGTGTTGAACTTGATGAACTTGAAGCTTTAATTATAATTATGTGTTGCTCTATAATTCTAGCCTGACATGTCAAGAATCGATTTACTCGATATGTCTTTATAAACCGATTATGCAGGTCAATCTTTCTGGATGTTATTGAATCGGATCACATATGGAAATATATAAACCGATTATGCAGGCCAATCTTTCTGGATGTTATAGAATCAAATCACATATGGAAATATATAAACCGATTAGTATCGGTGAAAATTCAAAATGTCTCTAATCGGTTTACTTTGGTCGCAAGAAAGACCGATTCCTTGTGGCATATAAATACAATCGGATTTTATAGTCCTTCTAAAAGACCGATTATTTCAAATTATTACACGTTTTTCAAAAAAAATACTCGTTTGGGACTTTCTCTATAATAGAGACCTCACCCTTGGACCCCATTTTCCCCAAAATTGATCATTTTATTCCCCCTCACTCCATATACTCCACAACTACTCATTTCATACATATACATACAAGAAATGGCATCATTCGACTCCGCAGAAGATTTGGCAATCACCAAAGCTTGGTATGCGGAAAAATGACTTTGACATCAATCCTCCGAAAGGGTGGATTCCGTAACCTTTTGGGCTAGGGTACACAACACATTTAGCCAAGAGTTTGGGAATCCTAACGCAAGAAGTGTTCAACAAGTGCACGATAGGCACCTAGTCATAGAAAATGCGATACTTGCTTTTTTAGCTCCCCAACCTCGGATTTTTAACACTCGCCCCTTCACCTTGTCCATTGCACAATTTGTAAGTAATTTTGTGGTTTATTTTACGGTACCCATGTTGTTTTATCTTCCATTGAAACACCACTAACAAATGTAAGTTTGTTTTTGTGTTTTTGTAGCACGAAGCCGTGAAAGCGCGCTACTTGGAGGTAAAGGGGGAAGCATTCACATTCGATGCAAGCTATCACTTCTTGGCGGAAAGAATCCCGGAGGATAACCCGGACTACTTGGATGCGGTATCATCTTCGTCGGAGGAAGATTGATGGCTTTAGAAGTTTTTGTATAGGTTTTGTGGGTAGACCTTTATGTAAACCCTCATTTAAACTATAACTCGTCCACTAGGGTCTCCTAGGGGTTTAAAGGCTTGATGCATGTGCTAAATGCATCCTACAATAATGTGATGAATGAAAATTGGTAATGAAAGGAAATAATCGGTTTATATATGTCATTATAAAAATCCGATTCCCATAATCGGATTATAAAACATGTCAAAGTAAACCGATTCTGGATGTCCTCTGGTAATTCTAAGCACCAATCTTAATCGGTTTACAAGTGAATGAACGTAAACCGATTCTCGTGTAACTTTACTTAAAAAAAAAAATCAAAATTTTGATGTTTTGATGAACTCTCTAACATTAGTTAATCTAATAACCTAAACAAAATTAAGTCTTAATATGGTTTGATTAGTGCTAATTAATCGGGGGATAAAATAGGTAGTTTGGTATTTATTTGGATAAGGGGTGGTGTGAATTGTTTTCTAGTGACCTTTTTTGTCATCTAGCTATAGGCCCCAATTTAGGCAAAAAAAAAATTTTATCTCCAATAGTGAAGGGTTTAATCTTTAGAATATTTAATATGATAAAATCTTAACCGTTTATCTTTACTTTAACTAATTTCTAAAAAAATAAACTAATTAAAAATATGACGTGGAGGTGCAAGTGAAGGTGTAAATAAGACTTTCTTTAACACCTTCATATTTATTTTCCCATCCCTCCTAGTTTGTAGGATCCAACCATTGGAGATGGATTTTTGTTAATTGGGGGTCTAAAATCCTACGTGTCATTAAAAACAAAAAACTTGACCCTTTCTTGGAGATGCTCTAACCTCTTCGATGTGCAGTAAACCTGCGATAGAGCTAGCTGACTTGACTATTAGCACAACCATATTGATTCTATTGTCAACCGAGCCATGAAGCGGCTTTTCCTAAAAGATTGCCAGATTTATCAGGGTTGTTATTGTTTTGATATATTAACAATTATCAAATTTTATAAAAAAGAATAACTGAGATCAATTGCAAAAATCGGAACTGAGGGTTCATTGAATGGGCAGAGTTATTCTTACTGTTTTGAGATGGTAACAACTGTTGGAAACAAAGCACAAAAAACAGATTACAGAATAATGAATCTCAAACAGCTAAGTCGCGGACTAGGTCGCTATCTTTAAGGTTTTTCGCGACTCTGCCTCTTGATTGTGTGCTAGCAGTCGATTCTTGTCGAAAACCCTATGGGATAAAACAACTGATACTCTCTTGTTCGATTTCTCTGCACTATGAGAAATCAAAATAACAATTACTCTCTCTAACACTTGCTCAGAATCACTCGAAAACAGATCATTTTCTCTTTTCAGAAAACCAGCCTTATAATGGCTTAAGAGAAACAATTAATTTTTTAATGGAATTAAATTCTGATTAATTACCCAAAATTAATCTTCCATAACAGTCAGAAAACTGGCAGAATATAATACCAAAATTAATGAAAATTAATTAGAGAATATTTCCTTAAAACGGTTTTGAAAACCAAAAGTCAAATTTGCAAAAAGTTATTTTTCAAATCACCAGACCTCCCAAGACCCCAAGGCCCCGCTCTCCCGGACTTTGGATAAATAATATATATATACCTACACAAATGTATGAGGTGAGACTTGAACCCAAGTCTATAGTGTGGGAGCCCAAAATAATACCACCACACTATTCCTCTAAGTTTGATGTAATATTACAAAACTATGTTTTTAAATATATATATATCTCCAACAATCCCCCACTTATATTTTAAAAACATTGAGCAAGTGTTGTATAGGTAATAGGTGTGCATCTGCAAAGGTGCCTTTCAACTTGAACCTCTGCATAGTGTTAAATTTTCTAAGTACCAGGTGACTAGAGTGACTTGCGTCTTGAACTCTAACTAATATTACATTATTTAACACACACAACTATATCTAGAGTAAAGTCCTTAAGTTCGCACATTAAGGCCATGTGCTTATCCCTTTTTTTTAACAAATGATCTAGATAAATGCCCACTTTCTCATAGAAGGCGGCCACACCTTCACATTCGTATAGGTGAGTCTATCAAGAATACTCCTGTGTATCCTACTCTAACTTAAGAGCTATAGACATCATTAAGAGTTAAATACTCAACATGTTTCCCACTTCAGGATATCATGCTATGGGAATGCATGACTCTATCATATCATTTGTAACTTCGTCTCACTTTGAACCTATTTCTAGGTTGGGTATCCATTACAAATGACTCAACTTCTCACGGGCAAAAGTCCCATACTTTTAGAGATATTCCATACCTTTTCTCTTGCTAATCCTTTCGTCAAAGTATCAACTATATTTCCATCATACCTTACATGATCTACTCTAACAACACCAGTTGTGAGAAATTCTCTAACTGTATTGTGCTTTCGACGTATCTGTCGATTCTTATTGTTATTATAACAATTCTCTACTACTCCGATAGCTGCGGTACTATCGCAGTGGATCAAAGTGGATGGTATCGGTTTTTCCCATACTTTGGAATGTCGACAACGATGACTCTTGACCATCCCGCCTATTTACTAGCTGTGATAGTGCCATCAATTCCGGCCTCCATCGTAGATTGGTATATAATTGTCTGTTTCTTTGATCCCCAAGATACAGCGCCCCCCAGCAATAGTAAAAACATATCCACTGGTGGCCTTGGAATCATTTGAAAGAGTGTTCCAATTAGCATCGCTAAATCCTTCAAGAACTGCGGGATACCTCTGATAGTGTAATCCTAGGTTTGTGGTTCTTTTTAGATACCGCATAACCCTCTTAATAGCATCCCAGTGTTCCAAACTAGGATTACTGGTAAACCTGCATAGAACTCCCACTGCATATGAAATGTCTGTTCTAGTACAATCAGTTGCATAACGCAAACTGCCAATTATACTATCATATTCAGATTGTCTAACACTTTCTACATTATTCTTAAACAATTTCACACTAGGATCATAAGGAGTAGAAACAGGATTACAATCAAAATAATCATACTTCCTCAGAATTTTTTCAATGTAGTGAGATTGATCTAAAGAAATACCACTACTAGTTCTAGTTATTTTGATTCCCAAGATTACACTAGCTTCACCCAAATCTTTCATGTCAAAATTCGAACTAAGCATGATTTTAGTTTCATTGACAACAGATAAATTGGAACCAAATATCAGCAAATCATCTACATATAAGCAAACAATCACACACACATCATTCTCATATTTATAGTAGATGCATTTGTCACCCTCATTTATTCTGAAGTTATTTGAAATCATTAAATTATCAAATTTCTCATGCCATTGTTTAGGAGCTTGTTTCAAACCATAAGAGCAACCACAGTGGTCGACTAAAACCAAAAATTTGGTCGAAAACCCAGACACTAGGGAGAGGAGTAAAGAGCAAATACCAGACTAAAACCAAAAACCAAACAATATTTAGTATTTGGTTTGGTCTTTGGTCGGGCGAAGTTTAAAGGTTGCGCCTGGTGGGGAGAAGATTAAAGTTACGCCCGAATTTAAAAAAAAAAACGCAACTTTAAAGTTCGCCTGATTGGGAGTTGCGCCTGATGATCGGGCGTAACTTTAAGTTACGCCCGAATTAAAAAAAAAAAAAAAATGGGGCGCAACTTTAAAGTTGCGCCTGGAACCCACCAAATTTGGTTTTCCCACCGTAGCGTCGCACCACGGAGTAAACCCATTTTTTTTAATTTTTTTTTGTTTTTAGTCTTTGGTTATAGTCTCCCCACTGCAGTTGCTCTAAAGAGACTTTTCTAGCTTACATACTTTCTGTTCTTGTCCAGGAATTACAAAAACTTCAGGTTGTTCCATGTAAATTTCCTCCTCTAGTTCACCATTCAAAAAGCAGTTTTAACATCCATTTGATGAATAACAAGATTATGAGTAGCAGCAATAGCAATCAAAACACGTATAGATGTTAATCTATAGTCACAGGGAATAAGTATCAAAATAGTCTACGTTCTCTCGTTGCCTATAACCTTTGGCAACCAGTCTAGCCTTATACTTATCTACTGTTCCGTCAGGTTTCAGTTTCCTTTTCAAAACCCATTTACAACCTATAGGATTACTAACAAGAGGTAAATCTACCATACGCAAAGTTCTATTAGACATATGAGAATCCCATTCATTATCTACAGCTTCTTGCCAGAAACTAGATTCTACAGAACTAAACGCCTCTTGTAAATTAGAAGGTTCTTCCTCTACAGCGTAAAATTCAAAATCGGGATTTTTATCTTTTATCTCAGTTCTAGATCTTTTACTGCATCTAGGTTCAAATTCAGAGATCCTAGTTTCTTCACTTCTAGGTTCTTCTAATCTAGTTTCAGAATCAGCACTAGATAAATTACTAGGTATTGAACCCCCACCATTACCCCCACTATTTCTAGATTTAAAAGGAAATCTTTCTTCAAAGAAATCAACATCAATAGATTCAATAATAACCTTATTATTAATATCAAAGAACCTATAAGCTTTACTGTTTTGAGCATAACCAATAAAAACACATTCATAAGCTCTACTTTATAACTTATGTCTTTTAGGATCAAGTTTCCTAACAAAAGCTAAACAACCCCAAACTCTAAAATAAGAGATATTAGGTTTTCTATTTCTCCAAAGTTCATGAGGAGATATCATGGTTCTATTATTGGGAATGCGTTTCAAAACATGGCAAACAGTCAACAAACATTCACCCCACCAATGAGAAGCAGCACCAGAACTAAGCAAACAAGTAACAGTCAATTCAGTAAGAGTACGGTTGTTTCTTTCAGCTTTACCATTCATTTGAGGATTATATGGAGCAGTTCTTTCATGTATAATGCCATTAGTTTGGTAAATTTCAGTAAAAGAAGGAGAATCATATTCAGTGCCTCTATCACTAAGAAACCTCTTAATTTTTCTACCAAATTGATTTTCAATTTCAGCAATAAAGATTTTAAACTTTTCAATGGCTTCATTCTTATGGCTCAACAAATAAACATACGTATAATTAGAACAATCATCAATGAACGTCATAATATATCTCTTGCCATTTCTAGTTAGGATACCTTCATATTCACTCAAATCAGAATGTATTAAATCTAGAGGTTTGGATTCTCTTACGACAGATTTATGTGAGGTGTTGGTTATTTTTGCTTGAATACAATATTCACATTTTTCAAATTCATTTTCAGAAAATTCAGGGAGGACACCTAACTTGCTCATGTTATTTACTAACTTTTTACCCACATGACAAAGCCTACCATGCCAAACATTAAAATTGCAAACCATATAAGCAGAAGAATCAATTTTATTCATAGCATCAACATTAAGCTTAAACATTCCATCAGTAGCATAACCCTTTCCTACAAAGTTCTTATTCTTAGTTATAGTGTAAATATCAGACCCAATAGTTTGATACAACCTGACCTTGTTGAGAAGATAGCCGGAAACAAGGTTCTTTCTCATTTCTCGGAGTGTGAAGAACATCTTTCAAAGATGAGTGTCTTCCCTAAGTAAACTTCAACTCTACCATACCAGAACCTTTCACCATAGTGCTGTGAGAGTCTCCCAACAACACTTTCTTATCCTTTGTTACAACATAAGTCTTAAACATGGACCTATCAAAACAACAATGACGCGAAGCACCACTGTCTATCTACCACCCATCCGATCCACCAACCATGTAGAACTCTGGATCAGAGACCATGGCCATTATAACGTCACCCACAACATTAGCTTGTGCGTTATTCTTTTCCTTGTTAAACCTGCAATTCCTAGCCATGTGGTTTGGTTTATTACATGTATAACAAAGAAATTCAGAATTGGAATTCTGTCCATTTTTCGATGGGTGTTGATTCTTGTTTTGATTAGGCCTTCCTCCTTTCTTTTGGTTCGGGTTAGGTTTCATATCCCTTTTCTTAGGTTTCAAACTCGGATGAGTCCTATTGTTAGAAACAATGAGAATCTCTTCCTTCTTATCTTGTTTCCGAGCTTCTTCCTCAACCCTGAGCTTAACAATCAAACTTTCAAGAGAAAATTCTTTAGTCTTGTGACGCAAGGAATTACGAAAATCTTTCCAGCTAGGTGGTAACTTGTCAATCATTATAGAAACTTGAAATTGTTCATCAGTTTTCATACCTTTGGTCAGAATTTCATGGGCAATTTTTTGAAGTTCATGAGCCTGTGCAACAACTGATCTATCATCCACCATTTGGTATCTCAAATACCATCTCACAGTATACTTCTTTGAACCAGCTTCCTCGGTGTCATATTTTTTCTGTAATGCATCCCATGCATCTTTAGCAGTTTCAAAAGTTGAATAATACTCATATAAATCATTAGATAATGCATTAAGAATGTAGTTTTTGGAATCAAATTCATCATCGACCCATTTGTCAATGGCATTTTGTTTCTCCTAAGGAGTTTGAGAAACAACTTCTTTGGAACCACCGATAGGAGGTGGATCAAGTGGCGGCAACACCAAAGATCAAGCATCAACAACATCGGCCTTATCAGCAACAACGGTCTTATCAAACAGCAGGTTCCAGGGTTCTAGGATGAACACTCGACACAATCATATGCAGATTCATGAGTTTGAGATAAAAGAACATCTTCAGCTTCCATCTTCTGAAATGCAGCCCTTCAAATTTGAAAGGCTTGTTGGTATCATCAACACGCTTCTTTTCAACCTCCATAGCAAAATCGAATCACCTTAAAATTATTGGAAACAAAGCACAAAAAACAGATTACAGAATAATGAATCTCAAACAGCTGAGTCGCGGACTAGGTCGCTATCTTTAAGGTGTTTCGCGACTGTGCCTCTTGATTGTATGCTAGCAGTCGATTCTTGTCGAAAAACTTATGGGATAAAACAGCTGATACTCTCTTGTTCGATTTCTCTGCACTATGAGAAATCAAACTAACAATTACTCTCTCTAACACTTGCTCAAAATCACTCGAAAACAGATAATTTTCTCTTTTCATAAAACCAGCCTTATAATGGCTTAAGAGAATCAATTAAGTTTTTAATGGAATTAAATTCTGATTAATTACCCAAAATTAATCTTCCATAACAGTCAGAAAACGGGCAGAATATAATACTAAAATTAATGAAAATTAATTAGAGAATAATTTCCTTAAAACGGTTTTGAAAACCAAAAGTCAAATTTGCAAAAGTTATTTTTCAAATCACGGACCTCCCAACACCCCAAGGCCCCGCTCTCCCGGACTTTGGATAAATAATATAGATATATATAATATACCTACACAAATGTATGGGGTGAGACTTGAACCCAAGTCTATAGTGTGGGAGCCCAAAATAATACCACCACACTATTCCCAAAATAAAACTATCAGTGTATGCTCTTGAGCCCTTTATCCATAAAAAGACTAATAGAAGCATCACGACGGCTTGTACATGATATGACATTCGTCCCCTTGGCGGTTGAGAATGACGGTTTAACCTTTTCTACAGTCAAGAACTTATAAGATGAGAAATGTATATCTTCGAAGAAATACAAGTAGCTAGATCAGTCATGAATCATGATTTTTAAAACCAGACCAAGACAATGCATAACTTACTATGACTTCAACATCATGTTGTTCAACATGAGCATTCATAATTGCATACCCGAAAACAAGATTATTTTACTTGTTACTGAAGTTCACCTGATTGATTAAATCAAAACAAAAGAGATTTTATCCCTTTTTGTGTTACAATGGCCTGTCAATGGAACTAGCTCAGAAGCTAGCTTAATATCCCTTTTAATGTTACAATTTCACCTCCAACAAAGAGAATTATCTCGAAAACTAACCACCAGTTTCTTAGGTCTAACTCGTCTCCAACTAGGTGGATTAGCTCAATAGCCAACCATCAGTTACTCAGGTCTAACTCTAGAGTGATGAATAAAAGTAATTGATATCTTATCTAAGTTAGGTAGGATAGAAAAGTTATCTAGGGATTGAAGTCTTAACCCTTCAAATTATATTAGAGTCAAAAAAATTATCAGATATCAATGTAATTCGCTCCTGAGCAATAAACTTTTTTTTGTATCAAAATTATAAAACACAAAATCCAAAGAAAAATGCATTAAGCAGTTGCTACAACAAGAGAGGATGTTTGGATACAAGTAGCAAAATTTAGTTTCAGAAGTCAAAAGCAAAGATAATGTGCTTCACAAAAAGTTAACTTTTTTGTTTATAAAAATCATTCTCAAGGCAAACTTTAAAAAAAATCTCCTGATTTTTTTTGTTCTAAAAGTCGAAAAATAACTAGGTTCGAACAGGCTATAAAAAGCCAAAGCTCAACTCAAAAGAAGGATCTTTGGATACCGAAAGGGAAAATTTATCAATCACAACCTAAGTCCACACCATGATGATCACCAAAACTTGTTCTTGGCAGAAGTCCTCATCCCAAGCCCCCTCAATTCTAGACACTCCACTCCAGGAAAGCTACTTGCCAGATTCTGAGGACCTGCGCTTATCAACAATATCTCCAAGAATGTTCTTCACCTCGTTTTCTTTCCTTTCATAGTCCATGAGAAACATGCACCAAGCAGGTTAGAGCTTCTCTGATAGTATTGCATGTGAAAAAAAATGTCTAAATCTATGTAGGATAGATATTCATATTTTCTAAGAACTTTTCCAACCCTAACTTCTTAAACTAATGTGTAGATGAGGTGGCGTAGTTTTGTGTAGAGGATGTCTTCACAAAACTAGATATTCACTTAGACAATGTCTTCCCATCCAACTCAACATTTTCCCATAAAATCAATGCAACAATAAATATAGAAATGATTTTAATCAATCATTAAACGACACATACCCAATGAAAAGATTTTTAATTTATGGGTTGGAGATGTTTATTTTTTACTACTTATATTTAGGAAATTATAACCTTACTAGGTATCATCGGGCCTTACGGCCCGGCTCAACCTCTGTTAGGTGTTATATCTCATATAGACTTACGTATTGAACGCATGATTTTTAGCTCCGTATGTGCCATAACAATTCATTAAAACATCATTAATATGCTTATGCCATTGAGGTATTCTCATTGATATAATCTGGTTCTTTTATCCATACTTCACTAATTTTTATTGATATAATCCTGGTTTTTTTATCCAAATATCACTAATGATGGTTTTCTAAAAAATAAAATAAATCAGTGGTGCCATCTTTACTCGTCTTTTCTTGGGTCATTAAATTGTATTAATTGATATTTATACCTAGACATCTCTCATGAAAAATAATAACAGTCAAAGTATAATATACTTATCTTAGGTTTTATCTAACAAATTAGAAAAGTAGCACATGAAAGCATCGTTTGAATATAGTGGAAATTTCTGAGGAACCCAGATTTGGTTCCTCTCTCTTCTAAAAACCCATCATTAAGATAGCATATATGTGGAGTCCAAAATATATAATCTACGGCTCAGAATACTTACTTAAGATCGAATGTAATTTTCACATTTTTAGATGGACTAAATTAACCTTTATCCATTATCTATTATTAAGAAAAATGAAGAATCGGTCTTAGTTTGTTTATGGGCGTTTTTTAAGGTAGTCTTAGACGGTAATTAATATGAGATTTTATAGGATCAATTAAATGCGTTAAAAAGGAAATTTTCGATGGGGTTAATAATTTTTGTGAGATTTTATAAGATCAATTATTTTATTTCCATTTTTTCTTACTCTTCCGTCTTCTTTTCTTCTCCGATTGATGTTCATAGATCTGCATCAAATTATTTGATTTCTCTTGGTTTTCTTAATTACACTGGTGATCAAGGAATCTATGGTATATGATTCGTTAATCTTATTGAGTGGTGTGCATCAAAAAAATGTAAATCTTAGTTGTTATTTCTCTATGGTACTCTCTGTTCTATAACTTCAGTCAATATCCAGTATTAAAGTCTTATGATAACATTGAGGACGTGTAAATTTTGGGCAGTAAGGTGAACTTACTTTTGCCAACAGCGTACTTGGTCCACTATGAAGTTAAAACTTATTGCTGGAAACTGAAAAACAGGAATATTCATGTCTATTTCAAGTGAAAACTGGATTTTTCACATGGATATTACCCGTAAAAACTGAAATTTTCGTTGAAAAATGGTATTTTCACTATGCCTGAAAAATATGGTTTTCACCAATGAATTTCACTTTCAACGCAAAAATGTGATTTTCATCTATGTGAAAATTGAAAAATTCACATAAATCACCGGAAAAATGGAATTTTCATCTATGATGTCACTATGAAAATTGAAAATTTCACAAAAAAAGAAACAGAGATTTTCACCAATCTCGCACAACATTATTATATATGGAAAACGAAATTTAATCTAGTTTTTAGGATATTTATGATAACTATATCCCTCTATTTAGGGAGATAAATAAATAGGTAAAATAAGTTACTTTGGGAAAGTCAAAGGAGTAATTTAAGCGATTTGAAGTTATTAGATATAACGATTAGAACTTTTTTAGGGAGATAAACAAGGTAAATGAGTTATTTTAGGGAGGTCAATGAATTATTTTAGGGATTAAAATTTATCACAACCATTTTCCTTTTTAAATTGAATTAATTTCCTTATTAGGTAAAGGTTATTTTTGTAATCAATTCATATAATGATTAATTATGGGTTTGGCAAATGCTAAATCGTAATGGTGGGTTTTTGATATACAAAAAAATTAAATTGGGCTAGAGAAAAAATTCCCCTTTGAATATATATATATATATATATATATAATCATTTAACAAAAGAAAGAAAGACATTATTCATATATGTGATTGACCAACTACTTGGGTTTAAATATTTAATAGTTAAACCTTGTTTGACATTTCTCAACTACTTAAAATTACTACTCAGACTTAATTTTGAATAATATTTGGTCAGAACTTTCATAAATTTATACATCCAATGTTTCACGATATGAAATGTAAGTATCCGTTGCTTCATGATATTGACATACACCTTGATTTAAAGTAATTATGTATTTGATTTTTCAGCGCTGTCGCAATTTTTATATCGCATTTCTGTGATTTGTTGAAATAAAAGAATCGTTCAATATGAAAACTTAGTCGTTTGAGTTGATGTGTATACAAATAAAAATGCATGCAATTGATCTCTAAAACATGTAGATACATAATTAAGCTTAAAAAATAATGAATATTATGTTTGAATGCTTGGTATGCCGGATGTGCTAGGAACTGAATGTGCATGCTCTATATCAATTAAAACTCAAATAATAACCGCTAAGTTGTGAGGGGTGATGATTCACCGTTTCTAGAACTTGGCGAGAAGTATGTCACGAAGGCATCGACATTTGTTGATCAATAAGATTTATATAAGAGATCTTCATTTTATGAAAGGATTGCAGTTATCACATTGATTATGTACTACTTTTGTTTCCTAAAATATCTTGAGAAGTATGGGTATGCGGCGACAATACTCAAGAGCGCCAATATCGAAAACTTGTAGAAGCAGTGAATCGATGTGGAAGTATAAAAATATCATAGCGCTAGATGAAAGTATCTTGTAGTTGGAGATGAAACATATGCACACACATCTTCAGAAGCTCATGGCAATCGATGAATTTCCATTTGTACGTATGCCCCCCCGAATGTTTCCTTATCATACAAAAATTTCTTCCTAGTTCCATAACTACTCTTTAACATGGTTAACCAATTCTATCAACGTGCGTTACAACATGATTTAATAAGCCTAATGGTATCAAGACACGAAATAATACTTAGCAAAAATTGAAACATAATCGTCAAAAAAACATAGCAAGTCTAACGTATCAAGCATCGTTACGATATAGTGTCATAAACTGATAGAATCACAAAACTATATCGGTTTGTAGCTCATCTTCCTAAATAGTGTCACTAACTAATTGAAAGACAAAGCACTTTCACAGAAGATTCCCAAATTCTCTCTGTCAATTAATATCAAGTGATAAATGAAGGTAAAAAGCCCCACTCATTGTTAAATTTATAAAAGTGTACAATGCCTTATTTGAAATGGCTTCTTCAATATTCTCCAATTATATTATTGTAAGCCTAGATGTAAATTTACTTGATCAAAAACAAATGCAATGTGCGCGACTACGGTATTGTGACCTAAATTGAAAATTTTGCGGTTATTTGTATTTCTGCTCCCGATTACACATTTGAAACTCATATACTAATCAAATACAATGAAATGAGAAATTATTGGTGTATTGGCAAAATTAGGATGCTAAAAGCGGTTTGTGAATGACCATGGGAATAGAGACAAACTAAGAATTTAGCGATTTCTGCATTTACATAATAATGAAATAAGAAAATCACGACCGTTACATAGATTGAAAATGCGATACCATGATCCATTGATAATCTCAAAGCGAACCCCTAGTAGCAACGATATAGTCTTCGCTAGCGAATGTCGCATCGAACTTGAATATTAACCTCGATTTTCCTCGTTATATCGTATAAACACTTTTAGCCGTTCAAGCACGGGTTAAATTATGCGAGTAAAAATATAAAATGAAAATTTCAAGGCCTTCTCTATCTGTCTGCGATAGAAAATGGATACCAAAATCCATTTTTGTCTCCTCTAATTGGAAACCATTTTTTAATTCTCGCTTGATTTGGTATTGCATCTCATATCTAAAGAATTGAAGAGTGCATATATCTTTATTCTAAATATAATGCATAAGGATATTACACAATCCAGAAACACTTCGATCCCAAAAAATAGCTCGAATTGCTTTAGAAAGTACATTTGAACTTATAGACTAAGTTAACCCGTCATTGCAACTCTTGGATCTTCTCTATAGACAACCTTGGGTCTTTTTTAAGTTTCTTATTGCAAAAAGCTTTAAACAAATGGTTTGTGCGGTAACATATGTTTAGCAAATTTTAAACATGACCTGATGTGTTATGACAACCGTGTGTCCAACATATACTGGATGAAACAGTTTCTAAACATATACCTATGTCACACATTATACTCGTACCTAAAGTATATAGGGATTTTATTTACTCGAATAACTATGCTATCTCGGGGGGTCGAACCCACAACGACATGGGTGAAAACCATGCACTCTCCCATTTGGGCTAAGACGGAAAATACAATTGTATTTGTTTGTTTAAAAGATTTAATGCCATAAGGTTATGAAACATGATTTCAAGTCCTCCGCACCTTCCAATTCATTGAGACTTACATAAGTATAGCTTCATACCAATAGAGAAAGCTTAACAAATCTTACTTGACTAAAGTTTCTAAGGTGAGAAACATAATCTAACCAATATTAACTTCCAATTAACCAATTCATCAACTTTATTTGCAATATTAACTTTCAGATTAGTTTCGTGTAATCCTAAATTTGAAATATATCCGATTGAATGAAATTTGAAATATACCCTTGTTGAAAATTGATCTCCTACCAATAGAAAGAATAGATTTAGTTCTATTCTACAGATTTAGTTATATTCTACCTTGCAACTTTTCTATCCTTCCAAATTTGCCGGCCTAGCAAACAGTGTTTCCACCTAGCATGTTTAAAAGAGTAAAAATTACAATGCAAGGGCTGGATATTAAGTCACTTGACCTAAATGGACATATTTGAATATGGGGCATTTCCACCTATTAAGTCCCCGTCATTTTGTACATTGTCTATTCCTACATCTCATTTCTTCCTCACTTTCCTCCTTTTCTTCCGTTTCGGAGGTTGCACTTCAAAGGGCCTACACTGTGAATTATTGGTTGCCTCTAAAAAGTGGATGGAAGTGAAGGCGAGAACTTTATCGCTTCCTCCAAATCCTAATGGACATAACTTTCTCTCCTTTAACTACTAAACATTTAATTAAACTATATATACGATCAAAGCCAAATGCAATGAATACATTGATGTTATCTATATGAATCAACCCAACAACACACAACTAATCAAGAAGTATAAACAATAAACCATGAAACCGAACAATCACCATATTCCATTTCCACACTAAAAAACTTGGGAAGTAGTTATACAAAGGAATCTATGTAGGAAAAATATCAAAACTAATTCAGATGCACTATGGACTGAAAGAGGGAGACTATGTTACCTTTAGGCTCAATTTGGTTAAGCCACTATATCAAAATTGTTTTAATTGAAGTATAAAGCGACCAACACATACTATAATTAATAAAGTTAATCGACGAATGATGAGAATGTCTTAATTATATGGCCAAAAGAGTGATTATTCTCAATACTATCAGAGCCAGTTTCATTTCTCCAAGGTTTAAATAAGTAACTTCTAGACTACTTCTCCGAAAGCCATAGAACAACCAAAATAAAGGGAAAAAAATTACCATCCAGCAGATAAATTGGAATATATGTTGTCATAGGCTGTCAAAAACGTACCCAAGAACCAATGTCTTGAGGTGGAAAGACCCATGTGAAAGTATTTTGTCCCTACACATAGGATAAAATTCAAGCAAGGATCAATGTATCGGATAGACAAAATTTAAATGCCCAAAAACAAAAATCAAATTGGTAGAATCAATATTCTTCGGAGAACTAAGGCTTAACATGACTTCCACTTTGTACAGATTGTGCAAGTAGTGTGGCATGGGGAGGTGAATCACCAAAGTATTAAACGATGGAACTCTCGGTAGGGGTAAACTAAAGTGAAAATGAAATAGTCAAAAAGATTCTCACTCTTATTAGATGTTGATAGGGACCAAGAGCATATGAACTCCTACAGGCTACTCGCGCTTCCAACCTAATTTTCCGCAAGCCACGTTGCTCTCGCCCCTTCATGGTACTGAATTTGATGTAATCAATTACTCCAAATAATAATAAAACAAACTTGCAAAGAGAAAAAAAAGATATTTCAAACAAACGAAAAGATATATTATGTAGCTTTTCTCACACCTCTCTATTGTGATTTTGTTTTGAAAAATAATGAACACCAGAAATGATATGTAACAAGCGAGAGAATGTACAATCAATTTAAGTAATCCCTATCAATTAAAGAATGGATTTCGAGTGTAACTTATAAAATTGAATCGGAGGAATCCTTCAGTTTTGCTTCTAGTTTGCTGAAATAGAGAATGAAAAACATGCGATGTACAATTTACGATATGATATCACTCCGATTGCATTGAAAACTTGATTCACACCTAGATATTGGCAATCTACAATAACAAAGTATAAGAAACAAATCATTGAAAATACAGAAAAAAAAAGCTGTAGATGCCACAATTTCATCTAAAAGAACAACAGAAAATCTTATTAGAATATAAACACCCTTATTAAAATTTAACAAACTAACTATAGGTACCACCATCAATATTTTACACGATGGGATCAATAAGATGAAAAGAAACCTAGATCGTCCGAGTTAGGTCCATAAAAGTGCATGTAATCTTGCAAGTACCAAAGTGACAAAAGGCAAGAAAAAAACCATCCTAATCCATCCAGTATCTTGAAAAATTGAGACTTTGTTTTCAATACTTAGTTGAAATGCCTACCATATCATATTGCATCTACAAATTTGAATAAAATTGTGTAATCCAATTCAAAAACAACCAAAAACAATAAGTCGATTGTTTATTAAGATAGGAAATAGAAGTCAATTGCTAATGGTTAATGCTCAAAACGGAAAGCGAAGAAGACTGTACATCCCCTTTGTTGTGATAATATCGATTATCACAATCATTGAAGCTCTCAAAGACTCGGATAAACTCTACTGAGACATGGTAGCTCAAACAATTTGCAGAAACAATTAGGAGAATGATTTTTCTGAAGAAGCTAGTTACTTCTTTTGACTCTAATTTGGGAGATTGAGGGTCTATGTAGAAACTATAATTGCAAATAATATGTTCGTCTAGAAAATAGTAAAAAGAAGATGTTAACAACGACTTAAAAATTAAACTGTTCCCCTTGAAATCTTTATCACATCTATGGTATTTTCTCATGGTACCATGAAAAACCATGCTCAATATAGTCACACCTATGGCCCGATATCATCAAAATAGGCCCTAAAGTATTAACATTGTAGGACTTTTTTCGAGAAAAATACCCCTAATTCTCGGGGTCTCAATGCATGGTTGGAACCCTCATCAATTCACGCCTCCACATATTTTGAAATGACATTAAACTATTACGCCTCCACATAGTTCATGGTCAAGCATCTTGAGCCATGTTGTACTTGACTAAGCTAGCAAGGGGCAAGATACACAAAACTTTTAGTCAACTAAACTCTTTGAATCTAAGTGCATTGTGTAGAAGTGGACGCAAGATACATCGAAGTGGAAGTGGATGCATGACAATGAACAAAAGATTACTCGAAAAGATAAGTATGATAGCTCAAATAACTTGCATTATCTTCACTGTCTTGCTCAAGTTCATTAGCAAGAATTTCCATCAATTCCGAGAATTCGGATCCTGGAACAAACAAAAATAAGTATGATATCTCAAATAACACATTATCTCCTTTGTCTTGCTCAAGTTCATTAGCAAGAATTTCGATCTGGAACAAACAAAAACATGGTATGATCATACTCCGTAAATAATCTACAAAAAGTTGTTGTTGTTGCAGCGCATGAGAAAAGTACAACTAAATCGATCACCAAAAAGAAATATTAAATGAAAGATTATTGTTTCCACGGTTGGCATGACATCTACATCTTAACCTGAACCATTGTAGCTATCGCTTACACCATCCCGATCCCGATCCCTGAAACGTGTTCATCACTATAAGAAGCATGTTTTGTTGAATAGTTTTCATACTCACTATGAGCACAGGACCGAGAGAAACGTCTACAACATGGCTACACCTTCGTAATTATTAGTTTTGTTCCTTTATATGACCACCTTTATCTTGCATCACCCTTTTTATCTCCTCATACATTAACAATAACAAGGCTAATGAGATAACATAACTTAACTCAAAATCGTAATACCATCATTTTTTTAAAATTCTTACTTGGAGTCTTCTTTAAACATAGCTTTAAATTTTTTCCTCTTCTTAGTTAGACCATTTAGCCCAGGAAAACTCTGCCAACATTCTCGATTGATTCAATATTAATATGTTTAGCCAAGGGATTACTTCCCATACCTACTCAAATTTTCTTACCAATCGGTAACTATCAAATTTGTTGGCAAAGATTGGTGAAATAGAGAAAGAGAAGAGTGTCCTATTTGAAAAGAGAAAAGAGTGTCATACAAAGTTACGACTATTCATATTGAACCGCATTGTAAAAAAAGAATTATTATGAAGATTTTGTGTTGTTAGAAATATTAATTCAAAACCTCCATATTAAAAGGATGTTAACAATGAGGCTAGAATACCCTTTGACCATGCACCGGACTCGGATTTCTCTGCATTACTACCTCAGTATCAATTTAGAAAGGGGATCCTCTCCAGGTCCAAACATTAAAAAATATTCCTTGAGAAGCATTACCAACAAAACACAAATAAAAACAAAAAGAAAAACATTGAGAAGATTAGATCTACGAATGTTCATGGTCAACCAATTGCATAGTGGCGGACTTGGCCAAGGAGCGAAAAGTATAACTCGTTACATTATGGGTGCTGGAGATGAGATTGGCTTTCAAGATAAGAAATATCTCTAAAGCTAAATATCTCGGGCTAAGAAATGCTAACCTAAGATGGAATTCGCAGGCCCTTAATTGTCTACGGAATTATGGTTAAGACTATTTGTAATTCTCATGTGTAGAAATATCTCAGGCTAAGAAATGAAACAAAAATAGTGATGTATTAAACATTGTTTTTAAGGAGAAGAAAAAGTAATTTCATTTTATTTTTTTCATGATTTAGATAAAAACATTTAATTGAGACAAATGAAAATCTATAAAGGAGAACAGGGTATAGTGCGTCTTTGGCGTTTTCCTAGGCATTATTAGAGACAAAGATGGGAGTAAGATCGCATTTTTGTAGAATAGATTATCCACCATGTAGGAGCACAAAGATTTATCCCATGGAAAAGAATAAATGAGAGCATAATAGGCTCTTATACTTTTAGAAATATGCAATTAATGCATACCTAAATTCGCGTACAGATATATCATTGTGGAATGAACCTATTAGTTCATGATAACTTTCATGTTTTCCTAGGATTAGGTCCAATTTAGAAGAAACAAACACACACCTCTTTACGGGACCCTACCAAATGGTTAATTGTCCACGGTAGCTATCCACTTGAACCTCCGCCATACGGAAAAAATAGCAATCCGAATATGTCATAAAACCGGAGTTGAAATTTTGTTGATACCACCATGGGATCATGAGTAGCTTACACAGTGGTCGGATGAAAAACAAAGTTGTTTAAGTCCTCACTAACCAAATAGGTGGAGTTTTCCTTAATGTGTTAAATGTGGGTAGATAAAGTCACAGTAAAACATTTGGGGAAGAATTTTTCCAATATAGAAAATGTAAACCAACAGCGGTCTTACCCTACATTCTTCGTAGGACGTGTCCATGAGACTCCACAAGTTTGTTAGTGCTTTGCCAAGTTTTGTAAAGATGAAACAAACCAACATCAGTCTTACCCTGCATTCTTCGTAGGACGTGTCCATGAGACTCCACAAGTTTGTTAGTGCTTTGCCAAGTTTTGTAAAGATGAAAAAAATGGAATTGTACATCATTAGTGTGTCCTAAAATGAATAAAAAGTGAAAAAATTACCGTTTCAAGTCGGATTTGCTTTTCTTCCTTGAGAGACTCGGCAGTCTTTGTTAAGTCCAGTGAGTGTAGCATCACTTATGTATTTCTGTTGATTTGGTTTACATGCTCCATCCAAGCTAGGATGAACCAATTTTATTATTTATGAAGAATCCATCCCTAGAGTTGCCAAAAGATTGTTGACATCATGTAAATATCCTACCACTTTCATTGGTCTTCACCCTTTCAAAGTCCACAAAACAAAACAAAACCAAAAACATCGAAATCAGTATCTTGAATTGGTAAAATACAAAAATTCAACACTCATCTTTTTCTAAATTAAGCAACAATAGTACATAGAGAAAAATGTCATTCCTTCGATCCGAGCATTTGTAGAATCACCGAGTCACGATTAGAGATACAATAGTAAATGGAAACAATAGTAAAAAGAGTCGAGATTGTATATATTAGGGTAAAGAGAGAAGAGAAGAAGAAGGTTTAGAACAATGTTCTGTATAATTGAATATAATTCACGGGTACAATATTGCACGACCTTAACAGCCCTATTTATACAAAGACAGACTATACAGTATTCTAAAACAGGCTAAGACTTGGTAAACAAGTATTACCTAATATAATCCTTCCTAGAATACACAACATTCTATATATACAGAATTCTAGAATGTTACGTAAGCGATGATGCTCTAACACCCTCCCGCAAGCGCAACGGGTCATCTTGAACCGTTAGCTTGATTCTTAGAGAAGCAAACCGGTCTCTAGGAAGAGGTTTGGTAAATATATCCGCCACTTGATCTTTAGAAGAAATGAATCGAACATCCAATTTTTTTGAAGCCACTTGATCACGAACAAAATGATAGTCTATTTCTATGTGTTTTGTTCGAGCATGAAAAATAGGATTAACTGTAAGATATGTAGCTCCAAGATTATCACACCATAAAACGGGGGGAGACTTAGTTGATACATGTAATTCTGACAGAAGAGATTGAATCCACATAATTTCAGCAGTAGCAATAGCAAGACCACGATATTGACTTGGTGCTTGAACGAGAAACCATCTTTTGTTTGCGAGCACTCCAAGAAATAATATTATTTCCTAGAAAGATACAATATCCACTAGTAGAGCGACGATTAGGGCTGTCAATGGATATTCGATATCCGGTATCCGTTTCCGAATATTCGGATTCCGTTAGGTTAATATCCGACATAACGATTATCCGATATCCGATAACCTTAACGTAACGGATATCCGTTTATTAACATAACGGTACCGGTTAAGGGAGTTTCCGTTAGGTTAATATCCGATACCGTTAGTGTATAACTATATCATAAAATTTTAGGAAATTTTCGATACCTAATACCCTTTAGGTTTACTCTTTAGTCATTTGATTACGTCTCTCCTAAGTAAATATCGGAAATTATCGAATTATTAACGGAAATTATCGGAAATTATTGAATATTAACGGAAATTATCGGAAATTATTGGAAGTTTTTTGTATCATGAGTAGATAACGGAAATTATCGGAATAATATCCGATATCCGATAGCTTATCCTTAACCTTATCGATATGGAATTTTGAATTCCGACGGATATTATCGGATACCGGATATCCGATAACCCTTAACCTTAACCTTATCAGAATTGCCAATATCCGATGGATTTTTATCCATTGACAGCCCTAACGACGATCTTCCAAAGAACCGGCCCAATCACGAATCCGTATAAGCAGTGAAAGACAATTGCAAGGTGTTGGCCGGTTTAAGAAAAATTCCAAAAGTAGAAGTATCTTGTAGATAACGTAATATACGTTTAACCAGACTCCAGTGATATTCTGTTGGAGCATGCATAAATTGACAAACTTTGTTGACTGCATAAGCTAAATCAGGGTGAGTAAATGTCAAGTATTGCAGTACGCCAACAATACTTCTATATTCAGTAGCATCGGTCAACAAAGTGCTCTGATACCAAGTCGAGATTGTATATATTAGGGTAAAGAGAAGAGAAGAAGAAGGTTTAGAACAATGTTCTATATAATTGAATATAATTCACGGGTACAATATTGCACGACCTTAACAGCCCTATTTATACAAAGACAGACTATACAGTATTCTAAAACAGGCTAAGACTTGGTAAACAAGTATTACCTAATATAATCCTTCCTAGAATACACAACATTCTATATATACAGAATTCTAGAATGTTACGTAACTGATGATGCTCTAACAAAAAGTTCTAAGAGTATCCGTAACTTGTAGGAACTTACGTTGGGAAAGATCAAGAGCCTCGATCCGAAAGAAAGCTTTTGAAGACAAAATCATTGAAAGAAAGCTTGTAGGATCCAATCAATAATCACATAAAAAACCAAGAATACAAAAGGAGATTCGCAAAGGGAGAAAGTGGAAGAGAAGATGGAAAGTTAGAGTTGTGGATTTTTGTTTGTATAGGGTTTAGGTTTAATTTTATTTTGTTTAGTAAAGAGAAAGCCTTTGAATCTTAATACTAAAAATTACCGTGGATTCAATCTTAGCGACCCATACAGGAGAATCTTAATACTAAAAAGAGACTACTACAATTTATACTCACGGTCAATAGGCAATGCATGTCGTAATACATCCCAAAGCAACTAAAATTAGTATTGTTTCCTGTATATCAAAGCTCTGCCATGAAAATTGTGAATCAACAACCAATCGGTGTATTTGAAAACAACCATTAGTCGACAACTAAACCTTGCACTGATAGTTTAACTGTAACATCATCTCTCACAACTCTAAATTGGATGCTCCAAATCACTTTCTTTGTACCAATCAAAGAATGAATCACATCAAAATAAAATTGGATGAATAACTTTCTTTCTTTGTAACATCATCTTACAGAGAAGTAGACCATCTTCCCTTTTCAAAAAATACCACTGATATCTTGTAAAATAATGCGGGAATAGAGAGATATCGAGAATGACATTCAATTAAAAATCTAAGGGTACAAAAAAGAAGAATAAAACCCTAAAAATAACAATCTAGGGTTTTTTAATGTTTACATTCTTCTTCCATTCCTCTCATCTATCTGATTCAACTGCAACATATAAATACAAATTTATTATACTAAAAAAAAAACATAACCCAAAAAACCCTACCATAAAAAAGGAAGAAGAAGAATAATATACTACAAGAAGAATCACGAAAAAGAAAACAAAAAGAACCAAAACTCTTGGAGTCTGAGAGATACGAGAGGGACAAAGGTTTAGAGCGAGAAAGAGATTCGCGAAAGATGATCTATGTTCGAGATAAATGTATATTCGACACAAACCTCTAAAACCTCACAGTACAAGAACCTCGAATATACTTTTTCCCTTAAACTATATTCGAGATAAAAGTATTTTTGACATAAAAGTGGAAGGAGATCCTTTTATGATAAACACGGTGAGTATCTTATGTTCGAGAGTCCTTTTCAGCCGTCCAATGTAAAAATCAATCCGGAGTTTCCCGACCTTCGGATCGGGGTCCCCATTAAACGATGTCCGTCTGATAACCCGGCTATCATGGACACAAACCTCATACCTTTTTATAATATGATATATAAATTCTATTTCAAGAGGATGTCTTAACAATGGTGCCACATATATATGAAACACACACATGAACCATTGGAGAAAGCTTAGTCAACTGTTGCTATCTCTGCCCATCAAGTTATGTGATTAACTTGATTTATATAGGTACATCTAATAATGGTAACCTACCTAATTAAATGTAAATCACAATAATATAAAATCAAAATAATTTCCTAATTTATTCTTTTAACATAATACTGTACAGGAAACTCTTGATCTTCTTCCATTGCTAGCTCCTAATACGTGTGTCCTCTAATACCTAGTATCAGAAAACCTAAAAGGGTATGGCCTTATCAACAGCAGCAGCTGTTAAGTTTGATATTATTGGTGGTACATGTTTTCCATCAACAACAACTACAAGTTCAAGGAAATCAAAATATGTTTTTCCTGGGCAAAGATTGAATTCTACATTTGGATTAAACTTGAGTAAGAAAAGTATTAATATAAGAAGAAATTGTGTTCCAGTAATCACAGGAAAAATTGTTGGAATTGATTTAGGCACAACAAATTCAGCAGTAGCAACAATTGTTGATGGTAAACCAACTATTATTACTGAGATACCTTCAGTGGTTGCTTATACAAATAATGGTGATATACTAGTTGGTGAAATGGCTAAAAGACAAGCTTCCAAGAATCGTGAGAATACTTTCTTTTCTGCTAAACGATTTATTGGTAGAAATATCTCTGAAGTTGATGAAGAATCTAAACAAGTTTCTTATCAAGTTGTCATGGGAGATGTGACTGAGAATGGGAATGTTAAATTTGAATGTCCAGCTATTGGTAAACAGCTTGCCCCTGAAGACATCTCTGCCCAGGTTTGAGTTTCAATCTTTATCTATATTTTGATTGTACTTGTTTTCATGCTCCAGTTAGTCTTAAATTCTGATTCTTAAATGCTTTTAGATCATTAGAAAACTTGTGGATTATGCGTCCAAATTTCTGAATGAAAAAGTCACTAAGGCTGTTGTTGCGGTTCCTTCGTACTTCAATGACTTTCAAAGGAGAGCAACAGTGGATGCTGGTAGAATTGCTGGAATAGAAATTCTTCGTATCATTAGCGAGCCATTTGCTGCAGCACTGGCTTTTGCGTATGAAAAAAAAAGAAGGAACTATCCTACTATTTGACCTTGGAGGTGGTACCTTTGATGTTTCAGGTACTTCACTGTTATTCAAATATGTTTTTTAATTGCCCAAATCACACTTCTTAAGCTTGTCCTTTTTTTCGTCATCAAGTTTTGCTATGCACATGCAATTTCACCAACAAATTAATTTATAAGTGTGCTCTCCGGGATTTTGTGACATCGTCATGGGTTTATTTCTAGCCTATCCCAACTTGTTGGGGACTAAAAGGCTTGGTTGTTGTTGTTGTTGTAGAAGTGTGCTCTCCAATATGGTTCCTCAAATTTGTTGGGAATAGTTTAGGAGGCTTTAGAGTCGAAAGCCAAAACATTTGGGAGTTTTAGTGTTAATATTGGTTAATATTCAAACTGCCTTTGTTGCTATTTACAGTTCACCAATTTGGATTATGGGATGGTGTGTTGTCTATCTATGGGGATACTCATTTGGGTGGTGACGACTTTGATAAGGTTAAGTAGGGCGTCTTTCTCACTTTTGTGACCGACCCGGTAATATATAAAGTTGTTGTATCCATTTATTTATTTTTGCGGCTATGTTTCAAAATGTATGTCTTTCCAATGAACAGCGGATTGTTGATTGGCTTGCTGACAGCTTTAAGATAAATGAAGGTACTGATCTTTTGAAGGATAAACAAGCTCTTCATTGCCTCTCTGAGGCTGCTGAAAAAGCAAAGATAGAGTTGTCATTCTCGACTCAAGCTAATATTAATTTGCGTTTCACGACTGAAAGTACTGTTGGTAGACTTCCCAAGCGAATCAACGCCACTCTTACAAGGGCTAAATTTGAGGAGTTGTGCACAGACCTTTTTGACCGGTATGTAAGCATGATAGTATTTTGACGCATATAAGTTACTGTAACTTGCTAGCAATGATGCATTCTAAGTGTATTTTTGTGCTTATCTTGGAAAAAAATGTCCTTAGGCTCAAAGTTGCAGTTGAGAACTCCTTGACAGATGCAAGGCTTGCTTTCGACAAAGTGGACGAGGTGATCTTCGTTGGTGGTTCTACACATATCCCAGCTGTGCAGGAGCTCGTTAAAAAGTTGACTGGTAGAGATCCAAATGTCATAGTGAATCATGATGAAAAAGTTGTTCTTGGTGCCGCAATCCAGGTTAGTTAATCCATTCCTACTCCTCTTGGGATGGCATTAAGAATTCACAGTAGCTCGGTCCAATCTTCTGTATAGGAATATTACCGTGTATGTCACATGCAGTAAGATTGGAACCCCCTGGAATCAAATAAATTAATAATTCTTGGATATAAGTTAAGTTAATTGTGTCTTGATATCTGAATAACAGGCCGGCATCTTGTCTGGGGAAATTACCAAAACCTATCTGTACACCGACACTGATCAATTAACGTTGTCTCTTGGTCTGGAGACATCGGGTGGTAATATGGTTAAGATCATCAGTAGGAATTCACAGTTTCTTTACTCAGAGTCAGTGTCGGAGACATTCTCTACAATTGCGGATGGACAAACAAGTATTGTGATACATCTAGTACAGGGTGAAAGTGAGTTTGTGGAAGACAACAAATCACTCGGAAGCTTCCGTATAGATGGTATCTGCCCAGCACCGCGTGGTGTCCCTAAAATTAAAGTCGATTTCAACATTGATGAGGATCAAATAGTCTCTGTTGGTGCTTTTGATGAGGGCACTGGAAAGAAGCTGGACATTACCGTTACCGGCGGTAGAACACTCACTAATGTCCGATTCTTAATAAAGTATTATAAATCAATGATGTCGAAACTTGAAAAGTATCGGTCTTTCGATGATGAATTTGATACTATAAATAAAAAATTGAGTCAATTTATTTAGAAACTTAGAATGAACCTATAAATAAGTGTGGAAATACATTTGGATCGAGTTGATTCTATCATTTTTTAATCGATCAAAAATATACTATAATCGTTATTCCTCCAGTCTTTATTTGTGTAAGTTTCATGGAGTTTCTTTGAAGGAGTCGGTTTGTTAGTTCTTCCAAGTGCTCTTTCGTTTGTTTCTGATCAGGGGTTGCATGAAAGCCCATTACTCCTTGCAAAAAATTTTCCAATAATTTCATAAACCAGAAACCCAGCATTTCGATGCAGAGAACTTCATTACCAGGAAGCACTGACGCAGACAAGACACGAAAATGGAGACATACATGGCAATCTCAAAAAACTATGACATTTCTCCAGCCAGACGTAGCTAGGTAGCGAGTCTAAAGCCAGTAAGTTAGGGACTGGTCATTTCTACTACTTACTATATATATATATATATATATATATATATATATATATATATATATATATATATATATATATATATTCTATTGGCTCAGCATTTAAACGAGAGATGCGTTACGATTGAAAATAAAATCTCTGGGAATAAGAAAGCTAGGGTTTGTGTTTAGTCCATGGAGGTTGCAGCATCAGCAGTTAGAGGTTTTATTTGTACCATTCAGTTACCATCATGTTTAAACCCTAGATTAACCACAGAGTTTGGTTCTTCTTCTTGTTGCTATCTCAGTACTTCAAATGCTTCTTCATTCATGTCAAGTACGAGTTCTTTTCCTCATAAAATATCTTGTAGTTTGAAGAGTGCCTCTATAAAAGATAACCCGAAACAAGTTATTGCTAAGGTAATTCGTTTTCGTCATTTAATTGTATCTTCCCATCTTAACAACCAGAGAAACTTGATTGGTACTCAACAAATGTATAGAATTCGTAAACTGATCATATCAAGAGTTTTACTACACATTGTTTGATTGTGATATTGTATATTGTATTGTATTTCAGATAAAAAGAATGAAAATTGCAGAAGATTCCTCCTCTGAGCTTGATCGATTATTTGAGGAAAAGATTTCTGTGTTTAATCAGTTTATGAGCAATTATGGTCTTGTGCGTTCCCAAGTTTTAGTCCAGGTACGTACACAGTTCTTACTTCACATCCTTATTTACATACTATGTGATTTATTTATTTACAGAATTTTTTTAGTATTATTCATTTTGTTATCCGACTCACAACGTACAGGTCAGATGGTTGATAAAGCTTTCACAAATTCCTCAAGTTACAGTTGTCCCAAGCTTCAGTGAGGAATCATTGTCTGTCCTAGAAGGAATTATTGATAAATTTGATAGCGATGAAAATTATAAGTACGTGACAAGGTATTCATCCGTGGCTAATGACGTCGAAGCAATAGTTTCGCTTTTGACCCATCATCCTAACAGGGTTAGTTTTTTCTGAAACTTGCAATTATCCAATTTCATATGATTTTAAAGCTTCTTTATTGCTTTCAATTCCCCAGAGACATCCAAAGTTTCAGATGTTTATTGAATGTCTTGCCAGTTTTCTTTTTTGGTTTTGTTTTTTTGATCGGTTCTGCCAGTTTTTCTGTTCCAGGCAACTCTCTACTCCGATCATGCTTGTACACATGAGGATCTCATAAAGTTGGCTTATGCGTTCAGTCTAAAGGAAACCATTAATAAGGTGATGTTACCCGTCATGGATGATTTGATTAGAGCAATGTGTAAGATGGCAAAAGACAATGCTGATGTTCCTATGCTATGCCGAACTGATAATGAGGTAGGTAACTAGGGTTGTCAAGTGAAATAGATAAGTAAAGGAATCCTGATTTGCTGTTTATTTACTGAGAGACGCCACCCTTTACTAAGATGACTTCCATTTATTTCGTTTTCTCTTTGTTTTCTTTGTTTTTTGGTTTTTGTTTGTTCTTATTTTAGGCAGCTGCAACCACTATGGGAAAAAGAAATTGCAATATTTGCTGCTAGATTAAGCAATGAAAGACATCGTCTATCTAAAGTTGCTATACTTGGTGATTTTACTGGTGCTTCCGGGAATAATAACGCCAATATTGTTGCATACCCTGAGGTAGACTGGCAACAAGTTGCAAAGGAGTTTGTAGAAGAAACTCTGGGATTGACTTTCAAACCCTATATGCGGGTGCGTTTCCTCTTAAAAATATCACATCATTTTGTTCTCATCGAGAGAAATGGTTACGGTCGATATATATTTTTCAGTTGTCTTTCATCAACGTTTTCACCTGCTGATTAAGTTATTTCTACAGGTTGAGCCTCATGATTTTATGGTGGACCTGGTCTATGCATTAAAACGGTTTAATGATATCCTGTTGGAATTTTTTGAAGATGTACAGACCTACATATCTTTAGGATTCTTCAACCAGGTGATCAATATGCACATGCACACAAAATGAAAATAAAAATCGTTGTAAATTATAAATGTTTGATGTGCCCTCACTATTAGTCTGCTGAGAAGTTCACCACATGAGTTATCTGACAGATATCCGAGGCTGACGAGTTTAAGTCTCTTACTATTCATGAGTTGAAGCTTTTAGATCAGGTAATAAGCGTGCTATTCCGATTTTATTTAGGAAGTCTCCTTCTACAAATAATCTCAAGCACTAGGCTTATACGGGTGAACCGTTAAAGTTTTAGACACGTTGGTTGGGTCAACACATACTTTTGCCTATTGGTACTGTCTTTCTGTTTTCTGTTCTGATGAGGTCCTTTTTAATGTTTATTCGACAGTGTAACCTGACTGATAACCATTGACATGTGATACAGAAAACCGAGTTTCGTAGACGGAGATGTTTAATTTTCCATGAGGAAATGAAAGAGGTAATAATTTACTTCGTTTTCTACAGATATATTATTCGACATTTGGTGTATGTACAAGTAATAGTAATACAGTCATGCTGTTTCCTCGCTGCTAATGGGTTTTTCCCACATATCCTCATACTTTGTGTTTGTATATGACTGCATAACCTGACTTATATTATAACACTTGACCTGTGCTACAGATAAACAAGGATGGTGAATTTGGGTGGTCCAGTGGTACGCTTAGCGACTATGCTGAGAAACCCGTAAGTAAATATTGATTTTCTTCAAATAGTCCTTAACGATACTTTTAATCCTGTAAGTAAATCTCAAGTACTAGTATAAGATCCTAAATAGGGGAGGACCCTAAATATATTGGCATCAATTGACGATAAGGCTGATGGATCTTTGCCTGGAACCTAGCTGAGGCAACATATAAGCAAATGATACAACTCCACTCTAAATTGCCATATGACTACTATATACAGTTTCCTTATTCTTTTGTGTTCTACTTTTGATTTTGATAACATCGTAGTTTATGTTTGTATGACAGAAGGCTACACTTATTATTGAGAAAATGGGTGATGGATTGATGTCTCATCTTCTTTCTTACAAAGTTGCCCTTCTGGGCATCGGAAAACTTCAGGTAATTTTAACAAGAGTTCGAAAAATAATTCTCAAGAATTGAGACAATACCAAAAGTCTTCAGTCCACTAAATAGAGTGTATAAGTATTTTCATTTTGCAAAAAGGATGAACATCTAATTTCTGGCACAACACTGGCAGCACTTCTAGCAGCCTCCGATGTATGATGTGCCAGACTGAAACGCTGTACACCACACCAATGATTACATTTTTATACATGTTTTATATCTCTTTGCAGGTAAATAAAACTTGCTTAAGAAATGATTTGGATGATTGGTGGGACATGCTAATGGTTCCAGCGCGGAATGTAAGCATCTCAACTTCTTTTTGTCAGATTTCCTGATGCACCAACTTATTTCAGTTCATCTCAACACCTTCACTGACCCATGCATGGACTTTTATTTTCCGTAAATAAACAGGTTATACGAAGATATGGTTTAGATCTCTGGCGATATGGAATTGAAGGTGAAGTTACGGAAGGTAGCTTCAAAGAATTCGTATCAGATTTGGATATACCGGAGGATGCAAAAGCTAATCTATTAAAACTTACACCGCAGAACTACATCGGCCAAGCAGCCGATATTGCTAATTTCATAGATAAGATTGTTCATGATTTAGGGAATACTGTCAATGACATGTAGGAATACTTGTGATATTAAAAAACAAATGTAGGATCTCATTCAAGTGTTCAATTTGGTTCATGGAGTTCGCCAATACATGCTCTACGTGAGCCGTTGTGGTGCTGTCTCCCTCGGAAGTTAGAAATTATCTGCATGCTTTGGCCAGACCATTGCATTTTAAGCATTTATTTAAAAGTTGGAATACTATATATATGTACTGCGTTTTTGAACACTTTTTGGTCCTCGAAGAAAAGATACATAAGTGAAGTCAAACTCTAGAAGCCTATTATAGAATCTTATTTAATTCTACTTGAAAAAGAAAGACAAAATCTTAATACTTTGGCCAGGCCATTGATTGTTAAGCATTTAAAGTTGGAATGATATGCATTACCTGTCGGCACACTTTTGTGGCCGTTCTCCATATAATCTAAAGAAAAAGATACATACGTAGGAACAATAGAGAAGATCCTAGGACAAGAATGAAGGAAACGAAAAGAAGGCCACATGATTATTGAACCGAGTCAGGTGATGTATACTTTGAGATATCGATGGTCCCCGAGAGTAACCTGAAACTGATGCCCGCCAATAACAACATTAATTCCTTGCTTGCATTCCATCCCTAATATATATACCACCAACGAACGAATTCCACTTCCCGAGCACATGCCAAATGTTATTATTAGTGGCAGCTGATGAGGTTCTGAAAAGGCGTGGTCAGACAATGGGGACTCTAGCTACTCAAGCGCAGGTGCTTATCTTGTGACATATTTTGTTTTCGACCACTTCATCAATTTGCTCTCTCTTTTTGTTTCAATGTTTTATTTGTCGTCCTATCTTAACGTTACCATACTATTGGGCTGCATTCTTTGATACATCTGTGCATGCTAGTAAGACAAGCCTTTGTTAATTTACATATTTGTATGTTTCTGTCTCTGCACAAGGCGAACTGATACGGATGTCCAAACCTGCTAGTAATATTAGTCTTGGAATGTTGGAATTCTAAACTTGGAATTTTAAAGAATACGATGAAATTATCAAGTTGTGAAGAGTCAAGAATGATTTGAGAAAGAGAAACTCAGCCTTTGTTGATTATCCGAGCAAACAATATACTGTAGGATCTAGCATTTGTCACCCCGCCTGACCCTGAAGTACTGCAGAGTAATGGTGCAGTGAAGGATAAGCAATGCAGTGGTGAAGGTTAAAGCTATTCAAACTGTTTTCCCTCTGCTGTCTCACGTGACATGCGTGTGCTTAGTTTACACACTGGTCTCATACGTGTGACTGCAACAATATGTCGGCTACTCACAGTATATGTATGGGTCTGTCAGTTGTAAAGTAATTGTGTCTGTTTTCATCTCTCTGTAATTCAATGTGTGGTGTAGAATGTTTCTGGTCTTTGATACACTCTGTTATAGTATCAGACAGGAGAGGTTAGGGTTTTCTTCCTCAACAAATCGATCCTGCTTTCTTTCAATTGATCTTCTTTTTCTTAGTTAGATCATCTGAGTGTTTCAATTTCATCACACACAGAGAGTTTTTCAGTTCGAAATCTTGTTTTTCTATCAAGATTTGAGTTTACATCTGAGTTTTTACATTCAGATCTTGATTTTCTTTTTGATTCTCTTGATTACTTCTCTTCAATATCTGTTTCTTTTACGATTAGTGATTTTCCTGCATCAACATCAATGGAGAATCCTACTGCGATTTCCTTTTCTCGTGTTCCTCTAAACTAATTAACTGGATTTGTTAATTTGAAGCTCAAGGAGGATAATTACTATACCTTGAAGAATCACATAACTCCTGTAATTCATAAATACAAGCTATTGCGTTTTCTAGATGGCTCACATCCATGTCCTCCTCAATATACTTCGCCAAGGAATGAGATGAATGGAATTGATAATTAGTTGTATATGGATTGGATTGATGAAGATTCAACTATCATTATGTGGCTAAATTCAACAATATCCGATTCTGTCATTGCTTACTTCTCAAGATCAACAACTTCTCATCAATTATGGACTAGCATTGAAGAAAGATTTGCCAGAGCTTCCTCTACTCATTCTATTCAGCTTCGTACAAAGTTACTCTCTCTCACTCAAGGTACAAAATCAATTCCTACTCTCATTCATGAAATTCGATCTTTATCAGATCAATTATCTGCTGCTAGAGAGGTTATCTCTGAAAAGGAATTAGTTGTTATAACCTTAAAAGCTCTCAACTCAGATTATATTCCATTTGCTACTTCTATACGCCATCGTTATCCACCAGTTACTAGCATTGAATTACACAATAATTTGCTTAGTGAAGAAGTTGTAATCAGTGAACGAATTAAACTAGATAATCTAGAATAAGAAGCTAAGGCTTTCATGGCAAATAGAGGTGGTTTTAGAGGAGGTTATAATCATCATAGAGGAGGTTCTTATAGAGGTCGTGGTTATCATGGTGGTAGACAGCATGGTGGTAGATTTCCCAATCCATCATTTTTTGCCAGGAATCCTTCAGGCAGAGGCTATTATGTACCTGACAAAGAACCTTGTCAACTTTGCAAAAGTCATCATCATGAAGCTGATAATTGTCCACAAAGGCTTAATTTCTCATATCAAGGTAGATCACCACCACCCAATCTGAGTGTTATGTTGGCTGCTGCTGACATTTTTGATAAAGAAGAATGGATTGTTGATAGTGGTGCCAATCATCATATTGCCTCTTCATCATCTCAGCTCCAAGAAGTAACTCCATATGATGGCTCTGAGGTTATTCATACTGCAAATGGTGAAGGTATGTCCATATCTTGCACTGGTAATTCTAGTAAGATTGTTAATTATCATTCTTTTTCCCTTCAAAATGTCCTAGTAGTGCCACAATCCTCACATAATCTGTTGTCCATTCACAAATTTACTTCAGATAACAATTGTTCTTTAACTCTTGACACTCATGGCTTTTCTGTGAAGGATGTCAACTCTGGGAAGATCCTTTTCCAAGGACCACATAGAAATGGTTTATATCCCCTATTATTCCACAATTCCAAGCATGCTCTCACCTCAATAACAACTAACAATGCACTACTACATAGAAGATTTGGACATCCATCTTTTCAAACATTACAAAGACTATGTCATACACTACAAATATCAAATGTCTCAAATAAACCTTTCTTTTGTAATGACTGCAAAATCTGCAGATCTCAGAAATTACCATTTCAGATGTCTAGTACTGTAGCTAGTAAACCTCTAGAATTACTACACATGGATCTTTGGGGTCCTTGTCAAACATCTTCTACTTCTAGAGTTCTTTACTATGCTAATGTAATTGATGAATTTACCAAATATTGTTGGATCATTCCTTTAGCATCTAAATCTGAGTTCAAACATGCCTTTGTGTCTTTAATAAATAGAATTGAAAATATGTTCTCATTTTCTGTGATTACTATTAGAACAGTTAATATTAGAGAATTTCTCAACACTTTTCTCCATCAATTCTGCTCTCTTAAAGGCATCACTCATGAGATGAACTGTCCACATACACCAGAACAGAATGGTGTTGCGGAAATTAAGCACAAGCACCTTTTAGAAGTCACTAGAACACTTTTATTTCAAGCTGGTTTACCTCCTAATTTTTGGGTGGAAGCCTTACAAACAACAAACTATCTCATTAACAGACTACCCACCAAATCCATTTCTTTTCAAACCCCATTTGAATTGTTGTTGTAAAAAACACCAGATTATAACTTCTTAAAAGTGTTTGGTTGTGCATGTTTTCCTTGGCTCAAACCTTATACCTCTAACAAGCTTGAACCTAGAAGCAAACATTGTGTATTTCTAGTTTCTGACTTAAGTCAAAAAGAATACGAGATGTTATGATCCTATCCCGGTCAAACCATTTATATTTCAAGGCATGTTTCTTTCAATGAGCATTCTTTTCCTTATAAATCCATTTTAGATCCCGTATCTTCTTCTCTTGAGCTTCCTGATGTGTCTTCTACATTGTCATTCTCTGAAGTGCCCATCACCAACACTTCACTTCCTGTCCCTTCTACATTGTCATCCTATGAAGTGACTCTCACCACCACTTCATCTCCTGTCATTTCTACTGATATTATTCCTTTTGTTACAAAGAATGATCATCACATGACAACTAAAGCAAGAATGGCATTTATACACCAAAATCCTACTTTGCTGCTAAGCATAAATTGCCTGTTGCTTTTTTATCTAAGGTACCAACTTGTATCTCTCTTGCAAAGAAGGAGGAGGTGTGGCAAATAGCTTCAGTCAATGAATATACTGCTTTGCAATATGCTGGCACTTGGTCACTAGTAGAACCAGTTGAAGGACATAATATTGTTGGGTGCAAATGGGTTTTTAGGATCAAATACAATCCAGATGGCACTATAGACAAACATAAGGCTAGACTGGTTGCCAAAGGATATCATCAGCAACAAGGAATGGACTTTGATGAAACCTTCAGTCCAGTTGCTAAGCCCACTACTATTCGGATTGTACTCTCCCTTGCAGTGCAATTTGGCTGGGATATTCACCAATTAGATGTGAGTAATGCATTTTTGCATGGTGACTTGAAAGAAACTGTATACATGGCACAACCTCTTGTCTTTGTAGATCCTGAAAGACCAAATCATGTTTGCCTTCTACACAAAGCTATATGTGGTCTCAAGAAAGATCCAAGGGTTTGGTATGACAAACTCAATCTTTGCTCTGTTATCTCTCAACTTTGTTCACTCATTCTTTGATTCCTCTCTATTTGTTCACAAGGAAGGCTCACAACTTATAGTTGCTTTGGTGTATGTTGATGATATTACGCTTATTGGATCTTCTCCCGCATTCCTGCAACATGTGATTACTCAGTTACAACTGAAATTTCCAATCAAAGACTTGGGTTCTATGCATTACTTCTTAGTCCTTGAAGTGAAAAGAGATTCTAACTCCTTATTTCTCTCTCAGACCAAGTATGAAGTTGATTTATCAACCAGATTTCATATGGAAGGAGCTAAACCTTGTTCAACACCAATTGCAGCTTCTACCAAACTCTCCAAGACTGATGGTGATTTATTGGTTAATCCCACTGAGTACAGATCACTTGTTGGTGCATTGCATTATCTAACTTGGACCCGGACCTGAAATTGCCTTTGCAGTGAATCTTGTTTGCCAGCACATGCAGCATCCAACCACTGCTCATCTAGCTGCTGCCAAAAGAATCTACGCTACATTAAAGGTACACTTGGTTTTGGCATTACTTTCACAAAGGGATCATCTTTTATGCTAGGATTCTCTGATGCAGACTGGGCTGGGAATATTGATGACAGAAGGTCAACATGAGGTTACTGCATTTTTCTTGGTTCAAACATCATTTCCTGGTCTTCTAAGAAGAAAACTACAGTTGCTAGATCTAGTACTGAGGAAGAGTATAGAACATTGGCTCATAGTGCTACTGAGATAGTTTGGATCTACTATATTCTGCAGGATCTTCATTTTTCATTACCTGCAATTCCTAAACTGGGTTGTGACAATATCAGTTCTATAGCCCTGGCATCAAATCCAGTTTTGCACTCTAAAATGAAACATGTTCATCTAGACTACCACTTTATTAGAGAATTGGTGCAGTCCAAAGCTCTGGATGTTTTCTATGTTTCAACTATTGATCAGATAGCTGATATCTTTACAAAGGACCTCTCTGCAATACAATTTTCTTTACTTCGATCCAAGCTTTAGGTTGATTTAGCACCCTTCAGCTTGAGGGGGGATAATGGTGCAGTGAAGGATAAGCAATGCAGTGGTGAAGGTTAAAGCTATTCAAAATGTTTTCCCTCTGCTGTCTCACGTGACATGCGTGTGCTTAGTTTACACACTGGTCTCATACGTGTGACTGCAACAGTATTGTCGGCTACTCACAGTATATGTATGGGTCTGTCAGCTGTAAAGTAATTGTGTCTGTTTTCATCTCTTTGTAATTCAATGTGTGGTGTAGAATGTTTCTGGTCTTTGATACACTCTGTTACAGAGGAATTGTATTCCATCAAGCTGTTAAAAGGAACTCATTTCCATTTCTCGCAGGATGTTGCAATCGAAGTATTTTTGAACTTTGAATACTCGGAAGACTTGCTAACGCAATATTCCTTCAGATAAGAGGTTTGTTTATGAACTCAAGCAAAGTTGTATCATCAAATAATGATATTTCTTGAAGAAGTTTCGAAGACAGGTGTCCAAACGTGGTGCCCTTTATGGGGGCAGTAACTGCACCTCCGCATCTATGTATAGTCACTGAGTTCCTTCCACGGTCCGTTCTCTACTTTTAGCCGTTTTCCATTGTTTTCTTATTGGATACTTTATCTTTCACATTATTCTACTTATTTGGCGTACCTACAACCTTCCAATTTGCAGTGGGAGTTTATTTCAATACTTTGACGTCACACTACTGCTACATTAGATTGGAGATGGTGTATTCTCATGTCTTTTGACATTGTGAGTGTCGTTCAATTCCTTGCAACAACTTCTACTAAGAAAAACTCATGAGGAACCAGATTTTTCAACTTATTAGGCAGGATGAATATAGCTTTGGATTTGTTCTATGGGAGCATGCCACACTAAAGATTCCTTTGAATGACTTGAACTCAATGTAGTTATGTTCATCGCTCAACGCGTGATATGATTCTGTGATATTCAAGTAAGTTCCATTCTTACTCAAGGTATGGAGATGAACTACGCAGGTGATCGCCGTTGTAGGATTCATGAACTTTAACGAAATGAGATACCAAAAGACACTGACCCGTTGTAGGGCATCTCTAATTAAGAGTTGCTGGCACAGGTATGTGCTTATTTTGGAACGTGCTTTTGTTTTTAATACAGGTTAAATAATCGGCTCTATGTTTAGTTAGGCATTTTCACCAAACAGTTGGATAGTAGTATCTAAAATTTACAATGAAAAAACATTTTTCTATGTGGATACAAAATACCAGACACCAATTAAGCATGCAAAATAATGATCATCAAAACCGAGCGAAGACAATCCAGAGTGACGCACCAGATGACGTCAGCTTAATCATGAGAAAAGTGTGAAGATCCATGCGGTTTTGTAGAGTATGTGCAAGAAAAATCAATGTAAGCTTGCGTTAATGATGCACGCCCGAGATCCGAAAATAGGGGCTTTATTAGTTTGTCCTCCACTATGTAAATCCCTATATAAGGAGCCGAGCGACCTTGTATTGAAAGGAGATCTTTTTGAGAGTTTAGACAAGATATTTTGGAGAGATAAAGTTTATTTGTTTCTCAAGTTAGGGTTTTCTTCATAGATTTGTGTTTGTTCTCAAGATTTCATTTAAAATTCTTATGATGATCACATAATTGTTCTGTAGATTTTATTAAGGGTGTGGTTGTGAGATTTCTCACAACTACATTTTGGCGCTAAAAAAAAGCTCGGAATGATATACCATGTTGGTTAATCTCTTTGAAAACAAGATTAAAAAAATCTTTATTAGGAATTTCTAAACTTGTTAGAAGTTTAGATCTAAAAATCTCTACTGAAAAGGCGAGGGTACCCAAATATACCTCAAGCTAAAAACTTTTCCTACCTATAAGTACTTTCTCCGAAAGTGATTGTCTATGGACGAGTAGAGACTATACAACTAATCGGTTCACACTTCGTGTGATTGTCTATGGATACGAGATCGAGACAATACAACAATGAAGTATGTTTACTTGATACAAAGGTTCGGACTTAACCAAACACAATAGGATTGCTTATAATGACACAGCAAGATTTCGTTTGAGGAAACCGCAAATTGAGAAAAACCCGGGACCTTGTCGAGAATTGAATACTCTCGGGATTAAGCCGCATGACACAAAATTACACCTAACTTTGTATAGTTCATACCAAGCAACTAAACCTATAGTTCACCTAGTTCCGTCTGTATTCCCACGCCTCCAACTTATAAAGAAGTCACGTATTTGGAACAATTCCTTTGGTTCATATTCCAAACACTAAAGGAACAACAAATTTATTTGGTATCAACTCTATTCAACCAAGTGATATGAGTCGGACAAAGGCTCTTCCGTTTATCTTAACATAAACTCCTTCGTCAAGTCCTTAGATCTATATTATGTTCAATTACCGAAGTAATCGTTTAAGATTAAGCCAACAACACTCTTAATCCAAAGAATTGTGTTGATGCCGATCTACTCAATTAATCAATCCAATCTACCACAAGGATAAACGGAGATTAATAATTGGATCCTCTTTTAAGAAACAAGTATTGTGCACACCAAAGATTATAAAACCCAAGTCAGATCTTTAATATCTTCCTTGTCTTCAAATCTTCTTAAATCTTCAATAAAAACCTGCACAAAATCACTTGAATCTCTTGTGATCAATCATGCCGAGTAACGAAGTCACGTTAACAATGGATTATCACAAGATCGTCTTTACAACTCACAACAGTCTAAAGATCCCTGTCGAAACTCGAACTAGTTTGAGTGAATCTTATATCGAGGAGAGAAGATTCTCAAGAATAAACAAACTAGGTGCAATAAGATTTCAACCACTTTGTTAGTCAACCAAATCAATCGAAAACAAAAAGATAAAATAGTAATTATCTAGTTTCCACCAACGGTACATGCTAGAACTTCTCAATCCCAAAAAGACTTTAAAGCGAGCGGCCATAAGAGATTTCGCCTAATTAGGTTACTCTCCTCTCCAAATAGGCGGCTACACCAGTAACAACAACAAAAGAGGAAGTCTGTTATTACGAAGGATTAGTTTGCTAGAAAGGCAAACTTCAAGTATTTATAGACAAGGAAGTTTGGACACCATGGAATTTCCAAAGCCGAAAATATTCTCAAGATATTCATTAAAGCACAAATTCGGTTTTCATAGTTCTTGGAAATGCTCTGTCCAAAAATAATGATCGAAATCTCTCGGAAAATGTATATTAGTAAATGCACATTACTAATTCTGGAATTTCCCTACAAAATGAAATTAATAACCTTAATTAAAAGATTCTTAACTTACTTATGTTTCGATCCTGGGATTCTCTTTCCTTAGACGATAAGGAATATCTTTGAACAATTAAAGAAATAAACATTCGCACCACGTGTTCAAAGTATGTCGACATCCTTACTTTGTATGTTCTCTTTCACACTTACAACATTGAAACCGGTTTGCCACACTTCCAAAAAAGTTTAGAATTGGTTCATCTGACTTTCAAGAACTATGTGATTGATCAAACCAACATTCAATCACAATCATGGGTTTAACGGTTCTACCAAATTCATATGCCATGTTACTCCCCCTTAGTTTGTGCTTTCACTCTTTTGTTAGATAAATATTCAAGCACCATTGTTCTTTTCCTTAGCGATACCAATCAATATAAAATCAATGCAGTATCACCTGTTTACTCCATATATTTCTCCCCATTTTTGTCACAAAAATGACAAAGAAACGAAAAAATATAGGACAACACGAAAAGAATCTTACAAATCTCAAAATAGACTTGCAAACCTGTAGAGTTAGGCACGAGGGTTCCACGCATCATGTTCTGATAAGCAATATCAAAACCGAAACTACAAGTAGTTTTATTTTGATATGTTATCAAGGAAACAATTGTCCGAAACAATTTTTCCAATTTAGTTTAGCAAACCAAAAACAACTAGGCACTTTAGTCCCTTTGCTAAACCGATTGTTCAAAAACAACCGCTTAATTCGATAAGACCAAAATAAATATAAACTCTATTTTTCTCATCGGGTTCTAATTATCCATAAACTTAGACCTTTCAATTTTAAACAAGACATGTACTAGTTTAGTTAACTAGCATTTCTTGTTAAGGCATTCGATTTGACTTGAATAACCGAAACTTCACTTCGATAAGTCTAACTAAGATCATAATTAACTTAGTTTCTCTTATCCGGAATCGAATTGGACTAAACAACTCATCCCATACACTTTTTATTTCGTTAAGCCATAAATAATTCATACAAACCAAAATAAATCAACTTGCATAATTATTCACCTCAACCGGAAGCAATTGAAACAACATAGACATTAAAAGCACCGCAATTGCACCAAAATTTTGTAAGCCTTAACAATTGATACCATACAAAAGCAAGATAACAATAATTTTTCTTAACCGGAACCAATTCAACATCAATTGTACCGAAATTTTGTAAGCCTAAACAATTGATACCACACAATAAAGCAAGATAACAATAGTTTTTCTTAACCGGAACCTATTGAATCACACATCCACACACACATCATGGAATAAACATCAATTGTACAAATTTTTTGTTAAGCAAAAGCAACAAATATATATAATATAAACTCAGGCTTTTCTTAAACAGGAAAACAATTAACTAACAAGATTGTTACCTCAAATTTCGCATCCACTTCTCCAATATCTTTGCATCTTCGTCTAGGGAAAATTGATATCGAAATATCATCACGTTGTCATCCTTATGCCAAAACAAAAGAATAACAACAACCCTCAACCTTTATCGAGAGAAAGGTTGAAAACCGGTTTAACAATTGCAAGCAAAAGTTGAAAACCGTCGAAACACATATGCTTTTATGCTAAACCAAAACCGATTCAACATATTGTGACTTTTTCACATATTGTTTCTACCAGAACCCCTCATGATTCTTTGATAAAGCCTACCAACATGGGCTAGAACTTAATCCTGCTAAACAAAAAAGTCACCCAAAACATAAGGGTTCACAATATATGAGATCGAATATTAAGGCAGTAAAACCGAAATCAAACATCCCATAAACATACATAGCAATAAGACAAAAACATTCAAGCACAGGCTATGTAAACCGAAAACTATCACAAGAAAAATTATAAATCAAATAATATTATTCATAACTAAGATAGTTTTATTCATAATAGATTTTATTGAAATAAATCAGAAACTACTGTCTATTTTTCCTTTCTTTTTCTTGAAGAGATTTAATCTTCTTTTACTTGCTCATTAGAATCTTCTTCTGAGACACATTCTTGTTCTTCTTTTAGGAACTCATCATTGATCATTATGATTCCTTCAAGGGTTTTCGGATCATTTTTGTATACAAACATCAATTGTCTCTGAATACAGTCTAATTGTCTTCCAAGATGCAAAATGTGAAACATGATATCTCCATTACTATAGATTTGATCATATGAGATACTTGATCCATTTTGAGTTCCACCCATCCGGTTAATGACTCCTTGAGAGACAGTTTTAGTAACTCTCTCATCTCCAAAGCAGTTCCATGTTGCCCTTTCACACAACTTAGTGATAAGACAGGGATATCCAAGATTTCTATAGAATCCTGTAACATTGATAGAATCAATGATTTTAATCATTTGATTGATAATTATTCCACAAATATCAATCTGTTTCTTGCCTTCAAGAAGGTAATAAACCATTTCATGAAATTCTCTATTCCATAGAGAGGAATCTCTTGAGCAAGCAAAGAGTGTTGGTACAGCTAGTTTACCTAAAATCCTCAAGTATAAGGGTACTTCCTTGGTTATCATCCTTCCCTTTCTCCATTCAACAGTTTTTCCAGTGATGAGTTTCGAAATGTTATCGTGCTCAATTTCAAAACGAGTAATCATATGACCCTTCCCTTTAAAGTTGATGATTTATGATATCATCTTTCTGTTGACATGAAGAAAAGTACTTCCAACCAGGGTGCTACACTGACCGCTGTCGTAAGCGACACAAATATAATTACACTTTCTTACTACTCAAAATATAAATATAGCAAGGGCAAGAAAGGATCGATCCCACAGAGAGGTCTAGGTTGTCAAATTGTTGTGGTTTCCTATATAAATTACCGGGGGTTTTGTGATTTTTATGAAACTAAAATAAAATAAAAGCAAATAAACAAATAAGCAAATAGATTCAAGGATAAGAAATATTGGTTAAGGATTTCGTTTTCATTCACTAACATGCTTTTCACAATAACTAGAATTGATATTTAATCTCAACTTTTATCAAAGACCTAGAATACCTTGATCGCAAGAATATCCATAAATCTCCTCATGTCATCAACAAACACATTAAAAGATGCGAATATGAATTCTACCTAAAGGAACAACCTAACGTGTAAAAGCACTAATCAAGTTTAATTCCCTAGATGCGTTAAGTTCTATGAAATCAGGCCAATCAAAGCAATTGAACGTGGAAAGCGCACTAATTCAATTTAACAAAGGTTACGATTCACATATGATCATACGAATATATCACTACAAACTATAATCATATTATGCTACTTGTATTCAAGGAATATCACTTTTGCGTATAATAAACCCTAAACTAGCAATAGATGTGATTAGAAGTTCTACCAATGTGCAACTTGACAAAACAATCAATCAATCATAAAACAATATTTTGAGAGAATTGCACACGATAAATATGAGACAAAACTAATATATTGAATCAAAGAATCATGCTTTGTGAAATCCAACTATTCCATAACCAATAATAAACTTAGGTACTCATATTCATGGAGTTCATCACAAGAAGAAAGAGAAAAGACTTCATGGTTCTAAACCCTAGAATAAAGTAGAAGAGATAATAATAAAACGTGATAGATCCCTCAAAAAGATAGAAGTCCTCTCTTTTATATATTCCTCAATTTCCATAAAGGATACTCCTTCCAAAATTAGGTTTTGTCTTCAAGTCCATTAGTTGGAAATTCACTTTAGGCCCACCATGGAGAGAAACCCGTGTAAAAATTGTCCCAAAACGCTCGCAGGAAAACTGGGATTATGGCGGAATCATAGGAAAAGTCGCCAGGAACACTAGCTCGGGTGGCCGCAAAGTCAAAACCCATAGGGTCAACGGGTCAACTCGGTCGGGTCAAATCAGGTCGGGACTCGGTCGATCACCGAGTGAGTCGGTGACGAGTCGGGGTTACTTCGGATGAGTCGGGTTCATGTCGGTGGTAGTCGGACCTTGGTAGGGCTGAGTGGGTTATTTATCGGCCACCTTTGCACATGTCGGGCTGTCTTGCACCATCATTGTGCATCGCACTTGGCCGACCATCTTGGCTTGCATACTTCTTTGTAACTTCTCGGCTCCTCCTGTCTCGAGAATTCCAAGATACCCATCTTGCACTGCCAAGCTGCTTCACTGATCTTGCCTTTAATCATTGCGGAAACCACCTTTGCACCATCCATTTCAGTCCACCACGGCCAACATCAGCTGCACATTCATCATCCCTAGCACCATCTCTCGCAGCCTTACAACAGCATCATCAGCTTCAACCCTGGCAGCAACCACCTCATATCCAGGCTTCCAACTCAAGTCCCAGGCCTCCAATTATTTGCACCGGCCATCTGTACCACCCTTTAGCATCCTTTGCTGTACTTAGCAATGTCACATCTCGATACTTACAGCCTCTTGCTTTCTTTGCAACATCCAACTGCAATTCAACTGCCCTCACTAGTACCATCTCGAGCCACATTTGATTCATCACGACCCGAGCTTAACCCGGTGCCACACAACTGTGTGACACCACCAATTGTCTCTTTCTTGTTCACACGAGCTCATAACCCTGCAATCCCAGTGCTCCACCGGCCTGAGATCTGCAGCCATCTTCTGACTCTCACCTCTGCCCGGCTCAACCCAACTCATCTCGAGGCAATTACAAGCACCAGGCCAACACCCGGCTACCACACGTAAACAGCTTACACAAAATAAACACCATTCTCTCCTCTTGCCATTCAAGTACACGGTGCCCATTTTAACCGGCACCTGCACTTCCTCGTAATCATCTCGACACCCTTTTGAATCCACAAGCACTTCACTTCCAGTCCCATCACCCAGCTCGGGCCATTTCCTCATTGTCACCTTTGCAATATGAGCTCATCTCTTGCTCGGCCTTGGCACTGATTGCACAACACAATCCCAGTGCTACAAGCTACAAGCAGAGCCATCTTCACTGGCCCAATCAATCACCAGCTCTGCATTACACAATAAGCACACCCAGCACTGCTCTCGGCTTCAATTCAAATCCAGAACAACCCTTTCCTGAGACCCAGTCACCACCATTACCAACTTGACTTCTCCACAGAATTCTACATCTGAGATTCAATAGCAGCCCTCCTTCGAATCAACCATAGCAGCTTCCAATTTTAGGTCATCACTCTGCCAAATACAAATTTAGCTCAAACCCAACTTCCCTTATCTTCCAATTCTTCTTCTAAACCACAAGACAGCAGCATCTAGTTCTTCAAATCCTTCTCAGATCTCTCAAATAACGACACCCCCATCTTCATCTCCTCTAATTTCCTTCTCTGTGGCATCACGAAGAGCTTCAAAGACTTCTCTTCACTTGAATCCGATTCACATCACAATCGCCATCCCCATCTTCAATTTGTCCTCTCTCATGAACCTGGTTTCTCCCACACTCGATTTGTAGCAGAGATAAGAAGAGAAATAACTGGGGAAATGGCTTTCTCGACCTAATCGAGTGGGATAACTATTTGCACCCAACTGTACTTGGGTATAGCCACCCAGTGGTAGCCCCTTAACCTGTGACTGACTCTGGATAGTGTTCCTTCAAATAGAGTTGGCCCTTAACCGTGACTGGGCTCCAGATAGCACATGCTTGTGAAATGACACTCTTGCCCTTATTGCTTATGAGTTCTTGTTTTGCCCATAACTTCTTCATACGAACTCAGACTGACTTCATTCTTTCGCCATCGTCTTCATCTTCTCGTCCTCTACACAATGAAAAGTAGAAATCTTGTATTTGAACGAGTTCCAATTGGTCTTTTTGCTCCAAATGACTCCATTGCACCTAATAAACTCAAAAGCACACATAAGATACATAATTCACACGAAAATTCGCAAAGAAAGCATAAATACTAGATATTAAATATGGTGTATTCTACACCTATCAAATTCCCCACACTTAGACTTTGCTAGTCCTCGAGCAAATCAAACAAAACAATAAAATACAACAACTCAGGTGTCGTCGAGGCTACGGTCACTTTTAGCATAAATAACAAGCCTTTAAACCCCTAGGTGTCCCTAGTGGATGAGTTATAGTCTCGTGAAGGTTTACTAGAGATATACCTACAAAACCTATATTTCAAACTCGTCTATTCGTGACAAATCAATGAACGAATCCAAAATGACTACGAGGAGGAGGTACCTTGCAAATTCAATTCATATATTAGTAAATAAACTCTAATTAGATAGTCGAACAAGCCACAATACTCGGAAACTAACAAACCACAATCACAATGAAATGATTAAGAAGATGAATATAGATGTAGATGTTGGCGGATATTCACAAGTGTTCGATGTTTCCCATATCTGTCGAAGGTCTTGCTAAGATGAACCTAATCCTATTGGATTGAGCTGCTTAGTCTTGAATGCTACATCAAATCAATTGGCATATACAAGGGAACCAAAAGTGACTTTATTCAACACAATAATAATTTTTTTTTTTTTTTTTTATTATTGGATCAAAATGGATCCAATTTTTTTAGACGGCATGATTAGATCTTTTGGATCCAAGCGCATGCTTCTTGTCCAGCAAGTACATGATAGTTGCCTTGGATCCTGCATTCCACGCTTGTTTAGGCGACGGAGACAGGGACTACGTTTCACACATACTGCTATTCCCAAGTGTCTTTTTATTCCGTTTTGGTCTAATTGGTCGGTCTCTTTTCTTTTTTTTCTTTTTTTTTTTCTTTTTTTTCTTTTTCTTTTTCAATTTTTTTCTCTTTTTCTAGTAACTCAACCACTCTATTTCATCCTAGCAGTAATAACACGTCGATTTTTAGTGACCCACCAAAGCACTTAGAGAACAATAGATAAACATGGAAAAATAAATAAAAAAAATAGAATGCGATATGGTGATATTCCGAGATATGGTAACAACTATCATGGTATTTATGATTTCTGAGCTATATTCTTCCCTTTTAGTTAATTGGTTCCTCAACTCCTGCATTCAACATGGTTCCATCCACTAATGGTGTCAAAAACAAACATATAAATGCTCCCCCACACTTAAACTTCACATTGTCCTCAATGTGTAAAACCGAAAGTTCTGAATTCTGACGTAACAGCAGATAAAACGCAAAAACTGTGCAAATTGGTAAGGAATTTGGAAAAACTCCATTTCACAAAAGTTGTTCATCTACGTGTTTTCTACACAGTGTCAAAATTTCACAGTGTTTCGATAAACGGTCTGACAGTTATGGTCTCTGAACTGAACTACGCGCAGTCTGAATTTTTCTGACGAAAAGGTAGTCGGCATAATTCCCTTCTAAGATAGATTACGGACTCAATGAAACTAAACATGGGGATGCAAATATGATATGAAAACAGTAAAAAATAAATAAACGAAACAAAAATAAAAAGCAAAAGGATAAGAGATACAAAACCGGTGGGTTGCCTCCCACTTAGCGCTTGTTTTAAAGTCGACGGCCCGACTTAGCTTCTTGTAAGATTCATTCCCCATACACCAATAATCTGAAAAGTTGGGGATCCTTCCATAGAACCTGTTTTGCAAACACTAGCTTCACACAAATATTAGTAATATAAAACAAAAGTGAAGCTATGAACGATAAAAAGCTTCCCCCACACTTATTCTTGTCCACACATGGAAGTGTAAAAGAATATAGAAGTCGGGTACATCCACGGTTCCTTGTTCCATAACTTGCATAGTATGAGAATCAAGTGTCTCTAATGGCGGAAAACGAGAAACAAAGTCATTCAACAATATTCTCGAAGCACATAAATTCAAACCAATAAGAGGTAAAGGAGAAGAAGTAATAGGCAAAGGATTAGATAAACCTTGCACAATCTCTTGTATTACGGAATCCTCTTCATCCTTGAAAAACTCAAGTGAATTATTCACCTCTTTTATATCATGGTCCTCTATCAAACCTTGCAACCATTCTTAAATGCATTTCTGCTTAGTAACCATAGTCTCGACATAAACGTCATCATTACAATCATGCACAAGTTCAATTGGGTCTTCCACAATATTGGTCATAACGGTCTCATTCTCAACATATTCCTCTTCATTAAACTCAAACCATGTTGCAAAATCTTGTAAAACACTAGTTTCATCATACTCATGTACCTTTTGAATAGGTTCTTGATCATTATAAAGATCAAGGATTGAGTCAACTACACTAACGTCATCAATATCTCCAAAGGTTGGTCCTTTTTAACACATTCATCTTCGTCTTCATCTTCGAGACTCACCATAATAAGAATCGTCGTCGGTTTCCCAACCCTTATCACGACGTCGTTTAAGTTCCATATGAATGGTCCTACTAATTTCATCGACTAGCTCTTAGAGGCTCCATCATCTTCCAACTTGTATAATTTCTGCGCAAGTTTCTGACGTTCACACGCTTACCACCATTGACTACAATATGTTCTCTTTCCCATGACTCTTCCCTTTGAATGGGTAAATGATCATAACTACGATGCGGAGTCGGGTAAGAAGAAATATTCCAAAAGTTGTTTTGTGCGACGTTCTCTCTATCACGGTCAAGTTGGTCTAGCCTTTGTTGCATGTCTTGTAATCCATTCAAAATCTGCATACAACTCGAATAAAGCCAATTAGATGTAGAATTATCCCACCTAGGTGCTTGACTTACATACCCACTACAAGGTTGTTGTTGGTATGTATGAAAATCACCATAAGGTTCTCTAGGATATGCATCATAGCCAATAAATTGGTTTTGATTGCATCCCATAGATGGTGGGTAATTTTCATAGTGTTGAGGAGGTTGAAAATCATATCCATTGCTCCAATATGCTCCTTCCATGAGAAACAAGCACCTGAAATAAGATTCTCAAACCAAGGTTAGAACCCAGAAAATAAGAAAAATAAAAATAAAACAAAAACAAAAAAACTAAATACAAAAATAAGAAACCAAAAACAATTAACAACCGCTGCCTCCCCGGCAGCGGCGCCAAAATTTGACCGCTGTCGTAAGCGACACAAATATAATTACACTTTCTTACTACTCAAAATATAAATATAGCAAGGGCAAGAAAGGATCGATCCTGAGAGAGGTCTAGGTTGTCAAATTGTTGTGGTTTCCTATATAAATTACCGGGGGTTTTGTGATTTTTATGAAACTAAAATAAAATAAAAGCAAATAAACAAATAAGCAAATAGATTCAAGGATAAGAAATATTGGTTAAGGATTTCGTTTTCATTCACTAACATGCTTTTCACAATAACTAGAATTGATATTTAATCTCAACTTTTATCAAAGACCCTAGAATACCTTGATCGCAAGAATATCCATAAATCTCCTCATGTCATCAACAAACACATTAAAAGATGCGAATATGAATTCTACCTAAAGGAACAACCTAACGTGTAAAAGCACTAATCAAGTTTAATTCCCTAGATGCGTTAAGTTCTATGAAATCAGGCCAATCAAAGCAATTGAACGTGGAAAGCGCACTAATTCAATTTAACAAAGGTTACGATTCACATATGATCATACGAATATATCACTACAAACTATAATCATATTATGCTACTTGTATTCAAGGAATATCACTTTTGCGTATAATAAACCCTAAACTAGCAATAGATGTGATTAGAAGTTCTACCAATTTGCAACTTGACAAAACAATCAATCAATCATAAAACAATATTTTCAGAGAATTGCACACGATAAATATGAGACAAAACTAATATATTGAATCAAAGAATCATGCTTTGTGAAATCCAACTATTCCATAACCAATAATAAACTTAGGTACTCATATTCATGGAGTTCATCACAAGAAGAAAGAGAAAAGACTTCATGGTTCTAAACCCTAGAATAAAGTAGAAGAGATAATAATAAAACGTGATGTATATCCTCCAAAAGATAGAAGTCCTCTCTTTTATATATTCCTCAATTTCCATAAAGGATACTCCTTCCAAAATTAGGTTTTGTCTTCAAGTCCATTAGTTGGAAATTCACCCGGCCCACCATGGAGAGAAACCCGTGTAAAAATTGTCCCAAAACGCTCGCCCGGGAAAGCTGGGATTATGGCCGGAATCCCGCCGGAAAAGTCGCCGGAACACTAGCTCAGGTGACCGGCAAAGTCAAACCGGCCACCGGGTCAACGGGTCAACTCAGTCGGGTCAAATCAGGTCAGGACTCGGTCAATCACCGAGTGAGTCAGTGACGAGTCAGGGTTACTTCAGATGAGTCAGGTTCATGTCGGTGGTAGTCAGGACCTTGGGTGGTGAGTGGGTTATTTACCGAGCCTTTGCACATGTGGTGTCTTTGCACCATCATTGTGCATCGGCACTTGGCCAGCCATCTTGGCTTGCATACTTCTTTGTAACTTCTCGGCTCCTCCTGTCTCGAGAATTCCAAGATACCCATCTTGCACATTTGCTTCACTTCACCGATCGCCTTTAATCATTGCCGAAACCACACTTTGCACCATCCATTTCAGTCCACCACGGCCAACATCAGCTGCACATTCATCATCCCTAGCACCATCTCTCGCAGCCTTACAACAGCATCATCAGCTTCAACCCTGGCAGCAACCACCTCATATCCAGGCTTCCAACTCAAGTCCCAGGCCTCCAATTATTTGCACACAGCCATCCTGTACCACCCTTTAGCATCACTGCCTGTACTTAGCAATGTCACATCTCCAATACATGCAGCCTCTTCTTGCTGACATCCAACCTGCAATTCAACCTGCCCTCACTAGTACCATCTCACGAGCCACATTTCAATTCATCATGACCCGGAGCTTAACCGTGCCACTCCGAACTGTGTGACAGCACCACCACTGTCTCTTTCTTGTTCACCCGAGCTCATAACCTCGCAATCCCATTTTGCTCCACCAAGCCGAGATCTGCTGACCATCTTCTGACTCTCACCTCTGCCAGCTCAACCCAACTCATCTCGAGGCAATTACAAGCACCAGGCCAACACCCAGCTACCCTGTAAACAGCTTACACAAAACAGCACCATTCTCTCCTCTGCCATTCAAGTACACAGTGCCCATTTTAACTTCAGTACCTGCACTTCCCTGTAATCATCTCTGACACCCTTTTGAATCCACAAGCACTTCACTTCCAGTCCCATCACCCAGCTCAGGCCATTTCCTCATTGTCACCACTGCAATATGAGCTCATCTGCTGCTCGGCCTTGGCACCTGAGCTGCACAACCTGCAATCCATTTGCTACAAGCTGCAGAGCCATCTTCACTGGCCCAATCAATCACCAGCTCTGCATTACACAATAAGCACACCAAAGACTGCTCTCGGCTTCAATTCAAATCCGAACAACCCTTTCCCCGAGACCCGGTCACCACCATTACCAACAGCTTCTCCACGAGAATTCTACATCTCGAGATTCAATAGCACCCTCCTTGAATCAACCATAGCGACTTCCAATTTTAGGTCATCACTCTGCCAAATACAAATTTAGCTCAAACCCAACTTCCCTTATCTTCCAATTCTTCTTCTAAACCACAAGACAGCAGCATCTAGTTCTTCAAATCCTTCTCTGAATCTCTCAAATAACAGCACCCCATCTTCATCTCCTCTAATTTCCTTCTCTGTGGCATCACGAAGAGCTTCAAAGACTTCTCTTCACTTGAATCCGATTCACATCACAATCGCCATCCCCATCTTCAATTTGTCCTCTCTCATGAACCTGGTTTCTCCCACACTCGATTTGTAGCGAGAGATAAGAAGAGAAATAAGCTGGGAAATGGCTTTCTCGACCTAATCGAGTGGGATAACTATTTGCACCCAATGTACTTGGGTATAGCCACCAGATGGTAGCCCCTTAACTGTGGACTGACTCGGATAGTGTTCCTTCAAATAGAGTTGGCCCTTAACCGTGACTGGGCTCCGGATAGCACATGCCTGTGAAATGACACTCTTGCCCTTATTGCTTATGAGTTCTTGTTTTGCCCATAACTTCTTCATACGAACTGGGGACTGACTTCATTCTTTCGCCATCGTCTTCATCTTCTCGTCCTCTACACAATGAAAAGTAGAAATCTTGTATTTGAACGAGTTCCAATTGGTCTTTTTGCTCCAAATGACTCCATTGCACCTAATAAACTCAAAAGCACACATAAGATACATAATTCACACGAAAATTCGCAAAGAAAGCATAAATACTAGATATTAAATATGGTGTATTCTACACCTATCAAATTCCCCCACACTTAGACTTTGCTAGTCCTCGAGCAAATCAAACAAAACAATAAAATACAACAACTCAGTGTGTCGAGAGGCTACGGTCACTTTTAGCATAAATAACAAGCCTTTAAACCCCTAGGTGTCCCTAGTGGACGAGTTATAGTCTCGTGAAGGTTTACTAGAGATATACCTACAAAACCTATATTTCAAACTCGTCTATTCGTGACAAATCAATGAACGAATCCAAAATGACTACGAGGAGGAGGTACCTTGCAAATTCAATTCATATATTAGTAAATAAACTCTAATTAGATAGTCGAACAAGCCACAATACTCGGAAACTAACAAACCACAATCACAATGAAAAGATTAAGAAGATGGATATAGATGTAGATGTTGGCGGATATTCACAAGTGTTCGATGTTTCCCATATCTGTCACGAAGGTCCTTTGCTAAGATGAACCTAATCCTATTGGATTGAGTTGCTTAGTCTTGAATGCTACATCAAATCAATTGGCATATACAAGGGAACCAAAAGTGACTTTATTCAACACAATAATAATTTTTTTTTTTTTTTTTTTTTATGATTGGATCAAACTGGATCCAATTTTTTTAAACGGCATGATTAGATCTTTTGGATCCAAGCGCATGCTTCTTGTCAGCAAGTACATGATAGTTGCCTTGGATCCTGCATTCCACGCTTGTTTAGGCGACGGAGACAGGGACTACGTTTCACACATACTGCTATTCCCAAGTGTCTTTTTATTACGTTTTGGTCTAATTGGTCGGTCTCTTTTTTTTTTTTCTTTTTTTTTTTTTTTTTTCTTTTTCTTTTTCAATTTTTTCTCTTTTTCTAGTAACTCAACCACTCTATTTCATCCTAGCAGTAATAACACGTCGATTTTTAGTGACCCACCAAAGCACTTAGAGAACAATAGATAAACATGGAAAAATAAATAAAAAAATAGAATGCGATATGGTGATATTCCGAGATATGGTAACAACTATCATGGTATTTATGATTTCTGAGCTATATTCTTCCCTTTTAGTTAATTGGTTCCTCAACTCCTGCATTCAAAATGGTTCCATCCACTAATGGTGTCAAAAACAAACATATAAATGCTCCCCCACACTTAAACTTCACATTGTCCTCAATGTGTAAAACCGAAAGTTCTGAATTCTGACGTAACAGCAGATAAAACGCAAAAACTGTGCAAATTGGTAAGGAATTTGGAAAAACTCCATTTCACAAAAAGTTGTTCATCTACGTGTTTTCTACACAGTGTCAAAATTTCACAGTGTTTCGATAAACGGTCTGACAGTTATGGTCTCTGAACTGAACTACGCGCAGTCTGAATTTTTCTGACGAAAAGGTAGTCGGCATAATTCCCTTCTAAGATAGATTACGGACTCAATGAAACTAAACATGGGGATGCAAATATGATATGAAAACAGTAAAAAATAAATAAACGAAACAAAAATAAAAAGCAAAAGGATAAGAGATACAAAACCGGTGGGTTGCCTCCCACTTAGCGCTTGTTTTAAAGTCGATGACCCGACTTAGCTTCTTGTAAGATTCATTCCCCATACACCAATAATCTGAAAAGTTGGGGATCCTTCCATAGAACCTGTTTTGCAAACACTAGCTTCACACAAATATTAGTAATATAAAACAAAAGTGAAGCTATGAACCGATAAAAGCTTCCCCCACACTTATTCTTGTCCACACATGGAAGTGTAAAAAGAATATAGAAGTCGGGTACATCCACGGTTCCTTGTTCCATAACTTGCATAGTATGAGAATCAAGTGTCTCTAATGGCGGAAAACGAGAAACAAAGTCATTCAACAATATTCTCGAAGCACATAAATTCAAACCAATAAGAGGTAAAGGAGAAGAAGTAATAGGCAAAGGATTAGATAAACCTTGCACAATCTCTTGTATTACGGAATCCTCTTCATCCTTGAAAAACTCAAGTGAATTATTCACCTCTTTTATATCATGGTCCTCTATCAAACCTTGCAACCATTCTTCGTCCGTTCTGCATAGTAACCATAGTCTCGACATAAACGTCATCATTACAATCATGCACAAGTTCAATTGGGTCTTCCACAATATTGGTCATAACGGTCTCATTCTCAACATATTCCTCTTCATTAAACTCAAACCATGTTGCAAAATCTTGTAAAACACTAGTTTCATCATACTCATGTACCTTTTGAATAGGTTCTTGATCATTATAAAGATCAAGGATTGAGTCAACTACACTAACGTCATCCAATATCTCCAAAGGTTGGTCCTTTTTAACACATTCATCTTCGTCTTCATCTTGAGACTCACCATAATAAGAATCGTCGTCGGTTTCCCAACCCTTATCACGACGTCGTTTAAGTTCCATATGAATGGTCCTACTAATTTCATCGACTAGCTCTTCCGAGGCTCCATCATCTTCCAACTTGTATAATTTGCGCAAGTTTCTGACGTTCACACGCTTACCACCATTGACTACAATATGTTCTCTTTCCCATGACTCTTCCCTTTGAATGGGTAAATGATCATAACTACGATGCGGAGTCGGGTAAGAAGAAATATTCCAAAAGTTGTTTTGTGCGACGTTCTCTCTATCACGGTCAAGTTGGTCTAGCCTTTGTTGCATGTCTTGTAATCCATTCAAAATCTGCATACAACTCGAATAAAGCCAATTAGATGTAGAATTATCCCACCTAGGTGCTTGACTTACATACCCACTACAAGGTTGTTGTTGGTATGTATGAAAATCACCATAAGGTTCTCTAGGATATGCATCATAGCCAATAAATTGGTTTTGATTGCATCCCATAGATGGTGGGTAATTTTCATAGTGTTGAGGAGGTTGAAAATCATATCCATTGCTCCAATATGCTCCTTCCATGAGAAACAAGCACCTGAAATAAGATTCTCAAACCAAGGTTAGAACCAGAAAATAAGAAAAATAAAAATAAAACAAAAACAAAAAAACTAAATACAAAAATAAGAAACCAAAAACAATTAACAACCGCTGCCTCCCAAGACACGGCGCCAAAATTTGACATTGTCGTAAGCGACACAAATATAATTACACTTTCTTACTACTCAAAATATAAATATAGCAAGGGCAAGAAAGGATCGATCCCACAGAGAGGTCTAGGTTGTCAAATTGTTGTGGTTTCCTATATAAATTACCGGGGGTTTTGTGATTTTTATGAAACTAAAATAAAATAAAAGCAAATAAACAAATAAGCAAATAGATTCAAGGATAAGAAATATTGGTTAAGGATTTCGTTTTCATTCACTAACATGCTTTTCACAATAACTAGAATTGATATTTAATCTCAACTTTTATCAAAGACCCTAGAATACCTTGATCGCAAGAATATCCCGCAAATCTCCTCATGTCATCAACAAACACATTAAAAGATGCGAATATGAATTCTACCTAAAGGAACAACCTAACGTGTAAAAGCACTAATCAAGTTTAATTCCCTAGATGCGTTAAGTTCTATGAAATCAGGCCAATCAAAGCAATTGAACGTGGAAAGCGCACTAATTCAATTTAACAAAGGTTACGATTCACATATGATCATACGAATATATCACTACAAACTATAATCATATTATGCTACTTGTATTCAAGGAATATCACTTTTGCGTATAATAAACCCTAAACTAGCAATAGATGTGATTAGAAGTTCTACCAATTTGCAACTTGACAAAACAATCAATCAATCATAAAACAATATTTTGAGAGAATTGCACCACGATAAATATGAGACAAAACTAATATATTGAATCAAAGAATCATGCTTTGTGAAATCCAACTATTCCATAACCAATAATAAACTTAGGTACTCATATTCATGGAGTTCATCACAAGAAGAAAGAAAAGACTTCATGGTTCTAAACCCTAGAATAAAGTAGAAGAGATAATAATAAAGCGTGATAGATCCCTCAAAAGATAGAAGTCCTCTCTTTTATATATTCCTCAATTTCCATAAAGGATACTCCTTCCAAAATTAGGTTTTGTCTTCAAGTCCATTAGTTGGAAATTCTTTAGGCCCACCATAGAGAGAAACCCGTGTAAAATTGTCCCAAAAGCGCTCGCCGGAAAGCTGGGATTATGGCCGGAATCCGCCAGGAAAAGTCGCCAGGAACACTAGCTCGGGTGACCGGCAAAGTCAAACCGACCCATAGGGTCAGCGGGTCAACTCGGTCGGGTCAAATCGGTCGGGACTCGGTCGATCACCGAGTGAGTCGGGTGTGCAGTCGGGGTTACTTCAGATGAGTCGGGTTCATGTCGGTGGTAGTCGGACCTTGGTAGGTGAGTGGGTTATTTACCGAGCCCTTGCACATGTCGGGCTGTCTTTGCGCATCATTGTGCATCGGCACTTGGCCGACCATCTTGGCTTGCATACTTCTTTGTAACTTCTCGGCTCCTCCTGTCTCGAAATTCCAAGATACCCATCTTGCACTAACCTTCCTTCACCGATCGCCTTTAATCATTGCGGAAACCACCTTTGCACCATCCATTTCAGTCCACCACGGCCAACATCAGCTGCACATTCATCATCCCTAGCACCATCTCTCGCAGCCTTACAACAGCATCATCAGCTTCAACCCTGGCAGCAACCACCTCATATCCAGGCTTCCAACTCAAGTCCCAGGCCTCCAATTATTTGCACCTGACCATCTGTACCACCCTTTAGCATCCTTGCACAGTACTTAGCAATGTCACATCTCCAATACATACGTAGCCTCTTCTTCTGGCGCAACATCCAACACGCAATTCAACCTGCCCTCACTAGTACCATCTCGAGCCACATTTCAATTCATCACAGCCCGAGCTTAACCGTGCCACTGAAACTGTGACATGACACCACCCTGTCTCTTTCTTGTTCACCTGAGCTCATAACCTGCAATCCCAGCTGCTCCACCAGCACAGATCTGCAGCCATCTTCACCAGCTCTCACCTCCTGCCAGCTCCAACCCAACTCATCTCAGGCAATTACAAGCACCAGGCCAACACCCAGCTACCACATAAGCAGACTTACACAAAACAGCACCATTCTCTCCTCTGCCATTCAAGTACACAGTGCCCATTTTAACTTCAGTACCTGCACTTCCCTGTAATCATCTCTGACACCCTTTTGAATCCACAAGCACTTCACTTCCAGTCCCATCACCCGGCTCGAGGCCATTTCCTCATTGTCACCACTTTGCAATATGAGCTCATCTGCTTGCTTTCGACCTTGGCTTTGGTGCACTGACCTACAATCCCAGTGCTTCTGCATGAGCCATCTTCTGGCCCAATCAATCACCCGACTCGCATTACACAATAAGCACACCCACCACTGCTCTCGGCTTCAATTCCAATCCCGAACAACCCTTTCACGAGACCGGTCACCACCATTACCTGCTTGACTTCTCCACCAGAATTCTACATCCCGAGATTCAATAGCAGCCCTCCTTGAATCAACCATAGCGACTTCCAATTTTAGGTCATCACTCTGCCAAATACAAATTTAGCTCAAACCCAACTTCCCTTATCTTCCAATTCTTCTTCTAAACCACAAGGCAGCTGACATCTAGTTCTTCAAATCCTTCTCGAATCTCTCAAATAACTGACACCCCATCTTCATCTCCTCTAATTTCCTTCTGTGGCATCACGAAGAGCTTCAAAGACTTCTCTTCACTTGAATCCGATTCACATCACAATCGCCATCCCCATCTTCAATTTGTCCTCTCTCATGAACCTGGTTTCTCCCACACTCGATTTGTAGCGAGAGATAAGAAGAGAAATAACTGGGGAAATGGCTTTCTCGACCTAATCGAGTGGGATAACTATTTGCACCCAACTGTACTTGGGTATAGCCACCCAGTGGTAGCCCCTTAACCTGTGACTGACTCTGGATAGTGTTCCTTCAAATAGATTTGGCCCTTAACCGTGATTTGGGCTCGGATAGCACATGCACTGTGAAATGACACTCTTGCCCTTATTGCTTATGAGTTCTTGTTTTGCCCATAACTTCTTCATACGAACTGGTGACTTCATTCTTTCGCCATCGTCTTCATCTTCTCGTCCTCTACACAATGAAAAGTAGAAATCTTGTATTTGAACGAGTTCCAATTGGTCTTTTTGCTCCAAATGACTCCATTGCACCTAATAAACTCAAAAGCACACATAAGATACATAATTCACACGAAAATTCGCAAAGAAAGCATAAATACTAGATATTAAATACGGTGTATTCTACACCTATCATACACGTAAGTTTTTCATGATTAATATTGTGAATATTACCATAAAAATTGTTACTATGTCAGGTGAATATTTTTCAAATCCGAACATATTTCCCAGGTTCGGTCTTGAGCAAACTTCACATAATTGGTTTCGAAATCTACGGATCGAATTTCTTCTCTTCGGTGAAGTTTACTTCCTTCAAAGCTTGATATCTTTCATAACAAGTGTTATCTACGAAGTTTGTAAGAGCATGCTTTCCTTTGATCAAGTGAGGAAACTTAATTTTCTCAACTTCCCTAGGAGGGATGATAGGATTCAAAACAAACTTGTCTAATCCAGATATTTTTTCTCTTGTTTTCCTCTTTCCCATACTTACGAAAATATGAAAAACCCTAGTTACGGTTTTGACCAATCTTCCCCAATATGTTTGAACACATAGCAAGAGATTATCTTTTTACGGAAGACTTGATATCAAAATCCGAAAATAACTAGTTTTAGGAAAAACACTCAAAATAGGAAACCGTGGCTTGAGGGGAAACAATTTCGATTTTCAATCTAGGTCTTTCTTTTGGAAAATCGTTTTCCAAAGGACTAAATATCTATTTCGGATTGATTCCATGTTTTTGTCCAAAAACCTGTTTACTCTTTTATTACCTGAGAGTGGCAATATCACTTGAAATTTATTCAAAAATTTACTAGAGTATACAGAGATAGATTTGAACAAGATAAAAATACCATCATAATCATAATCCTAGTTCAAAAGATCACTTGCTTCATTAAAACAGTTGTGAGGTGCATGAAGCAAACCATTGTTAATAGAATTATTAGCGAAAACACATTCCTTGAAGAATCACATATTTTCCAAAACCACATCCTAGAGAGCGGAACATTGTGATCGTTGATACGAAAATGTACATGCGTACTTTGGTAGGCCATCAAAATATATTTAAGATTCTGATTTTGCGAACATGATAGCGGAGATTTTCATAAAAATCTTAAGCGAGAATCTCATGCATTTTCAAGATACTACATGCCTCATAGGCCATTGTACCATTGTTACTTACCATAATGGTATACACTCCTATGATAGCCAAAGCATCATGTAAGTCACTCAAGACATACATAAGCATAATTCCTAACATGTTTAGGAATAAGAGTATTACATACTTCATACGTGATTTCTACCACGATCTTATAAAGTAATCAAATCATGCAACTACGTTAACTGAATCGACCATTAGATTCACTTCTTATAGGTTGGATCGCACCAAACACAGATTGTTAGATCTTTTCGTGTTTGCCTGCTCTGATACCAATTGAAAAGGCGAAGGTAACCAAATATACCTCAAGCTAAAAACTTTTTCTACCTATAAGTCCTTTCTCCTAAAGTGATTGTCTGGGAGAGGCAGTCGATACAATACAACTAATCGGTTCACACTTCGTGTGATTTTCTATGGATACGAGATCGAGAAAACACAACAACGAAGTATGTTTACTTGATACAAAGGTTCGGACTTAACCAAACACAATAGGATTGCTTATCAAGTAAATAGGAATTAAAGTTTGTGTAATTCTTGTAATTATAATAAAACAATTAAAATGCGGAAATATAAAGTAAATGACACAACAAGATTTTGTTAACGAGGAAACCGCAAATGCGAAATACCACAGGACCTTGTCAGGAATTGAATACTCTCGGGATTAAGCCGCTATAAAAATTACACCTAACTTCGTATAGTTGAGACCAAGAAACTAAACCTATAGTTCACTAGTTATGTCTGTATTCCCACACCTCCAACTTATAAAAAAGTCACGTACTTGGAACAATTCCTTTTGTTAAGTATTCCAAACGATAAATGAACAACAAATATGTTTGGTATCAACTCTATTCAACCAAGTGATATGAGTGGGACAAAGGCTCTTAGTTTATCTTAACATAAACTACTTCGTCAGGTCCTTAGAACCATCTTATGTTCAATTACGAAGTAATCGTTTAAGATTAAGCCAACAACACTCTTAATCCAAAGAATTGTGTTGATGCGATCTACTCAATTAATCAATCCAATCTACCACAAGGATAACCCGATTATTAATTGGATCCACTTTTACGAAACAAGTATTGTGCACACCATAGATTATAAAACCCAAGTCAGATCTTCAATATCTTTTTTTTCTTCAAATCTTCTTAAATCTTCAACAAAAACTTGCACACAATCACTTGAATCTCTTGTCATCAATCACTGAAGCAGATCTGTTAATAATGGATTATCACAAGATCGTCTTTAGAACTCACAACAGTCTAAATATCCCTGTTGAAACTACGAACTAGTTTTAGTGAATCTCATATCAAAGAAGATTCTCAAGAATAAACAAACTAGGTGCAATCATATTTCAACCACCGTTAGTCAATCAAATCAATCGAAAACAAAAGATAAACCGCCATTATCTAGTTTCCCACCAACGGTACACGCTAAAGCTTCTCAATCCCAAAGAAGACTTTAAAGCGAGCGGTCGTAAGAGATTTCGCCTAATTAGGTGACTCACCTCTCCGAATAGGCGGCTATACCAGTAACAACAACAAAAGAGGAAGTCTGTTGTTACGAAGGATTAGTTTGCTAGAAAGGAAAACTTCAAGTATTTATAGACAAGGAATTTGGACACCAAGGAATTTCCAAAACCGAAAATATTCTCAATATATTCATTAAAGCACAAATTCGGTTTTCATAATTCCTAGATGAACAAAATCTCTCGGAAAATCTAATTAGTAAATGCACATTACTAATTGGAATTTCCTACAAAATGAAATTAATAACCTTAATTAAAAGATTCTTAATTTACTTATGTTTCGATCCTGGGATTCTCTTCCCTTAGCCATTAAGGATTATCTTTGAACAATTAAAGAAATAAACATTCACAGCACGTGTTCAAAGTATGTCGACATCCGTACTTTGTAAGTTCTCTTTCACACTTACAACCTTGAAACCGATTTTCCACACTTCCAAACAAGTTTAGAATTGGTTCATCTGACTTTCAAGAACTATGTGATTGATCAAACCAACATTCAATCACAATCATGGGTTTAAAGGTTCTACCAAAACAAGTTTCGGTCCTACCTCCATGTGAGTATTGTGCATAGTCACGCTAGCTTTCCAAAATTAGGTTGACTAGGTACTAGGATCAGTTCCCTACATATATATGGTATCTAACTTATATGTGTTGCACATGCCCATAGGATCGGTTCCTATTTATGCTATAAACCTTGATGCACCCCATACAAGGATTGGTTCCCCTTTGTGATGTCTTGCACCTCTTACTAGGATCGGTTCCCCTTTCCCATATTTGGTCGGACAAAGCACAAACCCGATCATACCATCTCGGGTGATTACTTAAGATCGATTTCACTAATAAAAGTCATACCAATACATAAGTCGGGCCTTTGACCAAGAACACAAACAAGTTGTGGCGGTTATACTCAATCACACATATTGGTTGTTCATAAGATATGCAATGAATAAAAAAACCAATAACACCTGGAAATTTCCTTTTCGGTTCACAAACAAGTTTATGAACTTACTTCTTTAGAACACATGTAAACATTGTTTCCTAGGATGAAATCCTCATCTCATACCCATACATAATCACAATAGCATTCAAATGATTATGGCGATGTCTTATCTACAAAGTTTAATGGTTAAGCAATAAACCTCGTATTCTATTCCTTAATACCATGTCTATCTAGAGTTCAAATATGCTTCGCAATTATGTTTTCAATATGCACGACTTGAAAGATACGTTAGGGAATGAAACAGTTGAAGTCAAATATCACTAACCTCAAGTGGAAGGATGATTGTTGTCGTTGTAGCTCCTTGCTTCTTCACATCTTCAAGACTTCGCAATACTTGTAATGTCTCATATCCTAATACTTTCAATCTAACCTTTACGAAGTTGACTCTAGTACATAATCAAGCATCTCTTAACATGAGTTTTAATTCACTAAAATATGACAACCAAACTTGACATACCAACACTTGGTGGGTTCAACCGAGCCATGCTCTAACATCGACAAACAGTTTCAATCTCAGAAAAACAATCATTATTGTTCAAGTTTTCAGTTTTTTAAGGGACAAGTTTTCTTTAATTTGTTACAAGATGACACAACAAGCATCTATGGAGGAAATATGGATATTGAGCGAAAGAACGAGGGAGAAGTATACAATGCAATTCAATAACCAAAACAAAAGGTCTCAAATGCGATTTCCACGAGGAATAACAGGAAGAATACATAAACACGATTATGAAGGACGGAAAATCATGACAGTGGATAAAGTATCTCCAGTAAAAGAATGGGAAAGGAGGAAGATTACTTTTGCAGCGGATGAAATCCAAGAAGAAAACCTAAGGAGAACAGATCCTTTGGTGGTCACGGTAACTGTTGAGCGAAAAGAAAGGATTGAAGGAGCGAAAGCATCAGAAGAATGGGCGGTAGATAGAACCTTGGTAGATACGGGAAGTTTGGTAGATATTTTATATTATCGCGCGTTCAAAGGTATGGGATACAAAGATGCGGATATGACGCGCTCAACATACAACATCCATGGTTTTAACAAAACGGTAACAAAACCAAAAGGAGATATAGTCGTGTGAATACTACTGGGAGAGATAGAAACGCATGTAACATTGTGTGTGGTTGATGTAGAATCACCATACAACATGCTATTGGGACGACCATGGGTACATGCGATAAAAGGCGTAGCATCAACACTCCACCAATGTGTGTGATTTCCAATACCAAGTGGAATAGGCGAGATCAGAGGAGATAACAACAGTGAGAAAATCTGCGGTCAAGTAGATGTCAAAAACTATGAAGGTCACGCAAAGAAGCGAAAGATAGATGGAGAAGAGCAAAGGAACTACGGAAGGAAGAAGAATTAAGAATATACATGATAAGAGAACGAGAAGGAAGAGGAATACCAAGCGAATTTCAAGAAGAAGAGGGCGAATCGACACACAAAATAAAAGAACCAACACCGCTAGGGGAACCGAAAGCGAATGTTACCGCATCAGAGACGACAAAAACTATAAATATTAGAACAGAGGATAAACCAAAGATATTAAAAATTGGAACATAGATGGGCAAAGAAGAAGAAAAGCGAACAATCAACATCTTACGCGAATACAAAGATATTTTCGCATGGATCATGGAAGAAATGCCAGGAATATATCCTTCTATCGCATGTCATAAGTTGGATATTAACAAGAACGCAAGACCATTCAAGCAAAGGATAAGGAAAATAGCAACAACATATCATCCTCAAATAGAAGCAGAGCTACAGAAGATTCTTAAGGCATGAATAATAAGACCAGCAAAATACCTAGATTGGATAGAAAATATGGTGGTGGTGCCGAAGAAGAATAATGGAATAAGAATGTGCATCGACTTCAGTTACCTAAACAAGGTATGTCCAAAGGACATCTTTCTATTACCAGACATACCACAAATGGTTGAAGCAGCATCAGGAAATGATAGGATCTCACTAATGGATATAAAGGATACAATCAAATTCCTTTGGCTGAAGAAGGCCAAGAACATACTGCTTTTTTCGCACCCAGAGGATTATATTGTTATACAAAAATGCCTTTTGGTTTGAAAAATGCAGGTGCGACATATCAAAGAATGGTAGATAACGTGTTTGCAAAATGGATACATACAACATTGGAGGTCTATGTCGATGACATGTTGGTGAAGAATAAAAAAGCTGAAGATCATGTTGACAACTTGAGAGAAATCTTTGAGCAGATGCGGCAATTCAACATCAAGATAAACCCAGAAAAGTGCATTTTTGGAGTTGCATCAGGAAAATTCTTAGGTTATGTTGTATCCAAGGAGGGAATAGAAGTAGACCCAGAAAAGGTGCAAGCAGTTCGCGACATGCCATCACCCGCGACTTTGAAAGATGTGCAGAAATTAAATGGATTGTTAGCTTCATTGGGGAGGTTGATTTCGCGTTCATTAGACAAGTGCAAGCACTTCTTCAACATCCTAAAGAAGGGGACTAAGTTCGAAAGGACGGAAGAAAGCGAAAAAGCATTGCAAAATATAAAGAAATACCTAATGAATTTATTATTTTACAGAAAGCAGAGCCAGGAGAAGAATTATTAATATACTTGGCATCAACACCGCACGCACTAAGTGCGGTCTTGCTACGTTCGGATCAAGGAGTAGAAAAGCCAATTTACTACATAAGTAAAACATACATTGTCGCAGAGAAAAATTACTAAAAGATTGAAAAGCTAATTCTCACACTGGTCTATGCAACACAGAAACTCCATATTTATTTTCAAGCCCACAAGATTAAGGTATTGACAAAAGTACCAATTGAGTCTGTAATGAAAAATTCAAAAAGATCAGGAAGAATAGAAAGATGGAATGCACAAGTAGGGCACTTTGAGATCAAGTATGAAATATTATCTTCACCAAAATCACAAGTCATCGCAGATTTCTTGGCAGAATTTCCATTGGAAGAAGATGAACACGTGGAAGAAATAATGGATGTAGATGAAGAACACGGGAATCCTAAAGATTTGTTGACATATCATGATTCAAATATATGGGAGATACTGGTGGATGGATCATAAAATAGAGAAGGAAATGGAATCAGAATAGTTTTATTTCACCAGTAGGGGAAAGGATGGCTTACTCATTTAGGTTGGAGTTCGCGTCCACCAATAACGAAACTGAATATGAAGCGGTAGTCCACGCGTTTCATTTGGCATCAAAATGAAGTTAGAAGATGCAAGAATAACTAGCGACTCACAATTGGTTATCCGCCAGATAGAAGGAACATATAGCACGAATAAGCCATATTTACAAAAATACAAGAAGCTAGTCACATAGTTATCAACACAAATTCCAAAAATAAGGTGGAGGCACATATGCAGGAAAGACAATCGATTCGCAAACGCACTAGCTTTTATTCCTTCTATGTTAGTAGATCCAAGTGCAAGGTATGTAAAGATACAGATGCTCTTTTCGCCCTTTATCAAGAAGGAAGAGGAAGAATGCACAGACGTAATGATCATAGAAAACGCGGAAGAAGAGCATACGAACAAAGACGCAGATTGGAGAACCCAACTTCATTTATACTTGGAGAAGGGAGAAGTCCCAAGAAACATGTTGGAGGCACACAAGATAAAGAGTCGAGCGACAAATTACGAACTAAGATATGGTGTGATATATAGAAAGTCATTCCTTGGACCATCACTTAGATGTCTATTGCGAAAAGAATGAATGGAAATCCTAAAGGCGTTACACTACGGGGATGCTTGGAACCATAGTGGAGGAAGGTCTTTAGCATATAGAGCAAAGATACAAGGGTATTATTGTCCCTACATGCATGAGGACGCGAAAGAAGTATCGATGCGGTACGAAAAATGCCAACTTCATGGAAAAAGATACATACACTGGAGCGACGTTAAACTCATCAACAAGTGTGTGCACATTTGGAAAATAGGGCTTAGACATCGTAGGTCCATTTATACCAGGAACAGGGCAAAGGAGATACCTAATAGTAACAGATTACTTTACAAAATGGTCGAGGTAAAAGCGGTACAACATATTCGAGATAAAGATGTGTTCACATTCATATTTGAGAATATCATCTGCAGATTTGGAATCCCCGCGCAACTAGTTTCCGATAATGGGAAACCATTTGAAGGAGAAAACATAGAAATGCTGCTTAATGCATTCAAAATCCAAAGCGGAAAATCCACCCCTTTATATACCCGCACAGCAATGGAAAAGTTGAGGCAACCAACAAAACAATTGCAGATATATTGAAAAAGAAGTTGGAAGGATACAATAAAGGATGGTGCGAACAAGTGCACAATGCAGTATGGGCATATAGAACAACTAGAAGAGAGGCTACGGAAATGTCACCTTCCTTGCGCGACATATGGAGTATAAGCGGTGTTGACAACTGAGGTCATAATTCCTACAACTAAGAGAGAAGCATGGGAGAAGAACTTGAGCGCGAAATTAATCTTAACAAAGCTTGATGATCTAGAGGAAAGTAGAGAATTGTGATGGAAAATTACCATAAAAGGTTAGCTCGAGAATATAACAAGCGCGTCAAGGAAAGAGAATTTCATCCAGGAGAGCTAGTGTTGAGAGAAATACCACCTTATCGAGAGAGTAGGATATGGAAAGTTGGAGAAATGATGGGATTGACCATACATAATAAAGAGGTTAGTTGGGAATGAAGCATACGAATTGATGGATCTGAGGGAAGAAATATGGGTCGCAAGCTCGATCATACATGGAATATGTTATATTTAAAGAAATACTATCCGTAGCTCATGCGTTAGTAATCGCTCATATGACGAAAGAAATTACAGCGCAACTCAAATGAAGAACATACAATTGAAGATGCAAAAAGTTTCACATTCAACAAAGATGTCTTTGCTCAAGCAAATAAATTTAAAGATTCTTCTTCTTTGTGAATGACTCATAAATTTAAAGGCAAAAATAAGACCTAACGATAAGACCTTAATAGAAGAAAACAAAAGTAAATACTCCAATTGTGGCGTGCACCCTAGTTCGCATACTGACAAGAGGCAATAATAAGACTTAACGCACGTCACTATTGGGGAAAACCTAGTTAGCATGACTCGGGGAAAGCTACACCGACCACGAAACCGAGTCATGGAGATTTGGGGTGAAGCAGCCCATCCGGAGAGGCACCTAAATCGAAAGATTAAGGTGACAAGGTCTCTCCTAATGAGTGCGAGAAACTTCGATCGGGCGTTGAGGTACACGGTTGATTCAAGAGTGGATTGGGGCGTACGGAGCGTACCGGCCGCTCTTGAAAAGTCTTGACTATGATGTACTCGGTGCGAAGAAACCCCACTTAGGGTGCGGTCTCGTAACCACAAGCCATATTGGTGGAAGGATAAGAGGCCGCGAAAACCAACGATTGTTGAATCTTTGGATGGGAAGATCCCACCCTAACCGGTGGGGTAAGCTTCCTTGAAGGGGCAGTCGGGGGGAATATAAGGATGGCACCCTCCATTAGGGAGCTGAATTGTGTCAAAATATGCAAATATCATGAGGCTTTTTACTCACGGGATTATTAAGACTTGTCATATATGCGCACCAATACAACTTGTAGAGGCAATAATACGAGAATATGATAAGGAGAAATCAATGGGTCATTACTTGAAAATGTAAAGACCGCCTGCGATTTAAATCGCACAGAAATAAAAAATATATTTTAGGCTAAATAAGACCTTTACTTTGGGAGGTCCAGTAAGACCTCATGAGAAAAATATAATTTGCACTAACATTGTTTTGCAGGAAATATTGAAAGAGAAAATGTCGCACGGACTTGCACACAGAATGAAAAGCCAAGGCATATTTCTTACAAGGAATATAATAAGAGGCAAGTATGGGATTTTAAACAAAAGAGATATTATCTTCCTTGTGAAGAAATAAAAGTTTTCTTCAAAAGTACATTTGTAAAGATTCATAAGCGAGACAAAAAAGACAAAGGAGAAGAAAAAGTTAAGCATCATTAAGAGGCGCATTTTGGTTAATCGCGAAGCTTGACATCAACTTCCCTTTGCTAGGATTGATATCGAGCTTGGAGCTTTGGAGAGACCATCACCCAGAATTCGTCCTTTTAGGATGATATTCTTCAAGGGGACCTTCGGGATCTTCCTCATCATCGCTCACAAATTCATAATCCTTTGTCGGGCTCGGGAAGCTTCTCGTCTTCGCTTATATTAAGATGCGCCAAAATTTACCAAAGGAAGTGAGTTTTCTAGGAGAATCTTGTTTACAAAAGCTTGAGCCTTAACATGAGATCCACGAGCGACACCCTTCTCAGCATTCCTAACGCCAATCTCCATGAAGTTCTCAAGATATGAGTATCTCCTATTCGCTCGGTCTCGAGAAGAGGTAAGTGTAACTAAGAGTTTCGCACGTTCTTTACGGACCTTAGCCAGTTCAGATCTCAATTGAGAGATTGTGGACTGATGTAATTTCTTAGATTCTGTAAAATAAATATAGGATTATAAGCAGAGCGAAAATTTTTGCAACACAAGATATAAGTAATCAAAAAAGACAAGTAAACCGAAATGATCGACTCCATGTGACTACCTTCCCTTTGAGAAAAGAGATATTGAGCTAAAGAGAAACCACTATTCTTCGTATTCTCCATAGACTTATCAAAATCATCACCAACTAAACCCTTAAGGCGAGATCAAATCTTCTTTTCATCCAAAGAAAGAGAGGCCTTCTCTTTCATAAGGGAATCATGAGACTCTTTTAGCTGTGTGTGTTGTTCTTGGAGTTGGTTCATCTTCACAATCAAATTTATCTTACTATGAATAATCTTTTCATTCTGAATGGTTAATTTCCTCGTTGATTCATCATGTTGATTCCTTAGTGTGCATAGAGACTCCTCTTAGTCATCGCAAATCTTTTGGAGAATAATATATTGACGACGTAAACATCGCTTCTTTCTTTAAGAAAGACCGCTTTTCTTTGCATAAACCCTGATTTTCATCTGATAAAGTTTGACATCTTAAATCAGCACTATACAATGATCCAGATAGATGAGAAACTTGAGATCCCAGTAGTTCATTTTGACTAATTAAGCCAAGATTTTCATTTTTTTAGATTTTCAATCTGATCAAGCGAGTATAAATGGTTATTATTTAATTGATCTATTTGGTTCTGCAACCTTTCATTATCCGTGCGAGCATCTTCCGTACAAAATTGAAAGTTAAATCTCTCCATCACGCGCTTCTGGATTGAATCTTAACATACGCACAAAGAAATTCAAAACATGGGCACAAAAGTGAATTGTTTCTAACAAGTTATAAAAAGGAAGAGATAAATAACTTTGAGGCTTCGGTTCTCATTGCGAAGATCATCGACTTCAAGGGTCACGGTTGGAGATTCCCCCTTCAACTTATTAACTCCCCTTCCAAGACGGCCTTTTGACGTGAGAGTTCTACTATGGTACTACTTTGGATTCAACATATCCTTGGCAAGAACCATGCGACGACGAGAGTCCTAAAAGAGAAATAAGATAAGCACAAATATGTGGTAAGACAGGTTTAGATAGAGGAGTGTAAGCGGAAAAGTACTTACTAGTAGATCAAGAGCAATATGGATGCTTGGATCAATTTGAGAGAAGATTTCACTCCTTATTGGTTTGATTGGTGGGGAATCGCATATCATCTTGACTAGAGCATCACAAATGCGAAGTTTAAAGGGGTCAATAACAGATGAGTGAGCAACACTCATAATTTCTGAAAAATCTTGAGTAGCAGAGTTCACTCCATCAAAGATCGCACTATCAACAGAGAGAATCTCCAAAGGAAGAGAAGTAATCGTAGAAGAAAAAGGAGCAGATACAGAAGAGGCAATATTCTTCAAAGCGGAAGCGAAAATATCTTCCGCAGATGCGGGGATGTTCACTGAAAGGGGAACATTCACAAAAGTAGAAACAATTTGAACAACCGCTGGTGCAGTCACATTCTCAGAGGTGGAGATTTCCTTTTCCACATGATCAATCAGAGTGTCATCTGTAGGAGCGGAAATATCTCTAGGTGAAGCAGAAACAACTAAAGGAGTTGTGGCAATTAATCCTTGCGTCAACATTGACATGAGAAGGAGTATCAGTTTCCTGTGTCTTACAATCAAAATCAGGAATGTCAAGACTGGTCTTGAGAGATGGAGCTTTGCGAACTCTTTTAATATTTATCTTCTTCTCGCTATCAACCTCACATTCAGAATCCTGCGAAGAACAACGCAGATAAGAAATAGAGGCAACAATATTGTTTTACAAAAGAAGAAAGTATTTCTTACTCCTTTTTTATGCGAAGGTTTCCTTTTGAGAGATTCATTATTTTTCAAAATCGAAGAATGTTTAGGGTTTGAAACAGTAATTTTGATATTTCCAGAGGAAGAACTTTTGCTGAAACAAAACCAGTATGGGAATGAAATCAACTGCAGATCAGCAACAACAGTCGAGAATTCAAAAGAAAGAAAGATAGACAAGATCAATTTCAACAGAGTATACGAACTTTGGAAGAGGATCCATAAGAAAAACAGTAAAATCAATGTCGAGACTACGAGAGGACAAGGATGAAGAAACTTCGAGAAGGTTGAGAAGATGAAGATTTTCAGAGGGCTCAGAGAGATAAAAAGAGAAGACGAAGTAAAAAGAGAAAAGATTTTCTCACCTCAAACTCAATTAATAAATATGTAGAGAAGATTCCGGTTAAATTCGGACGTGCCGGTAAAAAGGGAAGGAAATCGGCACGTGTAGACGGTTACACTGAAATCACGGAGACATGTCGGTAGATGAGAATACGAAAAGATGAACGGGTGCGGCAGAATGAATTAGAGATTCTCACATCGTTCTTTTTATCAAAAGAACGGTATGAGAAGAGGCAAAATGTGGATACAAAATACCGCACACCAATTAAGCATGCGAAATAATGATCATCAAAACCGAGCGAAGACAATTGCGTACAACTTATCCAGAGTGACGCACCAGATGACGTCAGCTTAATCATGAGAAAAGTGTGAAGAGTCATGCGGTGTTGTAGAGTATTTGCGAGAAGAGTCAATGTAAGCGTGCGTTAATAACACACGCCAGATCCGAAAATATGTGCTTTATTAGCTGTCCTCCACTATGTAAATCCCTATATAAGGAGCCGAGCAACCTTGTATTGAGAGGAGATCTTTTAGAGAGTTTAGACAAGATATTTAGGGAGAGAAAGTTTATTTGTTTCTCAAGTTAGTGTTTTCTTCATAGATTTGTATTTGCTCTCAGATTTCAATAAAAAATCTTATGATTCTTAAGATGATCACATAATTGTTCTGTAAATTTATTAAGGGTGTGGTGGTGAGATTTCTCACAACTACGGTCTAACTTATAACTGCAATTAGATTATGTGTTGACCCAAAATGCCGCCCAACAATTTAGGAAGTGCTTGCAGAGTTGAAAGATATGCTGAGACATAAATTTATCCAAAATGGATAGGACCTTGCCTGTCTTTCTGTCAAGAATTTGGTTATGGTGAATATAAGATATACTTGTAATATATCAACTACGGCTTTGTAATAATGGCGAGTGAATATTATTTCTGCTGAGACAATGGTTATCTAATTCAACATGGGACAAAACGAGATCTATGAAGTTTTTAGCACTATGAAGAAGAGATCCCCCTGGAGTGTCATTAGTTCAACTGCATACTTATAGTGCTCAAATGCATAATATCGTTCTTTATTCTAATTTTCATTAGTGGAAATTATGCTTAGTGTCATGCAGAGGAGACCACCCATTCAGGGTCGTACCAAGCTTATAGGAAACATAGGCAATTGACTAGGGCCAGGATGATAGGGGCCCCCAATTTTTTATATATGTACTAGGTATCACCGGGGGCCTTACGGCCCCGGCTCAACCTCCCGTGATAGCCTTAAGTTTACATACATTAAAATAGACTACATCTTAATCAATGTATCTAAATACTTTTAAAAGATAAGTAAGCAATTTAGTTACTTAGACCCTCATGATGTTCACATGTATTTCATAAAATACATGTCGATATGAAAAATTATTCATAAAACTGAATTCGGATAATACTGTGAAAAAATAATTTCATATTGATATTGTTCTCCCTGCATATGCCGTTCCAACTCATTTTATTTTATTTTGGAATCCATAGATTTTTTACTGATGAAATAAGGGCGCCATCTGTTGGTTTTTTTTTTGTTGTTGTGTTGTACCTAATATTGTTTGATTGATAACAATATGTTCTTCATCTGTTGAAACTATGTACATAGACGCGTACTCTAATTGTCTGCATATATTGATCATTTTGACTTGAAACCTTACCTCAAAAATCCAGGTGAACCGTCTCATGCACAACATCAAAACTGCCATATACTACATGACTCTACATCAAACCTCTCTAAAATCCATCTCCAAAGTTAACATCGTTTCTGAAATTATATATGCAAGTGAGGTAGCGAAAGGAAACATAACTGAACTGAGTAAGGATATATTATATAAGTTCACTGGGACATGAATCTACACCTTTTGGGTATGTTGTTTTCTTTTGTAATACATGCACTTAATGGGTTTGCATTCAAACATATTAAGGACATTGAGATTGACATAAAGGAAAGTAACCTCAAGCTTTTTAACCGGGAACATGTTGTGATGACATTATTCGACCATGTTCTTTGGTTGCTGCTCCTTCACTCCAAAATCTAAGCTTGTCATTTGGAACCCATTTATTCTGAACACGACAAAAATATATACACGTATTGATTTGTCGTTTAAGATTACGATATTTTTTATTACCAACACTATTACTTTACCCTTCTTCTGATCCAGTAAAGAAACAACCACCAAATACATCCACAATTAAACCACAAAAAATATAGTATGAATATTTAAAGAAAGCTACAACCTAATTTCCTATCTGACCACCAGTCATTGAGCCTGGAAGCTGCAATTACATGTTGAGTTTTATTGTAATTTTAAAGAATAACACTTAGGGGAGAACTTTACGTTGATACCAATCTTTGTTACATCCTATTAGTCTAAAGTGAACCCTTCTAACCATTATGCATGACTTCTCAACAGCGAGGGTATAATATAAAAGATTAAGCTCATACCTTTGGATTGGCAGGGTTGTCAGAATCAACATGAGCAAGTCATCCTATTGCAGTTTCAACAAAATTTGCAATTAAAGTTTTAGTATTGCAAACGAAGTCACAGTACTTTGAAACTCGCCAAGCAATACTCCTGCTGTGAACTTTAACTTGTCTGCAAGATAAATACTCGTATATTTATAGAAATTAAATTAACAAAAAACAGTCTTTCGTAGCAACATGCATAGACATTGGAAACATAAGAAATGCAACAGTGAGTTACTCTCAAGTGGTAGGTGATTGATGACACTTGATACTTCTACATGCTATATGGATACTTGGAGCATCGATATATAACATTGATGATACATGCTCTTAATTGATAAAAAAACTTCAGATCTTGCATCCAAAAAAAGTAGAGCTAAGTTAAGGATATCGTCACTTCCCCCTGATTAATACATCCAATTAAGGAAACTATTGCATTCACAAATCTAGTTGTCGTTTTAATTGATCTTCTAATAAAAATTTAAATAGTAGAGCCATCTTATCAAACTCAGTACCTTTATGAAGCTAATATTGATAGCCTGTCCATAAAAGATACTACACAAACACAGCGGGAGAGAGTAAGAGAAATTAACATGTAAAAATCCCCACAACAGGAACAACGTTCGTAGAGTGTCTTGCGAGGCGTAATGGTGGTGTTGTCATCGATGGAGATTAGTCCACTTGCTAAAAAGTCAAATTGGTAGTGTTAAAGTATCGAACTCATCCGAACCCCTACAAAATCCAAAAATGAAGAAAGGAAATCATAAATAATCCAACTCAGGGACGGGAAAAAAAAGGATAATTGAAACCTAGATATGCGTCGAGTAAATGAAAGTGATGAGCGGTAGTGAAGTGAGTTTTATTGCGAACGTTGTAAAATATTATCCATATTGTCGACAAAGTTTCATTTAAGCAGCATACATCAAACTATGAAAAGGTTTAGGTGAATCTAAAGCGCTCGCAACTTATAGGAATTGTCTGTCCTCGCTTAATTAAATCCACTTAAATGATCAACTAAGCATATTTATATGATTTAGATGTTTTTCTTAGTTAAATCCACTTAAATGTCTGGCATATATGGTTAAGTTAAATATTGATTTGTAGTGAAGTAAACTAACAATGAAGTTGCAACTACGTTTAGCGTTGGTCGATAGCAACAAATGTGCAAGGGAAGTCAACGTATAATGTGGTTTTGTATGCGAGTTTCGAGGATACTGGTCTGCTACTAATTAACGATGGAATAAAGAGTCATCCAAACTGTGAGTTATTAGATAAGTTTAATCCAATAAAATAATCTAGAATGCAAGAAAGCGTACCCTAAATTACTAAAAAACTTCTCATTTGGAGATGGTTTAAGCACAACTGTGAAAACTTCTTAGCATTCATATCAAGATCTCTTATTACACCACGATAATCAACACACTCTAATTGGAAGAGAAATTTATTAGAACCGATAATGCTGAGATGAGGAGTAAATAAACCTATATTTTATAAAACCCAAAAAACCCTTTAACTCTGCACAAAACCTAAGACCATATATTGTAACGATCTTACTATGAGTAACTCAATACAATACCTTCCAAAAAAAAATTACTGCAATTTATAGTGTAATTACATGTTGGTCTATCACATCTCCAGTTTTTCGCCTTGAGATCATTAATTAGTATGTTGATAAGCTTGTACCTCGAAATTCCCTTGTTTGATTGGTGAGTATTTTTGACTGAGTGATGTGAAATAAATCTCATGTCTCCTTGTATTGCGATTTGTAGGATCTTGTATAAAGTGTTGCATGTAGATTCCATGTTATATCGTAGCCTTCTTTGTGGTGTTAGAGATACCGTGGGTTCACATTTGCAAATTTGGTCTCTTAGAATTAAAATTTGCAAGCTTTTGCATATTTTGATTTTTTTTGGATGTTATTGTTATTGAATTATTGCGCAATTATAAAATTTGTAAACTTTTGCATATTTTGATTTTTTTGTTTTTTGTATGTTATTGTTATTGAATTATAGAGCAATAATATTGGCGTGAATAAGTATCATGTTAGTAATTTTTCTTTCGTCACAATGTCATACGAAAAACAATATACCATCTTGATACGGCGTATTTGTGGTTATATATGTTTAGGATTTTTATGTGTTAAAAATTTGGGACATGTAATAAAATCACACTCATGAGTGAGTAAAATCATACTCAAGCTGTAATGACAGTCATCATGCACTTAAAGTCAATGGTAGGCAACCTGCAATGCGACATTGGTTGTTAGTGATTTAGTAATTGGTCATGCCAAATATGAAAGACCAAAGATTACTTACAAAAATAGAGTACATTGAAAAAGAAAAGGTTGAAGATCATTCTAATATACAATACTCCCCAAGATTTTTTTTATATATTTTAGCAAGTAAGATTTGTCAAAATCTATTTTAGGTTTTTTTCTCGTCTGTTTTTTACCACTTTGAAAATATTGAACTTTATAAAACAATACCTAGTTTTTGTTCGGGACCTCCATAACATTAGCGATACCGTCATTAGCCATCTTGTGAATCCATATTACAAAATCTTTAATCATTGATATCTGGAGCTGATGTGCAAAAAAATAATATAAATCTAAAAAATTAATAAACTCTAGAAGGGAAAATGAAGTTAAAGAAAACCCATATTGGCATTCTTTCGCCTTCTCTCATGCATGTATGGAAAACACTAAGTTCCCCAAATTCAAAGATCAAAAACATTGAAGACCACAAACTTGCTTGGCATGGTTTCTAAACTGAACCTTGAAATCAGCACACCAGAAAGATATATCTTTCCTATCACACCATCGATGACGAAGCATCGTCTGGTTTGTTCCCTTGAACCTTACCATGCAAAAATATCAATATATTTTTTTCAACGTAATAGTATAATTGACGAAGGTAGTAGTTCGTAGTTGTCCTTGTATATTTTGGTCTCACCAAACAATGAGGTCTTGACAAATCCTGAAACAAATTAGGAAGAGAAGATCATATGTGAACTTGCAGAACGACTATTCTAGGAAATCCACATTATAATAACACTTCTCTTTTACGAAGGGGCGAAGGCCATCATCGTAATAATAGTCACATCAATTAACACAGTATCTAACTAAATGTCTCGTGCAATTATACTCTTATCTAACTCATCATACAATCAGAAGCATAACTATCTTTAGCTTTACAGAACACCAAAATTTGATATCAATCAGAATCATACAATATATAATTCTATCTGATCATGTACGTTTCTTTCCAAACCACATACTCTTTCCAAAAGTTATGTCGTAACCGTTGTAAGAGCAAGGCCATGATGGAGTTGTAATCATGGTTGACAGGTTGACTTAACTTAGTTGATTACATATCAGATAGCTGAGATTGAAAATGGTTAAGGAAAAGCCAGACCAAAAGAAGAAAACGAAGCTAAGATGAAACCAATTTGATAAAAAACAAGTAACAATAACAAAAGATCCACAAACACGTAAGCAAGCAAACAAAACCCCAAAATCCCGCAAACCAACTACGGCTTACCCATTTACGAGTGTAGGACATAAAAGTGAACTCGGTTGAAAACAAATAGTATATCGTAGAAGAAATCCTATGTACGCACCACTTGAAGCAACTAAAAGTTAAATTAGTTCATTGAGAACAATTATCAAACTGTTTAATTCAACCATCGAGACAAATGCCATCCCCAAGCATCAAATCTTGGCTATGGTATCTTGAAGAAGGCATACCCAAATCTAATGGTCTAAGTCTGGATTCAAAAGCAAATCAAGAGGTAATGAGAAAATCAAATCACTTATCTTTTGGATGGAGGGACAACAAACTGGTAGAAGAGAACAAGACTCATACTTATTACAAAATAAAAAAATAAAAAATCTATGTGGTGAACTTGACACAATTCCTACATGAAAAATTTAAAAGAAACATCACTTTTTAAACTATCATTTTCTCCACAGTTACCAAAAAAAGGCATATATCCTCATAGAAAAGAAGAAGTAGAACAACACATCAATTGTGCTTCAAGCGAGAGCACACTGAGTGAAGTGGTTATATGAATTAACAAAAACAAAGATGCTGCATGTTCATAGAGATTATGGAAAAACCCACAACACATAATATGAAACTCGAAATGCGAGAGTATGGTATTGTACATTCACTAATAGAATCGAAAAAAAAAGTAGAGATGAGGTTAAAGATAAACGTCGGCCAACTTACCTTGGTGCCAGTACTTTCTTTAGAAGAGGGTTTTATTAGCAATAGTAACCTTGCTTCCTATTGTTGCCCAATTCTTTGAGCTGCTCTTAAAGTTCAGATATAATTCTCTGGCTTTGAGAGAAGCAACTTTTTTTCCCCAGTTTGAAAACATAATCTTTGGCAACTTCCCAAATGAAACGTGGAGTAACCCGTTAGTAGTGTAAAGTGATAACCGATGAGAAAATATAAATTAAACAAATAACTCGATAAGCATCAATTCATAGAAACAATACCTTTAAGCGAGGCCAAGGCGGAAGGTGAAACAAATCAAATTCGAATAAAAGGCTAAGAATAAAAGGCGGAAGGTGCGATTAAAAGGTGGAAATCCAACTATCGTATCCTCATAATTTTCTGTAATGGCTAGATTTGTGAAACGATTCTCCCAAGATTGTTGTTGTTAAAGACATTGGATCATGAAATAAAATTACAAATAATCCAAGGAGGTCTGTTTATGACTTGTATCCTTGTTCTGGTCCTCTAGATTAGTGTCCATGTGCTAGGGGACACAGTTTAGGAGGAGGTGCTTTTCTGTTTTGGGTTTGAGTTGTGGTTCCTTCCCAATTTCAAAGAAAAAAAACGACTGTAAGAATGTAATTAGTGAAAAGTTGTTCCCAATAGTTTTCTCCTAATTCAAAAATTTTATTTTGTAATTTCATAGAAAAACCTCTAGAAAATCTTAAGAAGGTTCTAAAAAAATTCATCAAAAGTGAGAGTAGCTTCTCTATATTGGTAGTATATGGCTCTACGGGCTTACATGTGCACTGCACTTTTTATATGATACCAAAATACTCACAAACGATAAATTCAAAAGCCTAAGTAACATAGCTTAAAAGAAAGCGCCTAAGTCGGATGTCCTTCTTGAGTTGCTCCCTTGGAAGACAAATGTTGTTCTCAATTGTTTTCTTTGCACGAATTTTAAAAATAATATTATTGATGTAACTAAGTTATCAAATAAATTACATTTAAGTGAGTTATATGATGATTATTGAACTTAATTTTACTAACAAAGATGGTGCAAATTCTAGAGGTGGAGTCTGGAGTCTGCTAATTGTGGTAACTTTACATCAAATCTTGAAAACACCCTCGTGTCATTAAAGTCAACTACAGAGAAGAATCCACTTACTTGAAACCTTAATCCAACAAAGATACATCATATTAATCGAAAATATAATCTTTTTTTATTTGGTAACAAAAATGAATTTAAGTTTCCCCACAATCCAGTTGGTTTTACGCTGCGGTGAGTAAGTGATGTTCCCCTACAGTAATTACTATAGTAATTCGCATGTATTCTTGTAAGCAAATTACATCCAATAACAGGAAATCATCTATGTTGCATAATCACAAACTTCTGAGAGAATCACTTTTATCAATCATTTTCCTCGCCTACTCTTTATATCCTCTTGGAAAATTGTTGTTTTATGGTGTCAGTGACGGTAATATCTTGATGTGTGTATTTACTTTGTTAGTGGATTCAGATCGTTTGTTATGATGTGTTGCACATATCTCACATATAGTTTCTCTTTCTTTTTAGTATTTTAAACTATTCAAGAATGAAATTAAGTTATAGGTATGATAGGGGTAGTCAAATATCTCTGATGACTCTGCACTCTTGATTTGTGTGACGGATTAGTGTAATCATAATAAAATCCTATTTTTATAGAGCTCTCTAAAAAATCTAGTTGAGAATGTCCAAGAGGATGAATCTAAGCAAATTAATAAAATAATAAACAAATAGTATCTTGTTTCAATAAGAGTGCAGTAACATCCTTACCGACTACCAATGTCGACCATATTAGTAACTCCAGAGCATCGAATCCCAGTAAGTCTCCTCCAACGGAGATCTCTAAAACTTTCTCCAAAGATCCCTGAGCTGGAGTCGTTATGAAATATCGCATCCACTTCCATGACAGCATGACTTGGTGTGGTTCCTGAAGAAGATTATATGAGAATTTGTATAAAGTACGGTACATAAAATGATACTCCTTCAATCATCCCAAGGTGTGTTACGGAGAATTTGTACATAAATTGAGATTTTGTGCATTTGAAAAGGAAGAAGTAAAGGCCAATTAAGAGAAGTGAGCATTTGGTCTCCTATGTTTTGGGGTGGTGAATCCCAATTCTTTTTGGAAATAACAGTAAGTGATAATTGTCCATCCAAAAACCTAATTATGGTGTTATTTGTTTTTATAGAGGCTCATCTCGTTGAACCATTAATGCAAAAGGTAACAATGTGGTTTGTCTAAATCATGGACATGGAAGAAACTGCATAGCAGAAAATAAAGAGGAACATAATTAGTCAATACTTATACCCCTGCTGCAGTGGAAGTGAAATGTTCTATACACAGTCTTCAAGCGTTAGCGGCAGGGTTGGTGTTGGCTCCAAATAATGTTGGATTTGGTTCCCTTCTGGAGATAGCATTGTGTTTCCTGAAAAAGAAGAAAAAATTGAGATCACAAAAAGTCGAAATTAGCCGATGTTACAGAACATGAATGGGTAAAAAACTTCAACTGTTTGGTATCGGAAAAATCCAAACACCTATTAGATATGATCGAGCCAATTCTATGGAGGTTCATCTGGAAAATTAAAGTGATGTCCATAACTTGGAAGTAGAGTAAATTATTGCCTATATGTATGTGCATTTGGACATTACAACGGAAACTATCCAAGGTCAACGGCAAATCAAAATTGAAATAATATTAACCAAATAACTCAATAAGCATTAAATTAGTGCATCCTCCCTCTAAGCCTCTCCCAACCCTTAATTAAAACTAAATGAAAGGGTTTAATCAGGAACCGGAATATTTTTCTCTTGGAAAGTTTGTATAATAGCTTCTATTGGAATCTAACCATTTAAAGTAATTATTCAAGACGAAAAACAATAGGTCATCGCGCACACTCAAAGGGATTGATTCTCTTCTTTTTTGGAGGGTGCATAAGTAGTCCTATTCTAGACTTTTGCATCTCCTTATTTTTCCGAACCATTCACCTTACATAACTTAAATCAGAAGCCACAATTTAGCAACTACTACTAAATTAGCAATCGCTATTGAACAGCTAAGATGACGTGTCAAAAGGAAAAATGCCAAGGCCAGATACCCGTCGCAAAGGTCCCTAACTTGAGCCTTGTCAAGGAAATGCAAGATACACATGATTACTTGGAGGTCACAAAGAACCATCAAGACGCCATACAAAATTTGATTCATGCTCACTCATGGGAAAACACAAATGCTTTATAAGAAGGTTTCTCTTTCCCGTCTTAGAATGGTCTGTACTCATGTATGGTTATAGTTAGTGATGGTGCTTAGGCTAGCCCCAATCGTGGTCCAAGATTCAAGCAGAATCTTGGATCCAAGATTCAAGATTCAAGCAGAATCTTGGATCCACGTCACCAAAACACCTCGTCCGGGCGCAATGGGAACCCAAGATCCCCAGATGAAACGCAGTTCGAACCTACGTGCAACGCAGTTTGAAACTGCGTCTCATAGGGAAACTCACAAAACGCAGTTTCAACATGCGTATTGACCTTGTTGACCCGTCAACACGCAGTTTGAACTTGCGTTTCATAGAGAACCCTAAAACTTACAAAGACCAGACCTTCTTCTCTTTTCTTTCTTCCTCCCTTGTTCTTCAACCTCACCTCCCTTCTCATGGTTTGATTGAAAAAAATTGTGTTTAAGGCGCGGAAAATTTACAAGGGTTTGTTCTAGAAGCCGAGGGAAATCGATTGGTGGTATTTTTGTGAGATTTCATCATCAAAATCCACACTAGGTAAGTAATTTTATTTTTTTTGGTTTAGTTGTTTTATGATTCTTGATTTTAGTTATAAATGGATTGATTTAGGTGTTATTGGATGCATAATCTTGATTATGTTGATATTGCGGTTGTATGTATAATTTTTGTATTGATTTCAAAAAATTAAAATGTGAGTTAGGGTTTTTGCTATTTGTGGTTAATTTTGGTGAAACATAAAACAATGATTGATTCTTAATTTGATGGATTGAATTAGTTGTGTTTATGGTTGGTATAATGTATTTGAAATTTGTAATTTGATAAGGGTGAAATGGATGTTGTTAATATGATTTTGTTAATTTAATGTTGTTAATATGAAATGGATGTTGTTAATATAATGGATGGTTTTAATATGATGTAGTTTAGGTTGAGATGAATATATGGGTGAAATTGATGTTGTTAATATGATTTTGTTGGAAATTGATGTTGTTAATATGATGTAGTTGAGGTTGAGATGAATATATGGGTGAAATTGAGGTTGTTAATATGATGTAGTTGAGGTTGAGATGAATATATGGGTGAAATTGATGTTGTTAGTATGATTTTTATGGAAATTGATGTTGTTAATTTGATGTAGTTAATATGAATTTGTTGTTAATATGATTTTGTTGTAAATATTATTTTGTTGGAAATTGATTTTGTGGTTAATAGCATTTTGCAATGTGTTTTTATGATTAAGTCATGTATTCTTTTGAGTTGATGTTTAGAAGATTCAAGTGGTGGAATTGATGTTGTTAGTATCACTTTGACTAAGATTTTTATTTGAGCAATGTGCATCCCTCCATGTGATGTGAATGTGAACGTGTGAATTCATATGTTGATTGTGCATAACATTAACATAGGCGTTTGATATTTGTTATTCACATGTTGATTGTGCTTCCCTTGGTCTTTTCCCTTTTAGATTATGGAGGATATCGATTGGTCTAGGTATGAGAAGTTATCCCAACTATCTCAAGGTGCCGACGAGATACAACATAAGGCCGACAACTTAGTAGATAAGCGAGACGGAACATTTAGGAGCACTTGGACCAACCTAAATAAATTTTATAAGATAGTGGTCAGAAACAACCCCGTGCATTATTAATTCTTCAATCTTTGTGGTTTTAGAGTCTATATTCCAATTTAATTTTAAGTATAGGGATAAGGGATTAACCGAAGCTATATGTGAGAGGTGGTGGAAGAAGACAAGAACTTTTCACTTCAAAGAGTTTGAAATAGGTTTGACTCCCTAGATTTCTATCGGTTGACCGGTATTCCAATTGGAGGAGGTAAGCCGGTCCAAAATTACAAAGGGAACAATGACGGCGCAAGAAGTAGAAGCTATGGATGCTAGGTATTTCCGGGGTGTGTTAGATGTTATGGAACAGAGAAGACTACATGATGAGAGAACTGGAGATTATGATTCCAAGGCATGCACGATGCGAGTTTCTCACTTGTCTAATTTTATTTTAAGTAGGGCCAATGTTGAGAACAGCGGCATTGCCGACGAACTGACTAGAATGTTCTTGCTCTGGTGTATCGGTTCTTTTTTGTTTGCAGACTGTAGTGTTAGAGTAGATAAACGATGGTGTATAGTGTTGGATAATTTGGATGCAGTTGGGTCTTATGATTGGGGTACTCCAGCTTTGGGCGTTCTGTACAAACACCTGGATGACTGGAGTTCGTGCAAACGGAAGGATATGGGTGGCATGTCGATGATCTTAGAGTTCTGGTATTATTTTTATTTCCGTAATTGTCAACTTTGTTTTGAAGGAAGACACGAGAGATGATGAACTGGATCCACACCCGGCTATTAGTCTATTTAATGTGTCGAACCTTAGGAGTAAGGGACAAAAAGATCTTCACAAACACTCTCATCGGATGCACGCGCTCGGATAGATATTAGGATGGGTGATGCGGTTATCTGGGACCCCCTGGTTTGGGGATAGTGAACACCAACACACTGATGCATTCCAAACGGCACTAGAGATGTCTAAGAGGAGATGTGTCTTTAAGGACAAGGATGGTGCGAGAGTCAGGTTTATACGCCGAGAGGTGTATGAGGCAGGTGTTTGGTGCGATTGTTATCCCATGCAACCCACCTAGATTGGAGGACGTAGTAGATGGTATGGAGGTTGAGGTTATTGATCACTTCACTCCTGTCGATGATGAAGTGTATTCCAAATTTTGGAAAACTCATAGCGTGGGGGCCCTTAGGAAAAAAAAACTCACATAGACACACATGATGATATCGGAGTTGGTCACGGCGGTATACCCCGTAGTTTGATGCCCCAAGGCCCACCCCCTAGCATGGCATCCCAGACATACACATACGACCAAGCAGGACAGTCCATGAGCCAACTCCCAAACCTACAATGGGACTTGCCCTTCTACAAAGATTCGTTCGAGGAGCTAGTTCCAGTCCCCATGGAAGGAGAGAACCCATACAATTTTTCTGACGTCAACGTCTCGGAGGTTAGTCATTTTATATCTCATTTTCATTTTCATTTGGAGTTCCTTCATTGTTAAACATAATTGTTTAAAAAAACTTTATTTTGTTTTTTAGAAAGAGTTACGCAGGTTTGCGGGAGGCATCTTGGCCGATTCGGAGTAGCGGTGGGTGGCATATGATGAGAGTCGTCGTCGAGCGGTGTATAACACCCCCACTACCCATCGTAGTTCCGGAACATCTGAAGGCCAATTCTATTCAAGTCAGGAAGAACAGACATTTCCCACCACATATTGCGCTGGAGTATCCTTGCCGGAAACCCAACACCGTCGCAAGCGTCCGGCTGGAGACCCTTCCCCATCATAATAGTAACCCCCCTCCAGAGCATAACCCGTTATTGGAGCATGCCTCCCCGGTGATTAGTGACTTACCCACCTCAAGTGATTTTCTAGGGCTTAGCTTGGGTGGTAGTTGGCCGAGTAGTGTGCGGGGTAGTGGTCATAGAGGTGATGATGGAGGCGATATGGATGTTGTGCCGGATAGTCGGTTTTTAGGTGACTCCAGTAAAACCGGCTAAAATTCTGTTGATTAGCTAGGGCGTAGTACATGTTTGCTATTTAGTTCTTGTATGATATATTAATTTTTTCCTCATGTATGTTGGTCCTCGTCTTATCCCTTTTTTATGTTGTTCATATCCCATGTTTAAGTGCGTTATTTGTTATTTTCTTAGTTCCGCTTACAAAACAATACCCGTTTTAAATCCGTTGCCATGATGATTTAAATTGTTATTTAGTGAAAAATGGAGTCGCACATCGTTAGATATATGCGCCGACGGAGAGAGGCGACACATACCGAAAACGGTACCACGATGATAGCCATGGAGATTTCGTCGTCATGCATCAACAAATTTTGCGGGGAGGCGCATGACTTGCACCAACCCGAACCGGTACAGGTCTTGACTAGAAGAACCGTACACCGATGTCGTGTGGAGGCAAATGCCAGGATAATGTAGGACTACTTTAACCCGGATGCGAGTTTGGACCTCGAGCGTTTTAAGGGACGTCATGGTTTTCCCAGAAGTTTTCTTAGAATACTGCCTCAAATTTGCGCTAGAGATCCCGATTTTTGCGGCGAAGAGATGCGTGTAACATCCCGGTCACACTCCTCATATGAAAATGCTTGCCGTCATGAAACACTGGCAAAGGGGTGGCGGCGGATATCTTAGACGATTACACGCGATGGCTGCTTCAACAATATACATGTATGCTAAGAAGTTTATGGATGCACTACTTTGGGAATTTAACGACCGTTACATGAGGCTGCCAACAACCGAAGATACTAAGAGGTTATTGGCTCAAAAGCATGACTTCGTGGTTTTCTGGAATGCTAGGAAGCCTCGATTGCACCCATTGGGAGTGGAGGTTATGTCCCTCTTCGAAGAAGCGGGGGCGGCACGTGGGACACCATAAGAAACCAAACCTTGTTCTCCGTGCGGTGGCATCGTACGATAGATGGTTACGCCTTTGTTTTCCGGCGAGCCCGGGTCTAACAACGATTTGAATGTGTTGGCGCAATGGGATTATTTGAGAGACAATGACGCGTTAGCCCCCTTGCAATTTCCGTATCATGGGTAACGAGTACAAACATGGATACTATCTGGTGGACGGCATCTACAACCAAATGCCTGGGATGGTCCATAGCTATAAGAAACGTGATGTTATGCCGCCCATCCGTAAGAAATTTAATGAATACCACCACGCAAAGAGGAAGGATGTGGAGCGTGCTTTTGGTGGTCTAAAGTCGAAATGGGGTATAATAACGAATCCTTGTCGTTCTTTGGTCTCATCGTGACATACACACTATTATGAGAACGTTTTAAATTATGCATAACATGTGTGTGGAACATGAGTACGAAGTGATACGGAATGGGCAACTTTGGATGAACGAGAAGATACACCTCTGGTACAAGGTAACGGGCGTGAAGCCGCGCGTATTATCCCGAGCCATGCCCGCTGGAGATTCTTGCAAGCCGATATCACGGAGCACATTTGGCAGCGTCACCTCCTAGGATTGCGAGGCGGTGAATTGGGCCCGGTGAGGAGGATGATGCCATCCTCACATCCGATGCGGGTACTACCGTTGTGGATGAAAACGCTGATGTTTACCCATTGGGTGATGATAACTTTTATGAGAACGGAGAGTAGGAGGAACAGGCACTTACTTTGGTAAGTGAGGATGCGCCATTGTTTCCTTTTATAACACTACAACGCCCTTGTTTCTTAAGTGGTTATGTTTTTATAATTTTAATTAATAATTATGATATTTTAAGATATAATTTTTCTTAACAAAATTCGCTTTCTTATTTGTCTTACTAATATTCATTTTAGATTACTTGAGTATTTTTCCGATAAATCGAGCCCTCATTCGCCAAATCCAACTGTGATGATTGAGCCTATTGTAGGATCGTAATATCGCAACAAACAAGGCTCGCGGGATTAATAAACGACAGCATCGCGAAGGAGTCGCAGGAGCTAAAATAAACGACGCAATGAATAACGACAAGCAAAACATAAAGAAGAGCGTGAAACACGGCGAGGGTTAAGAAGTGTCGCGAGAACGAATGTTTGTGCATCTGCGACACTTAGCGGGACATTCCCGAAAATAAAGGATAGCTTATTTGTCATCCACTATGTATTACCCTATATAAAGGGTGAGTGAATCTGTGGTAAGAGAGATCTTTTTCGAATTGTTGAGCAAGTCATTAGGAGAGAGAAAGTTTAAGAGTGTTTTAATTTTTAAGTGTAATTCTATTATCCTGTGTAAACATTTCATGGACTCAATCAATAAATATTCTTGATCTTACATCTTTCAATGGATAAATTAAGCAAAATTGAGTAAGGAGTGTAGTGTGGGATTTCCGCAACTACATATGCGCTAGAAACGAGGGGAGAAGCGAGAGATTGACGTAGAAATTGGAAAGAATTTGGATTAACAGAGAAAAGGTTTGGAGAAGATACTCAAAAATTCATTGAAAAATAACAATGGCTAGAAGAAGAAATGTACAAGGACAACCAACGATTGTAAGAAGAAGTGGGAGACTTCTTTGGAGAAAGGAGGAATGAAACAGGGAGAATCATCAAGGATGAATATGAGAAATGATGGAGAAGATCAAAATCGACCACCGATCTCCCCGGTAGCAAACGCACTGTGGATTATGATAGAGTAAGTGTGCATACTTGGAGGTCGATTCGAAGACGAGAGGGAAGAGGAGCAGCGGTGGTGAACAATGGACAAGGAGGAGGCGAGCAAGGAATGAATGGAGAAATGAATCCGAGAAACGAAGAAATCGCGAGCGTTAGAAAGATTGAGACAAACAATACACGAAAAGAGACGACTAGAGGCGGAAGAACGAGCAAACTTGACAAGACAAAATCATGAATTGAGGATGGAAAATATGAGATTGCAAAATAGGAGATCAAGAAGTAGCGTGAGATCAAGTTCAAGATCGAATAGGGAAGAAAGAAGGAGAGTTTTACCAACGAGAAACCGAGGAAGAAAACCAACAAGAAACACAAAATCCAAGCATAGAGCATGGCGAGAGAAGAGGGAAGTGGAAGATCGTTATATTCCTCGGCCCGAAAATCTTCAAAATGAGCAGAATAGGGAAATCAAGGAAACATGCAACTCCAAGGGCCGAATGACCCAGTCTTTGAAGGAAGAATAATCTTGCACGGGAGAGAAGAATTGAGAAGAAACCGAGAGATCGAGGATGACATTGAGAGACACTACATTGAACAAGCGCGGCTAGCTCGCGAGAGAGAAAGAATAAGAGCGAGAAATGGAAAATCAAGAGATGGAAGAGGCAATCCGCAGGAATAACCATGACAACCGCGAAAGAAGAAGGGAACAAAATCGTACCAATAGAAATATTAATGAAGAATATGAGAGGGTGCAGATGAGAGCCGAGAGACTGACCAAGAAGAGAGAACAACCGATATAATGGCGTGCGGGTGTGAAAGAAACGAAGAAGAGCGTCGCGAGGGAAAGAAAAGGAGAAAATAACGAGCGGGAAGGTCAAAATAGGCACGAGCGAAGAAGGAGAGAAGCGAGTTAAAAAGACCAAGTAGAATCAAACTACGAGGCAAATGAACAAATCTTAAGAGAACATGGTGAAATGAGAGGATTCTTTGAATAGTAGAAGGGAAGGAGGAAGGAGACAATTAGGCGAAGCCATCGCGAAGCCGCGAAGAATCCCTTCACGCTAGAAGTACGAGATGGGAGGAATACCTCCTAAGTGCAATCTACTGCGTTAACCAACATCTTTGATGGAACAACTTTGTGCGGTACAACATATCAAGGCTTATATGAGATGTATGTTACAATGGGAGAATCATGATGCTATACTATGCAAGTATTTCGCATCAAGCTTAATAGGAGAAGCATTAAAATGGTTTGAAGGTCTGCCAAGGAACACAATCACATCATTTAACCATTTACAAGCCACATTCGGGAGCATACATAAGTAACAACTCTTCGCGACCGGGTATTGAAGATGTATTCGGGTTGAAACAAAGGGTTGGCGAGAGCTTAAAGGCAGTTGACAATAAGATGGAGGACCATGTGTAGCGAAATGGCGGGGACGGGTTGAGGAAAGATATCTCATACTCTCATTTGTGAATGCTCTCTTCGCGACCAACTTGTTATACGTTCAAATTTTAGAATCAAAAATACAATCACAATGGCGAAGCTGCGAGAATTACGGGGAAGAATATATTGCCTTAGAAGAAAGACGAGAATGAAATGAATTCTTATCCAATCGCGAACACAAACTCTAATCTTTATGACGCAAGCTTGCTGCCTCAATTCATAAATACGGTGGCGAGTACTTCGCAAGGACAGCAAGCAAGGAAAGGCGATGAGGGACAGCGAGAAGATAGTAGCCATGGGAAGCCACGATCAAGAGGAATTTGAACGAGAAAGGAACTATTACAACCGTAACGACAATAATAAGATTGAGAGGCTAGATCATGTGCAAGAAACATACGGTGGACGAAGGCAAAATAACCGTGGAGGCGGAGAAGTCGCATGAGAATAGTATGGGAAGAGATTAAGATGCCTCACTTGAATGCTAGTGTGGAAAAGATGCGGGAAGCTATACTTGTGATGGAAAATGTACCAGCACCTTGGGCGTGGGAATGGAACCACCGCCAGGCGATAGAAGTCATGAATTTTGTTCTTACCATCGCTTCCATGGGCATCAAACAAACGATTGTAGAAACATAAAGAGAATTATTCTCGAATGATTGATCAAGGAAGCTAAATCACTTTCTAAAGGGAGAAGAAACGTGCCAAACATTACCACCACCACCGAGAGATGCATAGAACAGTGTCAGCGAAAGGAAAGGAAACGTTTGTGATAGAAGTCGGGGCAAAAGCCAAAAATTTGAATTGCAACTCTATCGTCCACTCCTATCGCACAATCGAAGATTTTCATGACAACGTGCTCAGTAGAGTCTTTGCGAGAGATGCTAATGATAAAGAAATAATGAGTACGGCGAGAACGACTTGATTAGAAAAGTGGCGGTGAAGACTATTTCTTTCTCTGCGAGATGAAGTGCCAAAAGGAAGAGAAACACATGATAGCCCGTTGGTTGTGAAACTAGAGATTAACCCGAAACCAGTTGATGGAGAAGATGATGAGGCGAGAAGCTTGTTTGGGCGATCAACCGAATCTAATCGACAGGAAGTTCGGTGAATATTATCTTCTACCATACTTACAAGACGATGGGAGGAAAAGATGAGGATTTGATCCCTCGACATACAAGATATATGGCTTTAATGGCACTGCAAACAAACCAAAGGGAGAGGTTCGCATGAGAATACCTCTACAAGGATTATCAATTGATATTTTATTCTGTGTGGTTGATGTGGAATCTCCATATAATGCGCTGATTGGGAGGCCATGGCTTCATGAAATCTTGGGAGTCGCATCAACATATCATCAATGTATAAAATTTCCACATCCAAATGGCATTGGTATTATACAGGGAGATTGGAAGGAGTCGCAACAATGTCATGAAGTCGATGTAGAAGGCTGCGAAGAAAGAAATGCCAAAAGAAAAGGTTGGAAGCAACATGTGAGAGATGAGCAGAGAAAGGAAAAATTGATGGTGGATGCTATAGAAGTAAGGACTGAACATACCTCGCGAGGTGAGTGCCTAGAGACAGGCGAATATTATGGTAATAAAGAAGCAAAGGATATGAGGAACAAAAGGCGTAAGAAGTGAATAATCAACAAAAACAGGAGAAAAAGTAGCAATTGAAGTAATGATGTGCGAGAATCTCGCAGCCAAGAGTATTTGGGAATTCAGTTAAGAAAGAAAAATGAAAATACAACAAATGAAACAGAATTGTGCGAATACTTCGTAAACAAATGTCAGCAAATAATGAAAAAGGAATGATTGAATGATATAACAAATATGAATGAGTAAAAGAATGGGACGAACCTTTATGGCGTACACCCTAGTTCGCGAATAACATTTCGTAAGAGGCAAATGTAAGACCTAAAGTGCGTCATATAATGGGGTATCTCTCAACATGGCTCGGGGGAAGGTTACACCGCTCCCGAAGCCCGAGTCATGAAAATTTGGGGCCCATGAAAGCCTATCCGGGAGAGGTACCTTGGATTCCCAACTATATATATAAGGTTATACCTGGTTGGGCGACAGAGGTCTCTTCCAAGGAGTCGAGTGTATGCTCAAGGCGCCGAGGTACACGGTTGAGCCGAGTGCCGGGATGGATGAACCTACCCTGGCCATTCTTGGCAAGTCTTGGCATATGTTGCACTCGCCCGAAGAAAACTCCACTTAGGGTGCGGTCTCGTAACCATAAACCATATAGGTATAAGGGATAAGAGGCTGCGAAAACAACTTGGTTGTTGTTAAGACCGGATGGGAGGAGCTAGTCTTGTATGGCCGATGTTTCGCCTCCTTGAAGGGGCAACCGGGAGATGATAAGGCGACGCTCTCCAATAGGGGGAGTGTCAAAGCAGAACGCAAATGTCATAAGGCTATGTTTTCGCAAGAGAATTTAGGCTCGTCATATTTGTGCAATGATCTGCCGAGAGGCAATAATACTAACGCGAGGGTAAGGCGAGATCAATGGGTCTTTACACGAAAGTGTATGGACGTCTGCGATTTCGTCGCACGACGGCAATGTCACGGGGGCTTTATGTTCGCAAGGACATCTAGGCCTGTCATATTGTCGCAACTAAAACATCTGCAGAGGCAAAAATACTTGGAAAATGATAAGGCAAGATCAATGGGTCTTTACATGCAAGTGTAAAGACGTCCTGCGATTTTGTCGCAATGAAAGGTGGCGGGGGAAGACCTCTAATTAGGGAGGTCTAACTCGGAAGACCACACAAAAATGATAAGGCGGGGTCAATGGGCCCTTGCTTGAAAATGTAAGGCGGCTTGCGACCTTGTCGCAATGATAAGAGATAAAATACATTTATGAAGATAAGGCAAGGCAAGTAGAATTCTTGATTTATGAAGATACCTGCGACCTCGTCGCACCAATACATTTCAATAACAATAAAATTATTATCCAACCACATACATGATGACAACTACAATCTTCCATCGAAGATAAATAACGAGAGGCAAGTATGGGAATGGAAAAGGTGGAATATTGTTATTCATCTTACGATGAAAGAGTTATACATCAATAATGTTAGCCAATTATATTACAAGGAAGAACTACCAAAAAGGGGAGTGAAGATTGAATTCGGGGGGAAAAAATCCAAGAAATACACTATAATAAGGATACGAAATGTACGAGATATTACAAGCGAGAGAAAGAAAACAAAAAGAGTTATCTCTTTGGTGATTCTTCTCCTTCATCCGATTCTTGATCCTATTATTCTCATCGCCGAGAATTTTCTTCTTCGCTAGCCTCACTATCGAAACGTCACGAGACAGTGATTCTCGGGAACCTTTTTAAGGAGCCGGGGATATGAATGCGAGAGGGATATTGTGGTCCTTACAAACATACTCCATGGCTCCATTCGAAAACGAACAACATCATTATTATTAAAGTTCTCCTTTGTCGTTAGAAATTGTTTCTTCAACTTGGAATATTTATTCTCGCGAAGGAGAGACTCTTTCTGAAGTTTGTTCTTTTTCGGTTTCGAGTTCTTCAATTCTGTTTGGAAAATTCTGGCGAGTTGTTCTTTTCGATTCAAGCTCTCTAATTCTAACCTGAAGCCTCTTCTCGGATTCGCAAATAAGAAACAACAAGTTAATAATTTACAAGCAATACTACGAAGTAAGAAGCGATAAGGTATAATAAGTAACCTTCTCTATCGGATATCATATCTTTAATCAAGGAAGTATGCTCGGCATGAAGACTAACATCAACACCTAGGTTATTCTGGCATTATCTAAAACCTTCGCAGCCCGGGCGAATTCATCATCACTATTAATAACAAGAAGAGAACGAACTTGCTCTTCTTTTGCTTAAGCATGGTATACGATGAAGGAGTTCGTCTCGTTCAACTTGCACACCAAGAAGAGATTTGTGGAATTACGCTAACTTTGTGCACCTCGTTAGTAATGCGATCATTCTCATCTATGAGATCACTAATTTTCTTCCTCAAAGTTTTGACTTTCTCCTCGGAATCAAGGTACATTCGTTTAAAGCGATTAGTTAGATTTAAACTAGATCTATGTTCGATCTCTAAGAGGTGATATTTGGATTGAAGATCCTTTAATGAAAGGAGGTTAGTTTTATTAGAGGAACTACTTAGAGATTGATTGAGGTAAGTAAGGAGGACATCATCATTCATAGGCTCGGGAAATGAATGAAGAAGAATGGATTCCTCGGAGAGATTATACACGTCTGCGAGAATAATAGTCGAGACAAAGAAAAGTAAAAGATAACATGAAAAAGATTTGAGAATTGAAAATTACTATACCATAAAGTTCTTTGATTTGAGTTCGAAGAGTAGATACTCTTTCCTTTTGGGAGACTAGGTCGGCTTCTAATTTTTGAATCTTATCGCGAGATGACGCGGCTTGACTTCCGGATCTTGGGTCTTCTTGTTCAATTGTAAATTTCTCTTTTCAAGATTGTTGCGTCTTCTCTCAAGATCTCGAGGCAACAACAAAAGAAGTTTTTCCAACCTATGAAAGAAAACAGAAAAACCGTCAATACATATATATTTAAAAATTTAAAATTAACAGGAAATGTGATTGCATGCATACCAAAGACCCAAGTGCGTTCAAGAAGTCAGGAGACACGATTCTAGAGGCTCCATTGAAAGAATCATTGCCTTCTAGTAAAGCAGCATTACACACATTTGCGAGAGTCCCGCAAAGGGAAGCTAGGGGAGCATCTCCCATTCCTTGGAAAGAGTCTGAGAAGATGCTAGATAACCGATCCATAGGAGAAAGGCCAACGGAATCTCTTTAGCGAGAGAGAGATTCGAATCATGGTTATCCTCATCGAGAAGATTCGGAGCTTGAGTTAAGGCGAGAAGAAGATTGAATCTTTCGCTTCTTAGTTAATGGAGTAGAAGATTTACCCTTGCGAGAACAGCAGTTTTGCCCTTACTTTTAATCTTCGCGGCTCTGACTTCTTCAACTCCAACCTTCGCATACGGTTAAAGATAAGAAACAGAGGCAACAATATTGTTTCAAATGACAAAGTAAATGTTTCTTACTTCACCGTAAGCGATCGAAGTATCCTCGAGTACTCTCCAACGGATTATCCTTGTAGCTTCTTCTCAATTTGGCGATCCGAAAAATTTCACAAACTCAGCAAATATAAAAGAAAGTTGCAAAGGCAAGATTTGAAGTGGGAAACATACCTCTTTTGCCTTATCGGGCCATTTGAATTCCCAAGGATGATATCTGCGAGACTCGCGGGAAGAATATGCGATCCTGCGATATAAGGGCCATTTAAAATCAAGGGTACAACCCACCACTTCTCATCTTTGGAATGGCGAGGTAGTATTATTGCCGGGTGCCGGTCAATATCTTGCATGAGCAATTTATCCTCGGGGACATTATCCTTCTTTTTCGGGCGAATGCCCAGTGAGATTTTGCATTCCTCATCTTTATCCTTGAATAATTCTCAAAAAGTTCTCTACAAAGTGTACTTCTCAATGACTATTTCCAAGTCTGCGAAGTCGGGGTGTCTAACGGTACTAGGATATAAAGATCCTTTGCCAGCACCACGATTCGCGAACTCAAGCATTAGGCGAATGCAATCGCCACTTAATTGATAAACGGCCGAGAGAAATTTTCATGGGCCAAGATTTCATAAAATAAAGGCATCTCGGGATTGTATAAGGGAATGGGAAGTCCCGCGAGAAGGCGACCTAGCGAGACTATAATTTTTTGATCATCACATTGATGATCAGAAAACAACTTTGCAGAAAGAATAGATGCAGATTCTTGATCAGGAATGGTTGATAGAGTAAAACCCTTCTCGAGCAACTTCTGTTGAACTTCCTCAAAAGAAGCTTTATATGCACGACTAATGAAAGCCATTATCGGTATGGGAATGGATGGGAGGTTGGAGATTAGGATCAGCGTTAGAAGAGACGAAGAAAAGATTTGCAGTAGCAGAAGCGCAAATTGCGGAAGGAGAGAATCAAAGAGAAGTTGCAGAGAGAAACTAAAGAATGAAAAGGAGAGGAAAAGAAAACTATATATAGGGAAAAGATTCTCGAGAAAAACGAGGTCATTTAATGCGAGAAGAGACATGAACGGTCAAGAATAAGCGGTTGAAAGAGACGTGTCAGAAAAGACATTAATAATCAAAATCCGTGTAAAAGTACAAAAGCTGAAAGAGATAAAGATAAGCGATCGATTTGACAAATCAAAAGAATCACTCTCATGATACTCTTCCCTTCGCGGGGAGAAATATGAGGAGAGACGGAGACGACACTTCGTATATATCTCAAAGAAGCTTGAACTTCGCCAAAGAATAGAGGCAAGTACGTACTTTTCAAGGAAAGTATTCTTTTGCTCGTTCCTTCATCAACAAAGATCAAAGATCGCTACCACAATAGATTTTTCCTTAAAAATCGCTTGTCAAGCAATATTCAAGGAAAAAGAGGCAAGATGTAGGATCGTAATATCGCAACAAACAAGGCTCGCGGGATTAATAAACGACAAAGCATCGTGAAGGAGTCGCGAGGAGCTAAAATAAACGACGCAATGAATAACGACAAGCAAAACATAAAGAAGACGTGAAACTGGCGAGGGTTAAGAAGTGTCGCGAGAACGAATGTTTGTGCATCTGCGACACTTCGCGGGACATTCCGAAAATAAAGGATAGCTTATTGTCATCCACTATGTATTACCCTATATAAAGGGTGAGTGAATCTGTGGTAAGAGAGATCTTTTGGAATTGTTAAGCAAGTCAATAGGAGAGAGAAAGTTTAAGAGTGTTTTAATTTCTAAGTGTAATTCTATTATCTGTGTAAACATTTCATGGACTCAATCAATAAATATTCTTGATCTTACATCTTTCAATGGATAAATTAAGCAAAATTGAGTAAGGGGTGTAGTGTGGGATTTCCCGCAACTACACCTATGTATCGCCAGTTACCGACATACACTTAAATAGCAAACGACCTATACTTTTTGGAAAGAGCATGTTAACTATTCACAAATGACCCTTTTCTGTTGCACTTGTAAACGTCCTTTGCTGTTCACAAGATTACCTTTTCCATCAGACTACCACTATAAAACCGTCGATAAGGTTGCCTTTCAATATCATCCCACCACTATGCGCTTCACCGGTGATGAAGATTTAGGGGTAGTAAGAGCATGGATTGCGGGAACAAATCATGGAACACCACGGGGGTTTTAGAAGATCCAAAAGTTTTTCGGGAACCGTGTTTTTCAAAACTTTGAAGATCTTCTAAGGAAACGACAACAACCGCACTAAAGCCTCGGTAAAAAAAAGATTTGGTCCGATAACCGCGGATGTTGATGCTTTTGTTGCATGTCTGCTGCATGTAAACATAAGCCATCCTACGCTATCGTCTGGCTCGGGTTAGTAAGCATACCCTTCAATATATACCGAGTGTTACCTCCATTATTATAAATACGAGCGCATAATTAATTTTTTTTAACTACCTTTTACGAGAAAACAAGAGCCGGGTCGATTTCCGTGCGGAATTAGCTAAGCCTTCCATGTATGATCATCTATACGAGCTACTAAAGGACGTTATGCCCGCATACAATGTGGAATGATTACATACTTTAGATGTATTCCTAATAATAATATGTAGTAATGTTTCAACTAAGTTTAAGGTGGTCTCATTCGAATCGAAAAGTCTAAATAACATTAAGAGGTACAACATATAAAGAAAGCTGCGACATTGCAAATTAAATACCACAACGACAACCTAGGGGGAATAAAAAACAAGAAGGATGTAAGGAAAAACCAAACTACATAATGCGACACGATTAAGTAAATACTTAAGTTCCGACAATACTTAAATGCAACTAATCGCTCCAACTTAGGTGTAACGGCGATTGGACCCCTGGCGAATCATAATCTCATTTTTGAGATTCGCGAAATACTCCCTTTCACTCTCGTCGGTTATTTGACGTGAGATCAATTCTCATTATCTCCATGTCGGTCACATGCTTGTGTGTTCCTAGCTAACAACTCGGTGCTCGCCGCCAAAGTTCTAATAGACGGACCGACATCGTACCTGTTCTTAGAAAATTCATCCTTTCCTCAGCCTCTTTTTGTTCCCATTCAAACCTTTGAACATCCCTCTGTTGGAAATATGCTAGTGTCTCAGTTCACTCCTTCGGTGACTCTTCTCTCTTCCGCTCTAGCTCGTTTAGGTACATTTCCCTACCAGTGCAGGGGACCTTGATCCCGATAAAATGCATTTCTTCGTCCTTGGTCTGAGGATTCACCGTTTGTGGTTTGAGAATTGTTAAACGTTTCATCATTGGTCTCTGTACCGCTCATAGGTTGGCTCTGTTGGGAGCCTTGGCTGCAAGTTTGAGGAACTAAGATGGACGGATCATATTCCCTGGGATAGTGCATCTTCAAAATTTCGAAAACCTTTTGATGTCTCCAGCGTTTTGGATCTTTCGGATCTTCCTCGTAGAGTACCTCTCCATCCAGTCTGCAATTAAATTTGACCAACTATGGATTAGGGATATAATTCCTTTTATATATAATAAACACCGCATAAATTAATTTTACGAAGCTCACCATAGATTGCGGGTCTTTTCCGCTTGGGTTAGCCACGAAAACCTCTCTAACATGACCAACATATCTTTTGACTTCCTTTCTCAATGTGGCTACTCTCGTTTGGAGCGACTTGAGAGATCTGGTTGTCTCTCCCCGCCATCGTGCGTTGTATTCCTCAACAATACGAGACCAGAACTCTCTAGACTCTTGTTCCCTACCTGTAATCGGGTCGCTAGTGATCGCACCAAGCACCTATTACCGCTACATCTTCCATTCTAGTGAATTTTGACATGACTGAAATTGTTGAAGGATGCGTGAAGCGAGAGATGGAGATATGGTTGTTCTTATGGAAAATGTATTTGGCGTGTTTGGTTTGGGGGCAACAAACATGAATTTAAGGCAAAATAAAATCGGAACGTTGGGCCTCATTAACGGACGCTGCTAGCGACCATCGGATCAATCGATCCGTTGGTGATCCAACGTCTAAGAAATGGAACGCAATTTCAAGATGCGTGCCACGGAATTTGAAAGCGCGCCGTCGCATTTCTAGCTGCGTGCCACGGTATTTCCATTTGCGTGCCTTAACTAACCGTTAGATCCATAACGGTTGAAAGAATCCGATGGTTTCGTGGGTGGGTGGTATTTTAATTCCGTGGGTGGCTTCAACGGTTTTATGAAGAGATGAACCAATTTTGACTCTATAATTTGAGTATGACACCAATTTTGACTCTATAATTTGAGAATGACACTGTAGTACCGAAGACACATAATTTTATATTTCCCGATTATAGTATCGTTATGGACCTATGCAGCAATTTAAAGTGATTGTATGTTTAATTTGGGTAATCCGGCATTAATAAAAATTTCTGGTACAACCGGTTAAAATAATTCTTAAATAAGTCCATTTTATTCGGATACTTAAACAACGTAGTACAATCGTAACACCAAACATGAAATTAAACCGAGGAGGACGCAATCAACGATATCTCATACTTGTCGACGACGCATCTCACCGATTGTGGATTCGAAGGTATGACACCGTAGTATATAAACGAAGTTAATAATTTTTTTTCATAAAGGTCTATGACATAACACACGACAATTGGTATTTTTTGGAACATACCTCTTCTATATTGGGTAGGGTTATGTTAATCGAATGGTTTTTCTTCGTTGGAGAAAAGATTACCACTTTCTTGTAACTAATACCGCTCCCACCCTAATATGCTTCCCATATTCGGATGTTCCACAACCCCGCGATGGACGTTCTTTGGCATTTTACCACTAGGATCCTGCAATATTATTAGAAACCCCACAATGAGTAATCGAATCCAACAATTAATCGGAAATTAAATAAGATTACCTAAATGGACAAATTACCTTCACTTTCAAAGTTAAGTCACCAAAATATTGTCGTACCTCCTCGACCAAGCAGTACAACCAACCTTTCGATTCTACGGTTTATTGGTGTGATAGATCCCAGTAGCGGTTCTCCCCTCCAAGTAATATCTTGTTGTGCAAAGAACCAAGGTTTAGTCCGAATCGAAGATCGTTAACACCTTCTGTTTCATCCCTAACTATTTGTTGGAGGACTTGTGTAGATACATCAGCCTCGCTTGTTACTATCCTTCGATGTGCGTGATCTTGTAACTTTTGAAGCTCTCCCGCTGGTCCAGGAATGATTTTTCTACTCTTTGGATGCACCACGTGAGTTCTCGGATTAAACTGTGCGATTTTTTCACTCTGGACATGGGGTGAGATCAACGACAACCGATTTATTGCGGTTATGATATGGGTTTGATATGGCAGCCACATCGGTGTGTTTGTCGAGTACTCCATGGGCGTGTTGTGGGCCATCCGAGTAACTATCTAACACTGCTGCAAGCTCTTCATCATCAAAACCTTCCCATGGGTGGCGTCGGCCATGTGTGGATGATTAGTATGTTTGGAAGAATGGATACTAATTTAGTTGCCTATTGGTTGTCTGAAGCAAGTTTGAAGGATATTATGTAAACTAGTGTTGGTTTATATAAACCAACAAAAAGTGAGGTAAACAACAGCCCACTTGCGTATGGTGATATTTTAACATCCACTTGTGTTGGACAACAGCCCACTTGCGTATGGTGATAATTACAAGCTTCCAAAGTACCTCACTAGGCGTCCCTTTAGGCTTCTGACATGTTCCCCGATATTTTTATTAATTGTGGGAATCTTCTTTATCCTTTTTTCAACGAATCGAGTTTATTACCCTGTAATGATAACAAATTCAAAATAGGTCCCAGTTACCGACATATCAAATAGAGTTTACACTAGTGGAAAATGAAAGTTAAACCACTGTCAGAAATGAAGTAATATCACTAAAAACGATTTGTGTCCATCAGCTGCATTCTAGGAGTGGTTTTTTCCAAAACGACCAGAAACCGGCAAAAGTTGAATTCTTTAAAAAAACCACTTTCTTTAACAATGAAGTCGATAAAATCGACAGAGACGCGGTAGTTTTTTTAATGATATTTCATTAAAAAAATTGATATTGATTCAAATTGAATCAGTCTTGATTCAATTGAATCAAAAACTAAAAACTGAATCGAATTAAATTAGTAATGACTTAAAATCGAATAATAGTGACTCTAAAACTCGTTTTGTATTGAAAAGTAAATTTAGTTTACAATTTCAACTATCTAAAATATTGCGAGTTCCAAGTCCAGAAACTTCTAACACTAAGGTGGAAACCTCAACCTATATTCCTATTACAAGATTACAAGCATAAAATTTAACACCAAGTTGAAATTAAGACTTCACCATCTATACCTTCATCTTCCGACAAACTAGATCAAACTATTACTCAATCCCTAAGCTGCAAACAAAAAAAACAAGAGTATATCAATTAAAAACAAGTAAAAAAGAGGAAAAGTGACAATGAATCTACTTGACACTAGCACCACCTACAACACATTTACAAGTATCCACTCAAATTGAAATTTAAAGAAAACATATGACCTGTAGTTATTTTCGTATATAAAATATCCCGTCCATTAAGAAATTGATATCCTAACCCGAAACATACACAGTGAATTGACATAAGTCTTAGGAGAGTATCCAAAAACTTCACCAACTAAGATTCTTACCAAGTAGACTTGCCAGCTGAACTCGCGCGTATGGAGGTCCATAGATGCATCCATCACCATTTTTATGATCACATTTCAATTTAACTGCAAAAAATTCAAACAAAATGAATGCAAAACAAGAAGAACGCAATACTTATGCACAAACAATTCAACCATGTGAAGAAAATATGAGGATTTTATCGAAAAATTGACAACTCTGTCCTCTTACATCAAATATTGAATATGAAGGTTGAACTCCTACAAGCAGCTGAATGCAACACAACGCCCGTATGCGTGTCTCAATCTTGCGGTCAAGCACCATCTTCAACCATCCTTCGATAAAAATATATGTATATAGTTAGTGGAGAGTACAAATGGTTTCTCAATTAGAAGCAACAATAAGAATATGATATCTGGACAATGTCCACCATGAGATAAACCCCAGTATGTTAAAATTGAGAACAGTTAACTAGCTTCTCGTAAAAAAAAAACAATCATAAATGTCGGCTAAATGTGTACATTCATAACAATGGCACAACCTGTCGAATGTCCAAAGAAAAAACAAGGAAGCCCTGGTTTTCTGCTAACATCTTCTTAATGAAGGCTTTCTGTTATTTAAAAGACAACAAAAAACACAAATCAATTATTACTTTTTCAAGCAATTTTCTTTAAATGAATCACAAGGAGCAAGATGAAATTCTCGTTTATTTTCAGCATTCATGTGAAACATACCAGGTCATTGACTACAGCATCAAGGAAATACACATAGCCATGGACGCCATCACTTCCACCATGTCCCTGTTTTTTTTTTTTTAAAGTACATAATATATCAGAAATGACTAAACTAAGACATGAAACCTCTTCAAAACTATAAATCTAAAGAAATTGAGTGCTCTCACGTGATTACCAAAGATCTACTCCATCTATGTACACGGGGCCATAGCTGATATTTGGATAACAAGAGAACATAATGAAGTGTTCTTCTCTAATTCCAACAGGGTGAGGTGTTATTCTCTAAATCCAACAGGACGATGTCTAATAGTTAATTGCTTTATCAGGCTAATGGACCACCTACAACACATCAAGAGAGGCATCTCCCTCAAATGAGCAGTTCCGTCCTACAAAACAAAAGTATAAGCAGGAACTTATCCGTAATTCTTTTGAATGTAAAAATTACAATTACAAGCCATCCAGAATAAGTAGAAAAATGGCCTTCTGTTAATGTACATGCAACTGTAAACATAGTAAATAAATATTAACAATGGAATAAGATTTTAATTGTAAAAAGTATTTTGCTAATAAATGTATGCTAAGGTTAGGTACTTAGGCAAAAAACTATGTTTATCCCCAATAATGTTGAACAACATAGTTTAGTCTTTAATAAAGAGGACAGAATAGGAAAAGATTCATAGATTTTCCTTGTAGAAAAAGCTCTGAATGGAAAGTAAAAACGAAAAATGAAGTCGCTTTAGAGTTTACACTAATGTAAAACCAAGCACACTTTAAGTAATTCACGAATGTTAAACCTGCAAAAAAAAATTGAAAGTTACCAGGCTACGCTCTAGTTAGAGTAAATGATCAAGCTTACCTTGTTCATATTATAAAGAGCCTCCACCATTTCTGAGGATCTAGCACCACACCAAGAAACTAATATTCCAAATAAAACGGCAACCAATGAGGATGAGTACCATTTGGTTTATGTAGACAAATATCGAGAAGCATGAATAAGAGATTTTATATTACATATAATTCACTCGGGGTGACATTTCCCATTAACCAAACCGAACTACATGGATTTTCCGCTTTGCATGTTATCACTACATCTCTGTGAAGATAATAATTTTTTACAAGTTAAAGGATAGATGCGAATACATTACAAGCTTATTCGACTAGGTAGACGAACCTTTCGGGTGGTACCATTGCATATAATTTGCACGCTATCATGGATCCTGATGAAAACATACAACATGAAACAAGTTTGAAGAATCCCTAATATTATACACCGAAAAATCAAGCAAGCAAACTGAAATAGGATTGTAAAGGCTTTGCTTACCCAGGAAATGATCAAAAGCATGACGTTTTCGCCAATCCAAATGACTCATTAATGCCAATGGACACTTTATCATATTGATGTCCTGTATCAAGAATCCCATTACATAAATTTTCAAAACTATAACAAAAAATGTATCAAAGGCAAACTTTATATTTTTTTTGATTTGATTCGAGACTCACAATGGTGAGTATGTCAACCACGAAACAATTGGAAAGCAGTGAACTAAGGATTGCGATAAGTGAAAAATACTATAACCCCCTTCTATATGGGTTCAACATATAGAAGCCCCACTAAATGGATCATACATTGTCAACTCCATACTTTCAGAAAATGATATTACTAGGCCCAAAATATCAAATTTTCTTCAGATCTGGCCCATAATTAATTATTACTTAATTTTAATAATGACAACACTACCCTTTAGTATATATACAAGAGGAATACAGAACATATTTTTCATTTCTCTATTCTCTTTCTCTCTCTTCTCCGTTCTCTCTCTCTCGGCTCTGGCGGAAACCCTAGAAAGCTTTTTCATCGTCTCCAAATTTAACCGATCTTCAATTTTTTCATTCATTTCATCTCCTTAATCTCATATTTCGAAATTATTCATCGATTTCTCATCAGTTTAAGCTCAGATTCATTCAGATTCGTTCATTTCGTAATCCAAAACCCATAAAAATTTAGTGAAAATGTCTGTTAAATGAACTCATAATGCGATTTCAGCTATTCTTTGTGGCGATACAAACTTAAAACCTCTAGTTCAAGTATTTAGATATAAAATCTGCTGGTAATATCACAAGATCGGCTTTGATTATGACTCGGATTTGAATCATTATGCTGTGTTAGAAACTCAGTTGAATGAGAAATTATTCAATGGCGATATTCGTAAGGGATCTGTGATTCAATTGATTGATTACATGTGTCATACTATTCCGAATCAGAAGTAAGTTTCTCTGAATTTCGATCTTAGTTTAGGTTTAGTTTCAATTTTTTGGTATTACGAATCTTTGAAATGATTCTCAGTTCAGATAATTAGTAGGTTTAATCCGATATTGGTCTTACTTAAACTAGAAATTACACTGTGTTATTGTGTTTACAGAAGGTATGAACACTTTGTTTCTTCTCTTACAGGAGAGGATGCTTTACAAATGTTTTTAAGGGATGAACAGTTGAATAGTGATTTTGCAAGTAAAGCTTCTGACACTATTTGAAGAATAGATGAATTGAAATTCATTGGTCTTGAAGATAATTGATGAAAATTCTCAACAAATGCAATTACAGAAGGTATGCACACAAGACTGACTTAATTTGTTATTTTGTTAAGTATCAGTGGTTTATTCAATTAAAACTTGTATCATCTATGTCTTGGAGGAAAAATTGCCTAGCGTCTCTTTTTGATTTTTATGTGGTGAGAACTATACTTTAGTTCTCTATCTAATGATTAACTTTATCAGTGCAGATAAATTTGTCATATTGTTCGAAGAATCGATGTCGGCCTCTTAGCACTAGCTAGTATCACCTGCTTACATGTTGTGACTATATTACACTCGATCGCTTGACTGCGAATGGCTTGATAGATGCCTTGGTGTCATGTAGGGGACTCAGAAAAGTGAAACTCCATACATACTTTAAATCCTCACTCTCTCAACCTTTTATCGAACATATTGAATCTCGTGGTTGCTCGTTCCAATGGAAAGATAAACTATTCCAGGAACATCTTTGATATGGATTTGTTTATGCCTCTTTGTTTTTGATTTTCCAACTACACATTGTCCTTATAATCTACGGTCAACCTTGTATACTAAAATGTATGCTTGATGTGGTGTTAATTGTGAAAGCAATTGATGCAAGGAGTTGGAAGCAACAATTAGAAGTCACCTTATAGATGTACCATATTCTAGTAGAATCACAAGATCATTGTAGAGTCACCAAGCCTGAGAACGTGCAACTATCATGGATGGAAGGTAATAAAGAAGGGTACATGCTAGTAGTTTACGGGTCAAATAAATTTGGGTGGTGGATGAAAATAAAGGGTTTGATATTATCTCATACTCAATATTTTCAAACCTAAGTAGGAAGTGGTTTCTTCTATGAAATACTATACGTGCCAAGTATACAAGCCATAATACTGATGTGTAACTGTGGCTTACACATGTCATATGCATGTAACTCGCCTATTACACATGCCTATGACATATGTAACTGCGACTTACACATGATATATGAATGTGTAACTGCCGATTACATGTAGTACATGGTAAGATGACTCCTCTTCACTCCCGACTTGTTTGGTTCATCCATTGATCTGTAACTTTAATAGGCTTCATGATATTTGCAGGCTAAGTATAAGCTTCAACTAGATCCCACTGTAGATGAAGTGAAGAAACTTTGTCTTGCCTGTCGTAAGCATGCCAAGGGTGAGAGAGTACTCTTTCACTATAACGGCCATGGAGTTCCAAAACCAACTGCCAATGGTGAAATCTGTCTTTTTAATAAGGTCCATATCTGGTCTGATGCATTTCAATTCTCTTTATTAGAGTATTGGCTTATTCTTTTATTTCATGTCTCCTTTCGTAAGGTTCTAATCATAACATATATACACAAACTGCTTGTAGAGCTACACCTAGTACATTCCTTTACCAATTAGCGACTTGGATTCCTGGCTGAAGACACCCTCTATTTATGTGTTCGACTGCTCAGCTGCAAAAATGATCGTCAATGCGTTTATAGAGGTTAGCAACATGGTGAAAGTTATATCAAATGTTATGTGTACTAAAAAAGATGTGTTTGTAGCTAAACAATATTCCTTTCTCTTAATTAGCGTCAAGATTGGAACTATTCTAGTTCCTCCGGTTCTGGGAGTTCAAAAGATTGTATTCTACTGGCGGCCTGTGAAGCACATGAAACTCTTCCTCAGAGTGCTGAGTTTCCTGCTGATGTGTTCACTTCCTGCCTAACAACGCCAATCAAAATGGCATTAAGATGGTACTTTTTATTTCATTCTGATTTCATTTTTTTGAATCATATTATTTTTGGCTTCTATTTCCTAGGCCCATTTTCTTAATGCCGTGTTTTTCGTTTTAATGTTTTTCTCTTCTTTACATCGGGTTTTCTTATATATGAGATCCCATGGGTTGAAACTGTCTGGATACGTTGATGAGTCAACTGGAGTGGTCACTGACAAGGACAAAGCTGCTGCTCATTTCAAGGTTTGATATTATCTCATATTCAATATTTTCAAACCTAAGTTCCTTTTGAGTTTTGAAGTTGAAAAATACATGGATGTGTAACTGCGGCATACACATCTATATGGATGTGTAACTGATGATTACACATGCATATTGTATGTGTAACTGCCGCATACACATGCCATATGCATGTGTAACTATTGTATACACATCTATTTTTGTAACCGTTTTATCTCAATTTCGTTTTTTTTTAGATGAATGTTACAAAAATGGAGTTGGTGGTTCCAGTGGTGCTCGGGTGGTCTTATAGCCGAATGCGAGAAGGCTGGTCTTGGTTGTTTACAACTCGCATTTCTGAGGATTGCGAATTTTAGATGAATGTTAGGCTTGAGTGAATGAATGGCGAGTTCAGGCACATGAATCGGAGTTGAGGTGAAGCTAAAATGATTGTTGTGTCTAGCTAATTTCTTGTGGTACTTGTGGTATGGAGGCAAGAATGGATGTATATGCTGCAGCTGAAATGACTTAATTGAATACCTGAAGTAGATGTTGGTTGCAGCTGGAGTTGGAGCTGAAATGGCTTGATTGAATTACCTGAAGTAGATGTTTGACTGAATTATCTTCTGCAAAGCTATTGTACTCACTCACTCACAAACAGTGGTTGTATGTGGAAATCATCAAACTGTTTTGTGCCAACCAACTGGAGGTAAAGGAAGACTTACTGAGGCAAGCTCTCTTTTAAACTCCTTATGTTTACATCACTATTTGTTTAAAACTTTCCATAGAGTTTTAGGAAAATTCATGAACCTTTTGTTAGTAGGAAACCAACCTTTTGATGAAATTGTGTTGCAATTAACATGTGTATCTACTAGTTACACATGCAAAAAAGCATGTGTATTTTTTAGTTATAGATGCATTATGATGTGTAATTTCTGGTTACACTTGCATTTTGGACGTGTAATTGCTGATTACACATTCATTTAAGTATGTGTATCTTCTGATTACACTTCCTTAAATGATTCTGCTCTGGTCGCCGATAATTGATGATTACACATGCATTTAAGTACGTGTATCTGTTGATTACATTCCTCCATAACGTAACTTCTGGAGTCCACATTATAGTCGACCTTTACACGAATAAAGGGATGTTTAGAGTTGCGACTCAGGCGGAACTTCTTCTGGAATGTAGGTTTTAGCAATGTTCCCTGTAATAAAAAAGTATATTTGTTTTTAGATCTTTGTGAAAATTCTTATCTGCATATGTTGATCTCAGGTATGAGGCTCTTGAGTTATGTGATGGTGACAATAGAAAATATCTTGGAAAAGGTGTTAGCAGAGCTGTTAAAAATATCAACGGGAAGGTGTTTGAAGCTCTAGTTGGAATGGATCCAACACCGCAGTCCCAAATTGACCAGGCTATGATAGACTTGGACAAGACTGAATATAAGGTATGAGAGTTTACTTTGTACTTGGGTATCTTTTACATCAAAAGATTTTGATATTTAAGTAGTGGGCTAAAAACTTGATTTGTGACTTGCATCCACATAGAGGACTGCTAGCGAAGGTAAATGTATTTTGCGTCACAGTTGCTTTCTTCACAACTCAATTAAGTGCGCCAACTGAGACCTAGCTTCTGTTATGTTCAATACACACAATGAAATGACTCTAAACCGTAGTGGTATATGGAATAATATAGTATAGGTCAAAAACTATGTTGGTGGATTGTATGTGTAACCTATAGTTACACTATTCAGTTGGATGTGTAACTACTAGTTACACATGCTAATTGGACGTGTAACGGCTAGTTACACATGCTAATTGGATGTGTAAAAATTTGACTGGACCGAAATAATGCGTAGTTTTATTTCTTGGCTGGTTTTATTTGTGTGTTGATGTTGGAATGATGGTTAGTTTTGGAGTATTTACTTATTAATTAAGACCGACTAAAGCAGATTATTTGCATTAGCCTGTTCCTGAAGTACATACCTAGGAACTAGTTTCCTTCATCAAGTACCAAAAGCATTTGATGACTAATTTTTGGGGGAAGCTACCATATTTTTTTTGCATTAGCTTGTATGTATGTTTATTTAAGCTTATAAGAACTGATTGCTTGTTGTGATATTTCGGAGTTTAGATAACTTCATAAAAGCTAATTGGTATTGGTCTTGGTCTTGCTGGAATTAGAGTTGACCCTGAATACACAAGTCAGATGCATGTGTAACTCTCAATTACACTAGATAGATGCATATGTAACTTTCAATTGCACTAGAAAGATGCGTGTGTAACTTCTAGTTACACATGCTAAGAAATTATTGTAAATAATTCTTAAAGTAATACATGTATTTTTTTATGTATTTTTTTTAATGTTGTCTATTTTTTTGATGTGTAACTTCTCATTACACATGCCATATGGATGTGTAACCTTTGGATACACATGTTATATGCATGTGTAACTTCTTCTTACACATGTGTAACCCTTTCATGCCATACCCATGTGTAACTTCTGGATACACATGCTCGTTGCATGTGTAACTTCAGATTACACATCTATATATTATTGGTGGGAGGCGGTGGTGGCCCCCGGCGACGGAGGTGGTGGTTTCCGGTGGTGGTGGTTTCTGCTGCTGATGGTGGTCACCGGCGGAGGTGGTTGGCGGTGGTGGTTGGTGGTGGCGGTAGTCGGAGGTGGTGGTCGGAGGTGGTTGGCGGTGGTGGTCGGAGGCGATGGTGGTCGCCGACGGAGGTGTTTGTTGGAGGTGGTGGTTGGTGGCGGCGGTCGTCGGAGGTGGTGGTTGGTGGTGGCGGTCGTCGGAGGTGGTGGTTGGTGGAGGTGGCGGTCGTTAAAGATGGCTGTGACATCTTGTTTGCTATATTTTAATATTTTGGGCTTAAATTTAAATTTTATTTTATTTGGGGCTTGAAAATATATAAAAGGGTATGGTTGTCTTTTAATAACTCGGGGCCTAGATTTAAACTTCTTTTAACTAGGGGCCTCATATTATGGGTTATCCATGGGTTGGGCCTTAGCCTAATTTCCCCTTGCGATAACTGATGCACCGCAGAAACCATTTTAATCAAAGATGTAACAACACAAATTTCCAGCACAAGGATCCTAATCTAGAAACATAAGAAAACCCATATTTATCAAACGGTATAATATGCATAATATTTCATAAACTAGCTGAAGTAATGATCTTACAAAGAAAATCACAGATTAAATCCTATCTTTATCCAACATGAGCATGTTGTTAACCTCCTCCTTTTGCTTTCATTCGCTCCACTTCTGTAGAAATCACACAAAAAAAAATAACTCAATAAAAAATACAGTAAAAGACCTAAATCCAACATAAAAGAAGAACCCATTATAGATTTAATCATGAATTGATCTTCTTCTTTTGTTTACCTCCATTAATTTTAGTTGGATTTGAAGATGGTGGTGGAGTTTTCTACTTCTTCAGTGCCTGAATAAAAAGATAATTGACACAATCAATAAAACAAAACTAAGGAAAAAAAAACAATCAATTAAAAGTATGAACAAATGCATGAATTGATAATGAATCAGAAAAGAGAACTGAGATGAAATCGAAGCTTTTAGCTTTACTAAAATCGAGTTTTTTTTTCTTCTAAAAATTCAATTTGGATCGAGATGGATAAGTTCATCGATTGAACTAAAATGATAAATAGAGATGATAATTTCCTTTCGATTCGGTTTTGTGAGACGAATCTTCGTTGTTTATTTTCATCACCTCTTTTTCACCGATTTGAACAATTCTTCAAGAGATGTTGTTGTTATGATAGAGAAGAATAGGTCGTAAAACCTAATAAAAAGTTTTGATTCACAAACAAATTTCTATGATAGAGAAAAAAAAAGAGAAATTGATAATAAGTTAGATAGAGAAATGAAGGAAGAGGCTAGATGCAGATGAGATAAAGGGATAAGGGTGGTTTCGTGTTCTCTTTCCGTAGAAAACTCTTACCCTCACAGTAGTTCTTGAACCTCTATTTTTTTACAAAAATACCCCTCTATAAAACCACTGTGATCGAAACAAGTTTATGTTTTTCACTTTTTTTCCCGATAAAACCACTGAGTATCACGGCACTATCAAGTAACTACAGCCAGGGCCGGAAGTGGTTTTTGTGAAGCCCAGGAAGTGGTTAAAAACCCATTTTCCACTAGTGTTATTATCCTCTACCTCACTGGGCGTCCAGTGTGTTAGTATAATAAAAGGTTTTGTGGGTGTACCTCTATGTAAGCCCCCAGGAGACTAAACTCCTCCTTTAAGGGTCACCTAAGGGTTTAAAGGCTTGTTACGGGTTAAGTGTAACCGTGATTCCTTACCCTTGTGTTATTTATTTAATGTGTATGATGTCCGAGGAACAATTTATTAATCGGGTGATTTTTAAAATTCTAGTTACACACTAAAGGGACGTTTATGAATAGGGATGGCCTTTGAACATCCACTTGTGTTGGACAACAGCCCACTTGCGTATGGTGATAATTACAAGCTTCCAAAGTACCTCACTAGGCGTCACTTTAGGCTTCGACATGTTCCCGATATTTTTAATAATTGTGGGAATCTTCTTTATCCTTTTTCAACGAATCGAGTTTATTACCCTGTAATGATAACAAATTCAAAATTGGTCCCCGATTCTGACATATCAAAATAGGTCCCGATTCTGACATATCAAATAGAGTTTATTATCCTCTACCTCACTGGGCGTCCAGTGTGTTAGTATAATAAAAGGTTTTGTGGGTGTACCTCTATGTAAGCCCCCAGGAGACTAAACTCCTCCTTTAAGGGTCACCTAAGGGTTTAAAGGCTTGTTACACGGGCTAAGTGTAACCGTGATTCCTTACCCTTGTGTTATTTATTTAATGTGTATGATTTCCGAGGAACAATTTATTAATCGGGTGATTTTTAAAATTCTAGTTACACACTAAAGGGACGTTTATGAATATGGATGGCCTTTGAACATCCACTTGTGTTGGACAACAGCCCACTTGCGTATGGTGATAATTACAAGCTTCCAAAGTACCTCACTAGGCCTCCCTTTAGGCTTCTGACATGTTCCCCGATATTTTTAATAATTGTGGGAATCTTCTTTATCCTTTTTTCAACGAATCGAGTTTATTACCCTGTAATGATAACAAATTCAAAATTGGTCCCAGTTACCGACATATCAAAATAGGTCCCGATTCACGAGCACATATCAAATAGAGTTTATTATCTCTACCTCCTGGGGCGTCCAGTGTGTTAGTATAATAAAGGTTTTGTGGGTGTACCTCTATGTAAGCCCCCAGGAGACTAAACTCCTCCTTTAAGGGTCACCTAAGGGTTTAAAGGCTTGTTACACGGGCTAAGTGTAACCGTGATTCCTTACTCTTGTGTTATTTATTTAATGTGTATGATGTCCTAGGAACAATTTATTAATCGGGTGATTTTTAAAATTCTAGTTACACACTAAAGGGACGTTTATGAATAGGATGGCCTTTGAACATCCACTTGTGTTGGACAATAGCCCACTTGCGTATGGTGATAATTACAAGCTTCCAAAGTACCTCACTAGGCGTCCCTTTAGGCTTCTGACATGTTCCCCGATATTTTTAATAATTGTGGGAATCTTCTTTATCCTTTTTTCAACGAATCGAGTTTATTACCCTGTAATGATAACAAATTCAAAATTGGTCCCAGTTACCGACATATCAAATAAACAATTACTATATGTATCAGACAACCATATGCAGAACTCAACGCAAAAACAAAACCTTATTATTTACAAATTTTTATCCTACCTTAATAAGGGGGAGGATGGGAATATTTTCAATGGAAGAAGATAACGCACTAGTAAGAAGTTATTGTAGGGTATATGATTTGAATCAAACTCAGAAAACCAAGAAAACCAAGAAATGGGAAGACATTTTTGGTTTTGATTCTTTCTTGATTTTAGTATCCAAATGAGCAGCGTTGACAAGGTGTATTCATGTAAGAGTATCCAACAACGCATAACCACCATTAAGCGATATTGTATTCGTTTTAGGCAGTACCTTATTCTTGCAAACGGTATTCATGCAACTGCAATTTCAATGTATGAAGCCGAACAACAACATCCTTTTAGACATTTAGTTGAGGACGGTTTATTCGGTCCTCGCATCTAATATCCAAGATCCCCGTAGTATAATGTTTAATTTTCTTAACTTTTGCAAGTGTGTTAGTATAATAAAAGGTTTTGTGGGTGTACCTCTATGTAAGCCCTCACGAGACTAAACTCGTCCTTTAGGGTCACCTAAGGGTTTAAAGGCTTGTTACACGGGCTAAGTGTAACCGTGATTCCTACGAAAGTGAGTTAGGTTATTTATTTAATGTGTATGATGTCCTAGGAACAATTTATTAATCGGGTGATTTTTAAAATTCTAGTTACCCACTAAAGGGACGTTTATGAATAGGGATGGCACTGAATATAACATTTTGATTTTATTCCCTCCTGGGGGTCATTTGTAAACAGCGCTAATACTCTCTCATAAAAGTAAAGGTCACTTACTTTCGTCCTTTACTACATTATTAGCTGTAACTACGGTACGTCGTCACCAGTGGGAAATATGTCATAAAATGAATACATTACTATGGGTTTTCACAGTTGCCGGATCCGTCTCGTTTAGCCTATAAATACACCCCCTTTGAACTAGTGTAAAAAATTGCCCCTAAAAAGTATAAATTATCTTTCTGGTTCAACCTTTATACTAGTATCAACCAAGAAATGGCCACCAAATACACACCACAGGAAGATGAAGCTCTTACTAGGGCTTACTGCAATGTTTCTAATGATCCCGACGTATTAACCGACGAGAAATCAAACGAGTTTTGGATGTCTGTTGCGCATGAGTTTACCGATATAATTGGAAATCACAACCTTCGTACTTGGAAATCCTTAAAATCACGTCTCTTCACAATAAAGAACAAGGTTAATTTTTTTGTGGTGGTCCGCAGATAAGATTGTAGGTTTCCCTTTGTTATTGCAAACATGTGTTTCCTTAAATAACACTTATCATAACTATATATTCTAATGAACTGCAGGAGACTGATGCGCGCCAGTTGTACCTACAAAGGAAGGGAAAGAGATTCATGTATTTCAATTGCTACCTCAGCATGAGCCATCACTTTTCCTATATGAACCCCCAAGTTTTAGCCCGTCGTGAAGCATGACGACCTCATAAATTCGCGGTTTGTGGGTTAAACCTGCATGAAAACCCTCACGAGACTAAACTCGTCCGTAGGGGGCGGCCTAGTGTTTTAAAGGCTTGTTACACGGGCTAAGTGTAATCGCGTGTCACACGACAATGACATCCATTTTTAATGTTTTATTATTTTCATCCTTTTTTTTGGTCCCGGACTCGTTCTTTTTAATCAAACAATGCGTGTGGTAATAGTGACTCACCTTTTAGGTTGGTTAATATATGTTCATATGTCATGTGAGAAGGACACATTATAATTGTATTTTTCCATGCATTATTTAAAGTTTCTTGTTTTTTTTTTTTTTTTTTTTTGGATTTGTCATGCAAAACAGTAATCCTCCCTTCAGAAACGATGGGGTTTTTTTGGACCAGTGTTTGTCCCTTCCATCAATGAAGGGTTTATTTGCCCCTAGTGCGTAGGATAAATGATAGTCACCAACCACTTTTTGAAATTATATAATGGGGGTATGTGTAATGTCAATCAGAAACACCATCAACTACTCTTACTTTCATACCAACTATTTCATCTTTTTCCAAAAAAAAAATATGGCCGAATATTCAAACGAAGAGGATGTCGCGTTAATTCTCGTTTATTGTCGCGTTGCTAGTGATCCTACTATTGGAAGAGACATGGATACTAGGAGTTTTGGGAGCGAACCCTTGGAGAATATAGATCGGTGATCCACAACGACAATGCAAGATCCACAAAGTCAATCCCGATTGTCGAGTCTCAATGTTGAAAAACATATTAAGAGATACGTCGGTTTTGTGAGAGTGAGTATACGGGGAATGGCTGATGGGGGTTATGACCTAAGAACGGCTGTAAGTTTTATTAAAATTGTATCATTTACGTTATTGTATGACATATTATCCGTAGACTAACACCATAAATGAATTTTACTTGTGAGTACCGCGTGGGACAAACTGCATATGAGGCGGAGGGAAGATTATGGACGCACGAAACAGTTTTTCAAATACTGAAGGATACATTTGGCGAGAGCTTTGATCGAGTTCGGTTTCCTCATCCGTTACAAGGAAATCGATATGGGGAAGAAGCTTAAGACATGACAAAAACGTCTAAAGGTTTTGTGGGTTAAACCAAAGATGAAAACCCTCACGAGACTAAACTCGTCCAAGTAGGGCCGCCTAATGGTTTAAAGGCTTGTTACACGGGCTAAGTGTAATCGCGTGTCACGATAATGACATCCTTTTAGATTTAATAATAAATTGGTGTGCTTTCCAACCAAATTTGGTGGTGAATTGGTATTGTGGTGGATATACATATATTTTCAATTTTTATTTACGAGTGATGGTGACCTGTCATAATTATTACCACTTAATTTTATTGAATATTGGCGTCCCCTAAGTGACCACCTATGCGTCCCCTACATTACCCTGATTCCCTAGCTACGCCATTTATTGTGAACTCTATAAATATAGTATCACTCATCTTAAATAAAACGCAGAAACAAACCTTTTTCTTTATCTCATCCATCTATATATCGTCTTCCAATTATCAAGTCTTCAACAGTTTTAAAAGAATGGCTATGTTTTCATGCAACGAGGACGTCGCTCTAATTGGTGCGTGGTGTTCTGTTAGATTAGATCCAGAAATTGGCCACGACCAAGAAAGCGTTGAATTCTGGTCCCGGGTTAGAGTCGGATACCTAACCTCATGGGATAATGGGACGGTAATAAGGAACGATCACGTGTTGCGGAACAGGGTTAGGTTGTTGGTTAGGGAAGTTACAAGATATGTTGTTTGTGTTCGGCGTTTTTTGATGAACGTACCTAATGGATGGAACAATGCACGATGTGTGAGTAAAATGTAAATTTATTTTAAATTTAAATCCTTTTAATGAATCCCAGGTACTAACACATCTTATAAATTTATATCCAGTATGAGGAGGGTAAAATGGCTTACGAAGAACAAGGAAAATTCTCCCGGAGATGGCGTCTACATGCGATTTGAAGTGATGAAATCACAATTTCACGTTGAGTATGATCCTGAGATCTATGTACAACCAGTTCAGATTCCTCCTCCTCATCAGGATGCCATGCATGATTAAGACAACGACACATTCTCTGAAGGCTTTGTGGGTAAACCTTTATGAAAACCCTCACGAGACAAAACTCGTCCAGTAGGGCCGCCTACTGGTTGAAAGGCTTGTTACACGAGATAAGTGTAATCGCGTGTCACACGACAATGACATCAATTTTTAATGTTTTTGTAATTTTGGTTTGTTTGGTAACTTCAGGGGGAATTTGTATTTGGGGACAAATACATTCTTGGTAGTTATAGAGTGTGGTCTACATCGTATAAATAAAAATTTAATTTCATATAGACAATCGGTTCTTAACATTTAAGGCAAAAAAAAAAAGTCTACCACACTAATTTTGTGGGCAGACATGTACCACCTTATGTTCAACACCATCATTAAATGATATTGCAAGCCCGGGCAAAAATTGTATCGCAGGACTCCTACACTGCGACATTTCCCTATAAATGTTGATCCAAGATGGAATACACAATCTTTAACACATCATTAGAATTTTCCCTCTACTATTTTATTCTATTCTTTCTATATGGTTGCCGAATTCACCGTTGAGTAGGACGTTGCAGTTGTTGCCGCATGGATTCTTTGTATTAGCAAAGGCAAGTGGATGAAGGTGTTGATAGACCCACCCAGAGCATTGGCATCAGGTACATACCAAGTTTGTCGAAAGATTTGGAGATCCAATACGTAGATCGAGCCAAGCATTAAGATACCGGATTGGGAGTATAAAAAGAGACGTAAAATTGTATGTTGCCCTGCAAGGTAGACTAATGATATGCGTTCCACCGGCGGTCCTTACGGAGGATATGGATATTGTAAGCAGTTTTCGTCATTAAATACCCAATTTTAACAAACACAATATAGCATATGATAATTTGAATGCTTCATGCAGGAAACGATGACCAAAGCATATTTCCTTGAAAGAAACGGACGTCCTTTCAGATATTACGAATGCTACTTACTTATGAAGGACGCCATGAACGAGTACAATCCGACGAGATTATATAGGCTTTTACCATAATAGATCTCATAATCGCAATAGTTAAACGAAGCTGAAGTTGAAGATGTCTCGTTGGGTAAACGCGTTTTATCGTTTGTTTTAGTTTGGTTAACAGATGTTTATGATGTTAACCATGGTATTAATTATTGTGTGTTTCATCTTTCTTGCAATTAGGTCATGAACCTTATTAAGAATGACGGGTTTTATTATAAACTTCCTTATTGCCCGATCTTTGGTGAAATCAAATTCATTCATTGCAGATTAGGATCCAGTAGGGTAAAGGAAACCAATCCATTTTTTAGGGTTTTCCATATTGCGTGGCCGACAAAAAAATTTTCCTGGTCAATAATTAATGTTCATAATCACCATCTACTGTTTGAAACACGCCTTGGATGATGGGAAATTACATGCCACCGACAAACCCTAGTAGAGAGACTAATCAAGTAAAAGACGGAAATTTTGAAAGCTGTGTGTATGACACTGACATACTATTCGCCCAGTGATTTTTTTTTTAGAGTGGGTCGTAAGGAGGACTCATCCATTAATATCCTATAAAAGAAGTCCTCTGTATAGATAATTATTGACCACAACTCCCCACATCCAATTTAATCTCTACATCCAATCTTGAATTTATATTCAACAAGATGGATTATACATCTACCATCGAGGAGAGAAATTTATTCATAGCTTCATGGATCGCAGTAAGGTCTGTTCCAGTTGTAGAAGGAGTTGAAAAGGATGAACATAACTTTTGGCCACGGTACATGCTCATTTTATTGCCAACTTTATGAATCCGAGCAAAGAACAATTTTTGATCTAAGATGTCATGTCAAAAATCTTTTGAGGCATGTTAGGATGTATGCCATCATCCAAGCCAAGCTACTTAGAAGGATGACACCCGGTTCAAGACAAATAATATCGTAAGTTGTTTTACGATTTCGTTCCATATTTGTAAAACCTTATTTTTGAGGAGGTATTTAAAGGTTTTATTGTTGAACGTATGTAGGATTGGATGACGAAACTACGCTTCCAAAAAGAAAACGACATTAAATTTGAGTATTATGAGTGCTACCTTACTTTGAAGGAGGCTGTGGAGGAGTTCAACCCGTCGTGGATAGCAAGGCAGATGGGTTAATGTAACATCACTATGCTTCATGCTAAGGTTTAGGAATACCTCTTGTAAACACTTCCGAGAGACTACTCGGCCTTTATTGTCACCGACCAGTTTGAATGCTCGTAGGCCATTTATTATCGTTGTATTTTTAAATTTCGCCGTACGTGTAATGATTTTAAATTAATGAGGAAAATTAAAGTATGTTTCGATGACATTTAATTCTTACCAGTCATTATATCCTAAATAAATGTTTTGGGAATACACAGAAGTACCATCATATTTAATATTCGTATTATTTTACCATGAATTAAGGGCAAATAACTAAAGTGTCTGACAGTTGGGTGTCTATTCATCGCTACATGAAAGGACTGTTACCAGGTCCTCTATAAAAAAACTTTTTCGGCCATCAGGATGAAGGTGCAAAACATAAGGTATTCAAATCCATCTAGTTTCAGCTTCTCCTGTAACATTGTTTCATCTCGTCTCTTTTATCCCAAACATACAACAATAGTATTATGGCTAGGTATACCGTCGAAGAGGATGTTGCTATCACTGGTGCGTGGGAAAGTGTTGTTACCCTTCCCGAGGTGGACCATCACTGGGTTCCGGCGAATACGGTTTGGAACAGGCCAGATTTGAAAATTACACACAACTATTCCCAAATATTCATCAAAGAACAATGATTCTGCTGTAAAGGCTAGGCTTGGAGTAATTAAAAAGGGGGTGAGGGTTTACGTCCGATACCGAAAAAGAAATTTATATGACACATAACCAATCTCCTCTATGGACAGCCAGGGAGGCTGGTAAGTAGTTTATCTTTTTACTAATACCACTTTTTTTTTAATCTTTAACATGAACACTAAATGCGTTATGAACCATTTGTCTAAAGGAGCGATATCGAAATTGGAAATACGCAAGTGATACAGGCAAAGATTTCATGTTTTACCAATGCTACTTAATCATGAAGGCTAACATCCCCCAACTAAACACGATACAACCGCCACCGAATCCTCCGCAACAAGGGGACGAAGATTAACAATACCGCATCAACACCATGATATCAATTTAATGGTTTTGTGGGCAAACCTCTTTGTAAACCCTCATGAGACAAAACTCGTCCGTTATGGCCACATAACGGTTTAAATGGTAGATGTCTTTGGTAAAAGTTAGCTAAGTATACTTTTGAAAAAAAAAATTAGCGATCTTTAATCAGCCCATCAATGTATCAGCATCAATTTATTACGAATGGTATTTTCTCCTTTCATTTTATTCATAATGATATTTTCCGTAATAAATATCGTCATGGGTCCCCCTTGGTTTGGTTTCCCCACGCAAACTGTTTTTCAGACAAATATTTGATTCTTTGGGAAGACAGGAATTTGGGTCGATGCAATGTAGGGGTTATCGATAAATAGTTAGGGTCGCTATATAAACAGTAAGTGTCCCTTGGTAACAGTAAACGACTTTTGGATAAAGATTCGTGGGTGGTTAATAATTTGAGTACTGTCTTTATTAATATCGCTGGATTCATTTCCACCATGAATTGTCAGTTGTGTTGATGCATTATTTTGAGTCATCAAATCATGATTAGATCTACTGCTTTCCAACCCTATACTATGACACCATATGTACAAGTTGATTTAACCCCAACAATGGTCATTGTACCATCTCTTCTTGCCCGAGATAGGTCTTTCCTTGTCCCCCAAAAGTCTGTTTCCAAACGGTGAAGGGCGTATGTGAACATCAAAAGTGTGTTTTAAAGCGAGAAGGCTTGTCGGTTGAAAGCGTATGTGCGTGCAAACAGATTTTTCATTTACTACGAGTGAATTGGATGTGTTTTAACAATTTCCATATTATTAATTTGGATCCTATAAATATCCAGTGTACCCAAATGTACTTCTCACCCACCGAGTAATTGGAAATCGGATTATCTTCCTCCAAACAACATAGACTGGGAAATCTTCTCGCCTTTCTACCCCTAAATTAACTCATTGTACGTACACAACAATGGGATCGTTTGATTCGTTTGAAGATTTGCAAATCACTAAAACATGGTACAAAGAATCTCGAGTAGCAGACCGCTCGCCGGTAAAGCCGGAGCCCGAAACCTTTTGGGAAAATATATACAACCAATATATAAGGGAATATGGGAATCCAAACGGAAGAAGTCTTCAACAGATTCATGATAGGTTGCAGATTATACAAAAATCCATTTGCGATTTTATAGATATTCAACAAAGACTCACCAAACACGGCCGTATTAGAATGTCATCTCGACAATTTGTAAGTGTTGTTTAATTTATTCCGTCCATTGTTTAATTGATTGGTTCTAAATTTCTTTGAGTATATTTTCACCGTGTTTTTGTAGCACGAATTGGTTAAAGCGGGGTATTTAGAGGAAAAAGGTGAGGCATTCACATTCGATGAATGCTATAATTTCATGGTATCCAAAATCCCGGAGTATGGATCACTGGCAATTCATCGACTTCATCGAGTGAAGTCTAAAACTGGAATCTATGTTTGTAACTACTTTGTGGGTTGTCTGTTATGAACCCTCACGAGACTAAACTCGTCCGTTAGGGTCACCTAAGGGTTTAAAGGCTTGTTACACGTGCTAAGTGTAACCGTGATTCCTACGAAAGTGAGTTAGGTTATTAATTACGTTGTTCTAATGTAATACGATGTTAAACATGAAAGTCGTTATTTAAAAAAGTTGTCTGTTACGTCATTGCAATAAGTAAGAAAACACATTACATCATAAAAACCATACGATTTCAACCGAACTATATTAACCACTCATAAACATCTCACGAGAACAACATTCAATTTTATATGCGACGGCCGAAAAAATAATTGGCCACGAAATGCCTAAAAGGCTTCCCTTCTGCCGCTTCATACATTGCCATCGCCGAGCACGATTTCCATTTGCAACAACGCGATACTGCCTAAAGCGACCACAAATCCTTTTCAAAGATGCTAACACGGTGTTGGATACGTATGGCGAATACCTAACGCTTCCATTCCCAATTTGAATCAAAAGTATTCCCTCACTCGAATCCAAAACGCCATACCCGCGGGAGGATTTTTGTATCATGATCCATATCCGCAACCTTACAATAACTAATCACTAGAGCGGTATCTTCATGCATCAAAAAACGAGGCATCGTGTGTGATTAATGTTGTGGAAATAAGATATGAAACTTTTACAATTTGGGATTGAAAAAACTTTATCTTTTGGTTGAGTTTACAGAGCATTACAGATTTGTGAGGCGTTTATCACAAATTTATACTAAAACTCTCAGATGGGTTTAAATGTAATTTTGAAATTCTGGTACGGAAAAATTATAAATATTGCCAACTTTGCCGCATGAGTCGTATCATTGGTCGGGCATTATTTTGCATGTCATCTTCTGTAGCGTGATATATTTTTGTAACTGGGTAATGGTTAAATAGAAAATGACCTTTTAAAGAGGAGGCAGACTAAAGACTTTGTACGCTTATTACCGATTAGACGTGTAATAGTAGTCTCGACATCTACAATTATCACTCGTCACATTGTGTTTTTCGTAACACGCCCATTGAGTTGTCCACCACTTATATGTCGGACTAAAGTGTAAAGATGGGCATTGAATTATGCAACTTTCCCTTTTGATTTATTATCATACACGTGGTGTAATACTTGAGATTGGGATCTGGTGGTTGGGGAGATTACCGACTTAAGTTGAAATATTCACGATTGAGAGTTTGCCAGGAAGTTTGTCCCTAACTTGAGGTCCTAGAATAGTCATACATAAACAAACCCAAATAAACGTTAACATACATAAACAACATAAAAAATACACAATACATAAAAAAAAAAACATTACATCAGACCACGCCTCATTGACCAGAATTAAACACAAGATTAAACATTACATCATAAACACATAACATAACACAACATATTAAAGAGCAACCGAAAATTTAATTATTCGGCCCATTCCACCAAATTACACCCAGGACATTGCCAGAATTGTTTGCCAAAGGTGTTCTTATCTTTAGAACGATGTAGTTTCATAAAAAACCTACATCCGGGCACCGGGCATGACGCCCCCTTTTCATGTTCAACCTTAATCATACCTTTCTCTTTGAAGTTTTTGCAAGAGTTTGTTAATATTTTTATCATCTTTGGACTTGATTGCATCTTCTAACCATTGAGCTTCTTCACGACAATTATCGAACTGGCATCGAAGGTACCTACTCTTTCCAAGTTCCGCTTCTAATAACAATTTTATTCCCGGACAACCTCTCTGCGGGCACTTGGAATACATCCAAGGGCATTGCATGGCTGAATGGTCTTCAAGGAAACATAGCGGACAAATTTGGTTTGCTTCTACACACACAATTTGTTTTCCCTTGCGATTAGAATTCATATTCGAAGTAGCGTTTTATGTTTGACGGTGTGTTTCTTTGAGTGTATTTATAGGAAGAAATAATTATTATTTATAAATGAAATCCCCCTTAAAAAATCTGGTCGTTACAGTGTGTTGATAAGGATAACAAGATTTTTATCATAAGTCTAGTTATCAAAAACAGTGTCTGGATGACTTAATGGCAACTGCATAAGCTGAGTAGTACGAGTGTTTTTATCTACAGAACTGGGCTATGTTCAACCAGAGCTCTATTTGAGAAAGTATATGAAAATTACTCGGCGGCTAACATCATTAATGTGTAAACCGGGTGTAGGAAAAAAAAGGTCAAACAAATATTTAACAGCCACGCAGTTACAAACTGCGTATACAGAATACGCAGATTCAATATGCGTGCGACGCAGTTCAAACTGCGTTCAGAAGAATATTCCGGATTTTTTTAATACGCAGTTTGTAACCTGCGTTTTTGCTTTTCCACACGCAGTTTGAAACTGCGTACCTTGGGTAGATCCAACTTGGATCCAAGCAGAACGCAGCACTCGTTCTGGAAGTGGGCTACTGTGGGCGGAAAAACGACACTTCAACAGTGCCTTAACTTGGATGTTGGAGTCCATTGGGGCTAGCCTTATAGTCGGGTATAGAGAAAACGAACAGTACAACATGTGAATCCTGAATACTCAAAAATGGTCATTGAGAACAAAATAATGCAAGGAAGAGTAAATCCAAATAAAGCAAAAGAAAATGATGAGACAAAGTGTATGGAGTCTCCGTCTTGTCACCACCTTTTTTCTGCTTATATTAATCAAACCTATTTGATTTGGCTATTTCAAATCAGGTATAGGTAACCATCACCCAGTGCCACCTGTTATCAATCTGTTATTTCCGTACTTGATAGACTAATTAGACACTCTTTTCTCAATCATTTTATGCTTAATTCCCTCACTATTCATTTCAAACTTGGAATCACTTTCTAGTAATCTAGTTTAAGTAAGTTAGTTTTCATGCTAACAAATTATACCTTACAAACAAACCAAATAATAATTTGCATTTGTAATAACTTTGTACAAAATAATTTGAGATGTTGGATGGAAGTTAGGAGCTAATATGCAAATGAAGTTAAAAGTTTACCTCTTCGAAGAAGCAGAAGAAAAGGTCGCAGCAGTAGCTTCCTTCGGAGTGACTGTCTATGGGAAAAAAAAAAAAACTCTGTCAAACAATCTGGTGTTAGCAGCATAAGAACCTAATAATTTGAGTAATCTTTTTTTTTTTTTGAAAGATATAATTTGAGTAATCTGTTTGACTACCGTAATTGGAAGGTAATTCTAAATTATTTTATGATTCGTTACCTCATCCTCTATGTGCAAAGTTCTTAGCTTTCGTACTATTTTCTAGTGTAAACACCCAGAAATCCGCATTGCAGAGAAAAAAATCTGACCAAAGGAGACTGACCTCCATCAATCCTTAGAATATGAGAAGCTTTGAAGAGCAGTTACAACTGTCCACCATGACTTCTGTATTACATAGTTTCAAGTGCACTAACGACTCTACCAGCATGAAAACCAACCCTTTAACCCTCCTTTGGAACCAACAAAAAAAAGTACTCCCTCCGTTACTTTTTAATAGGCTGGTTTGGTTTTTAGAGAAAATTAAGGAAATTAAGAAAACTAATCATTGAAAGTGGTCCTCATGACACTTGTAAATAAAAGAAATGAATTGAAATGGTCCCCATGACACTTGTCAGCAAAATAAGTAAAGTGAAATGGTCCACATGACACTTGTCATCAAAAGAAGTTAAGAGAAAAGTGGTCCTTAAAAACTAAAGTAACATTTGACTTTCCCAATTAGGAAACCAACCTATTTTTTTGAAATATTTATTTATAGAAACCAGCCTATTAAAAAGTAACGGAGGGAGTATATTTTATGTGAAAAACCAAACTATTGTATAACTAAATGGAATCATGAACTCGTTGGATGGATTCAGTAAAAATATTTGAACAAAATGAACAATCAAAGGATCCAATGTTAGGGCTCAAAAATTCAGACAAAACAATGAAGACAAAACCTAGAAAAAAAATTCCAGTGCCAAAGAGTTGAGCATCAACAGAAAAAAATAATCAGGATAAAATCTAGAAAAAAGATTCCTAGGTCTAGAATTCTCACCAAGACGAATACATCCCAAACAATCAAATACATAATATTGGGCGAGAGAGAAGGCATACCCTGGATAAATCATTGAAGTATGTGTTGTTGTTGCTTCTTTGAAGCGGAATCGAGAGCCCTAGTTATGTTGCTTTAAGAGTTATAAATCCACAAAACCCCAAAATCGCACTTGATTGCATCACCTACATATAACGAAAAATAAACTGAACAATCTGTGCTGAGAAAATCAGTCTTGGTCTTAATAATTCACGGAGAGGTGAAAGAGGCCGAGAGATTGTTTTCTCTATCTTGCGACCAACTTTTCACCCACAACCCTCATGTGACATTACCGAACCCTCATGTGACATTACCGAAATTTCTAATCCGTCCAACATCAAAACACCATCCGAAGAACGCTTATGGTAAAACTCTTGAGTTTAATAAGTTTGGCCCTGGTTTTTAAGTGAATTTGGTAGGAACAAAACCATTCATTCCTGTAGTCCAAGTCATAGCTACTATCGGGATGATTCTGACCGCCAGATCAGGGTCCCCAGTTAAATCGACCATCTAATGACTCTCAAATCTGATTCAAACACCACCTTTTTTATAACGTTGATACTACTAATAAATGTGAAAAGAAAAAGAAACCCTATCAACCCATTTCTAAACTATTTTGGCCTTGTGGTGTTTGAAACAACCTTCTAGAACTAAAGTTAGCAATGTTATCTATCGAGGTCAACATGGTGAATAACATAGATTACGATGCGATAATTGATGAATTTGCATCGAGGAGGCCAGGAAGATAAATTTTCCATAGATTAACTACTTTCGCCTAATCGTTTCCGTTTGAAATTTTATTACGTACTTATGTTCGTATTTTTTTTTTTGAAACATACTTATGTTATTGGGTATATTAATTAAATACCCTTAGTTTTGACACCCAATAAATATACACTTATACAACAATATAAATACCCCTATCATTTAAAAACCTTATCCATTAAAATATAGATTACCTTAATACCCTCACTTGTAATATTATTTTACATTTAAAAAACCTTATCCCTTAACAAATTTCTTTTTCTACTACTTCACATCCACCACCACCACCACCACCACCATTTCACCACCACCACCAGCACCGCCGCCACCACCACTTACTAACTACAACCACCACTAATATTCCACCACCTCCATTAATATTCCGACGCCGCCACCACCACCACCACCATTGTTGATGTTGTCCCTGCTGTTGTTGCCGTCGCCGCCACCACCGTCGCCACCACCACCGCCGCCATCAAAATTAGGTGTCAACAATCAAGTTGATCCAAAAATCAAAAGTTCAAAAATAACTTTACTAACTAATATTGCTTTTTTTTTTTTTTTTTTCAACAATCGAAGTTGATCAAAGTGAATGGAATCAACAACCAAAGTTGATACAAAAAGTAGAACTCTAGAACAATGTTTCCAGATTATAGTGTCAACAACCAAAGTTGATCCCTTTAAGTGGGATCAACAATGAAAGTTGATCCACAAAATCGGGATCAACAATGAAAGTTGATCCACAAAAAACGGGATCAACAGATTAGAGTTGACAAGCATTTATACGAGTCTATCTACCGTAAAAATCAATAAAACTCGCAACCGCAAACTGACATATCCTTAAGAAACACAAGAGTAACAAAAATTTCTACAACAACCATCTATGATACAAAAAAACGAAAGATATATGGGAATGAGTGAACTTGGCGTGATTCGAACACGCATCATCGACGTGGAGTCGGTCATGCTACCATTGTACCACAAATTCAGCATTCGAAGAACTATACTTCTATAAAATCCGAAGACACAACCAATACCATTAGTCAAACGACAATACACAAACGCAAACCAACAAGAAAATCAAGCTAATTTTTTTAACAAACATGATTTAAACTACAAACATGACTATACTAATCCAAGAAAATGATGTCAACAATAGAGTGGTAGTTGATCCCATAGAAAATGCCGTCAACAACAAGAGTTGATCCCATAATGGAATCAACAACATTAGTTGATCCATAAAAAGTGGCGTCAACAACAATATTTGATCCCATTTATGGAGATCAACAACAGTAGTTGATCCCATAAAAACTGAAGTCTGGAGATCTTTCCACCATGGAAGTTAATATTGAAGAACCATACCATTAAGTGGATCTGGAACAGATTGGCACATTTCATGTGTCTGACAACAAATAACAACTTGAGATACGTTGGGGTTACAAGCTTAAAAACTTAAGAACGATACTTGTAAAATGATCAAACGTATAACGAATAAATAAAATATAAAAAAACAAAAAATCAAACTATAACAAGACAACACCACCACCATGTTCCCAACCACCACAATCTCCAACACCACCATAACCACAACAACCCAAACCACCAATATTTATAAAAAAAAGTACCACCAACCCCAGTAGCATCGCCAACACCACTGTATTTATTACCACAAAGATAACTACCCACGCAACAAAAGGATCTGGAACAATATTGAATCCCACCACAACAACAAAGAATAACATTTATGATTTAAACTACAAGTATGACTATACTAATGCAAGGAAACGCTCAATCACAACAAATAATGCTGTCAACAACAGGAGTTGATCCCATACATAGGATCAACAACAATAGTTGATACTCGTGAAATTGAACATAAAGAATAAGGTAACCGAAGTAGTAGTAGTTACCTCGCAGTTTTCCGAAACAAAGAACCGATCTTCTTGTATTTATCATTCGAGCCTCACCACCACCACAATCACCAACACCACCACTTTAACAACTTCCACTACCACCATTACAACACCAAATAAACACAAGTCACCTAAACCATTAATAGTAAATAATTGAAACATAATCAAAATCACAAAATCATTGACACCAATACTAGTGCAATCAAATGTTTAAATCAAGTGTATATTATTGAAATCAGATTCAGTCATTACCGTCAATAGTTGATGGAGTAGTATTCAGCAACTTTTCTTCCAACCTCACCACCACCACACGCCATTACCGCTAGCAAATAAGATATTTCCAATGCCACAAACAAACTTAATCACCATTATCTTCATGACCAACTTAGGTTAATATAGTTGATATTGAAAGTGAATCTGATGTTTCTCGTTGATTCATCAATATAAATAGGTTGTTTACGATGTCGTGTGATGATGGTGGTGGAAGACTTGATTTCAAAACCTAAAAAATCAGATCTGGATTTCTTTGAATTTGATTTACAGTAAATTAAATCTTCGATTTAGGTTTTTCATGTTATATCGATCTAAATCAAGTTAATCTTAATATATATTTTTGGATTGGTTTGTTGATGATTCTGTGGTTGCGGTGGTGGAGGTTGGATACCAGCAGAATCGATTGTTGTTGATTGTGAAGAAGAAGATGATGATGATGGTGACGACGGAGATGGTGATGGTGGTTGTGGCAATTGGTGTTGGTTTTGGTGTTGCTTGTGGTAGCGACAGTAGAGATTCGGTGGTGGTGGGAGCAATGAAGTAGAAGAAGAAGAACAGGATACGAAGAAGAAGATAAAGAAAACGATATGTTTTGACGATGGATAGAAGGGCAAATTTGGAATAGATAAAAACCTTAATGGACCCCTAATGGGCTTAGGAATGGAGAGGGGTATTTTTATTGTAGGATAAGGGTAGTTTTGAAGCCCTTGAAAAAGAGGGTCATTTATATAATTCCCACTATGTTATTAGTCTTTTTACTTTAAACAATCTTTTGGAAAAAAAATTAGGGCCCCTATTTTCGGTTTTCGCCTAGGGCCCTTGAAAATCTTGGTACGGCCCCGCACCCATGTTTGTTGATCACAGCCATAATGACCATAAATATGCGAAGCCCCAAAAAAGGAACAAAGTTGTCTCAGATCAGGAGTGTTGAACATGGGCACGTTTTACAAACATCAGAGTTGGTTTGTTGAGTTGCTTCGAAGATTGCTGGATTTTCTTTTTTTATTTCCTCACAGCTGCGTACATCAAGAACTAAACCTCACCTAATATTGCACTGTAGGAATTAACATTTAATTCCATTTATGTTGGGTTTTGGACGCTTTAGTCCTACCCTCTTAAGCCAGTACCGGATAATCCTAATTTACGAAATTATAAACGGGTTAATCCATTTTCAAACGATTTAGTCCAAATTAAATTTTTATGATGACAAAACTACCCACCAACGATATTAGCTTCCTGGTCTAGTTTAGTTCAATTATTTCAATTCTCAAATCAAGATACATCTTCATCACTCTGCTTCTCGTCTCCGGCAAATTTGTCTCTCTTCCTCTCTCGAGATCTGTTGAAGAAGAAGGTGGAGTTTATTGACGGAGCCACCGAAACCATTGGAGGTATTGTAAATTCATAATCATTTTGAGATTTTGTAAAGTTTCTGAACTTTTTTTGTTGAGATTTTAAGAACTCAAAAGCGTTGATTTCATTTCAAATTTATTTTACGATTCACAATCAATGTTTCGATCTATAATCTTTGGATGATTGTCATAATTTTGAGTCAAAAATTATCATTTTTAAAAAAAAAAATTGTTAGGGTTCCTAATTGAATTTCGATCTATCTTTTTGTGCTGATTACAAATCTGATGTTAACTACTTAACGAGTCTACACATACTTGTATAGGTGAGTTGGTCAGAAGTCTAGTGCAACATACTTGATTTTAATATTTTAGTTTTCCTTACAATCTCTAGAAAATTTTTAGACTGGTAATTATAAAACTTTGTTGATTTGGCTAGGTTAATGAAGGAACTTATCCGTCGTTTGCGATTCTCGCTTTAATTCCTATATATATTCATTTTTGTCTGTTAAACTTATATTTTAGTGATTATTCACAAAGCTTTAGTACGTCACTTAACGACAATCTCTTGGCACAGTTGTTGCTTTAAAAGTTTCCATTAATACTCCTCAATTTGGGAGGTTAAGGCAAGCATGATGGACACTTAATATGACTACATTTTTATCTCTCAATTTTTATATGTTAGTTTCTATATTTGTAATAATTTTCTTATATTTGTGCTTATGTAGGTTATACACCTTAAACCAGAACTTACAAATACATTTGGTTAATTGAACCAAATTACTGGGAGCTCAGGCATCCGATCAACATATCACCTCCGACTGAGGTCAAAGTACTTGAGAAATGAAATAGGTCTTCTTTATTTCTTGGCGATATTGGCATCCGTGCAGAAAGTATAACATCCCTAAATTCTTATCCAAGTGGGAACAAGTTTGAAAGGCACAAATCATTTGGGTGTTAAGAAGTTTTGGACTTTAGTTCACAAGCACCACCACTCACGAACAAAAAAACTGATAAAGTGAAACAAATTGCTTTGTTTCCACTCAAGAACATTTCAAAAGTGTTGTTGGGTTAAGGAAATTAGTGGACGATGTGGACAAATATCCACCATAGTTCATTTGTGATGGTATGAGCAAAGTGGTTGATGGTTATGGTGTCGTCTTCTTGGTATCAAGAGAAGGACAAGAAGCCTATCCAGTACAAGAAATTGAGATGAAATTAGATTATGAAGTCTTTAATTTCGGTGATGGTTTAACAACAACTACGATGGAGTCTGGGGATTCATTTGGTTATGCATCAACAACAGATGCAAATGGAGACTTCAAGGAAGAATCAGTGAAAGGTGTTGGCTGATTTGAGTTGAGTGAAAGAAGATTTTGGAGATGGACTGTACGTTGGTTTGAATAGATTGCAAGTTTAATTGGCTGAACTGGTTGTAACTGGTGGGAGAAGGTGCTGTCAATGTCAGGGAAGTCGGAGACGTAAGCGATGAATTGGTTTGGTCTGAAATGGTGTTGGATGATGGTTGCAGTCGGTGGAGTTTGGATTTGGACGAACTGAGTAGGTGGGTGGTGTTGCGGCCAACTTCAAAGAGACTTTGGATTTAGAATTCGGTGGCAGTTGATTGAATTGGGCTTGGACAGTTGCTTGTACGGTCCAATTAGGAATCGCAGCATGATATATATATATATAGGAGAACCAACAGAGATAGAAATGGAGACTTGGCGGAGGCCGGTTTGACAAAAAAAAAGGATTATTGATGTTGAGAAATGGATGCAAGATGGACAAGTAAGCTTAATTTTGAATACTCTACGTGACTTAATTTTAATTAAAAGAGCACCTTTTAATCTACACTTTTTACAAGTTAACAAATAAAAGAACAATTTCTCCTAAACCAGAAGCTTTATCTAATTACCTCAAGAGCATTAGTGAATATAATTTCTCATCTTATTTTAGTTTAATCGGCTTAGAAATAGGGGCATGTAATTTGTATAGATTTTTGACTTCTTGATGCATAGTTTAACGTGTTCTTCCCATTCTGATCTTAATATGTACGTAGTTGTACACGTGTTGATTGTTAATGTGTACATAATTGTACACCTTTTGATCCTTAATGTGTACATAATTGTACACCTATTGATTACGTAAGAAAGGCATCTGATTCCATTTTTTTTTTGAATTTTGGTGAAGGGATGTGCGAAAACCTCCTACACAAGAATTGATTTTCTAGGAATTTACATGGAAATGAATAGAGGCTCCACCGCACCTTTTGGAGGTAAACTCGGTTGTACTTGTTGGTATTGTTAAATTTAGCTGAATATATATGATTTGCACACCAAATATTATTAATTAATGATTAGAGGCATTAATGTTTGTGGTAAGATGCATTACAGTTGGGTATATATAGGATTTCAGACTCATCACATGCATTCCAACCTTATTTTCTCTCCAGCTCATAGGTTTCATACTGTGATTATTCTTTTTTTATCTTTTCCTTTTTTCTCCTTTTTAAAAAAAAAAAAAGGTTGCTAACTTCAAGCAAGTATACTGTATATAGATGATGGGTATAAACGTAGTTCCTCCTCCTACCTTGCTTGACAAATACAAGATGCAAACCTCGTCATTCACTCATTTTGATTTGATGTTGTAAGTGGATTTTCATTCGTAAATATAATCATTGTTTCTCATGTAGACCATTCTATATATATATATGTGTGTGTAGATTTGTGTATATTAATTGATGTTTTACTTTACTTCTTTTATTTCCCAACAAAATGACTCTCTGCACAAATTGAACTATTGAACGCTTTGCCAATTCATTAGTTTTATAATATGAAATTTCACATCTGTTAAATTATTTCTCATTTCACCTCATGAATAATCGGCGAGCACCTCTGTTGGAGAGGTTAAAAGTCTTGCGTTTCTTAAGATGGACATAGTCAATCCTCACGGGATGCGATTTATTGGAGGTAAGTTAAACTTTCTTATAGTGTTGAAAATATTTTTGGTGTTCGCAAGTTAACATACAGTGTTTTGGTTCAATTTACTTAAATGGCTTATCATTTGAAGATTTTAATCAGGTGACAATTCTGCAACTAGGATTGCTAAAGAGAAAGCTGCAGACATTACTCAAGATGTCTGACGAACAACATGGAAAATCATTGATCTAGGTGAGTTTATCTTCTTCTTTTTTTTTTAATCCAGTAACTAGGTGTACAAAGTTGTGCACATGTGAGAAAATGACACGTAGTTGGTTATGGAGATTCTCGATAGTGTTTTCGCTTATATTATTTTGTGGATATTCAAGATTGTCGCCTTGTTGGTGAGAGTAACTTTGGATCAGAGTTATACACATGTTGATTCTTAATGTATATATACTTATACACATGTTAATTCATAATGTGTACATAGTTGTACACTGTTGATTGTTAAAGTGTACATAGTAGTACACATGTTGATTGTTAATGTGTACATAATTATACAATGTAGATTGTTGATGTGTACGTAGTTGTACACGTGCCGATTATATCATACTATGATGCACCTTTGGCATCAATTTTTTTCCTTCGTTTTATGCATTTAATTTAGGGACTCACAAGCTCAAAATAGTAGAGCGCTCAAGCCTATCCACGAGGTTTGTGGAGGTTGATGGTTCAAATCCATACGAGTTTTTCATATATTATGCTTATACAATATGGGTAGTTATGTACATACTAGTGCACTGTTTAAATCAATGAAATAGATTAGTTTGTGGCGAATATGGTTGTTTGTTCCATATTTTGTATGGGTGTACATATATGTGAACCAGTGTATTTTCCATGAAATATAGGTCGATGTGTGGGTATGAATGGTCGATTTTATATATGAATGTTTTGTAGGGTGCATCTATGTAAGTCCAATGAAACAGTAAGTTTGTGTGTGGTTATGATTGATCAATTTTATACATGTTTGGAGAGGTGTACAAATATGTACGCTCATGTAATTTCCATGAAAAAGAAGGTTATGTGTGGTCATGAATGATCGTTTTTATGCATGTTTTGCAGGGGTGTATGCACAACTGTATTTTTCCATGAAAAAGTAATTTGTGTGTAGTTATGAATAAATGGTTTCATGCATGTTTTGTAGGGGTGAACATATTGGTGCACCAGGATAATTTTCATGAAAAAGTAGGTTTGAGAGTGAGTATGGATGACCAATTTCATCCATGCTTCTTTTTTTTTTTTTTTTTTTTTTTTTTTTTTTTTGAAGCATATCCATGTTTTGTTGGTGTATACAAAGTGGTGCACATGTGAAAAACTGAGTGCATAAACTTTTAAAAGTTTAAGTGTAGGTGTACTTTTTTTGTACACATCAAATAATGAAGTGAAAATTTTAAAATTTTAAAATTTTAAAAATAAAAATTATATAGTCATATGGGTACTTTTTTTGTAGCTATCGAAAATAGCTTTCCGAATATATAAAGTTTGTAAATTTTGGATGAGCGGTTTGAAAGATAAATCGTTTTAAAATTACGGCGCGCGGGTTATAACCCCAAAGGTGTCACTATCCATGTACAAAAACCCCAACAAAACAAATTGTTCATAAAAACCCCATTTAACATAAACTGTCCATATTAGCCTTCTAGTTTAAATCACCCCAACAAAAATAAAAACAACCCCACATTTAATTTTAAATCACCCCAATAAAAAAAAAATCAACCCCACCACCACCGCCACCACCGCACCACCACCACCACCGCCACCACTGCACCGCACCACCACCACCACCCCACCACCGCCGCCACCGGGCCACTCCGCCACCACCACCGCCGCCATCGCACCACCGGGCCCGCCCACCGCACCGCGCCGCCAATGCACCGCACCACCACCGCCACCACACCACCACCATCCACCACCACCGCGCCACCACCGCACCACCACCGCCACCCGCCACGCACCACAACCGCCGCCCACCACTACCACCAAGATTCACCACGCGCCGTACTCACCACCGGCGCCGCCACCACTACCACCACCCGGCCTGCCAGCACCGCACCACCGTCACGCCGCCGCCACCGCCACTGCGCCGCCACCACCGCCACTGCGCCAGCCAACACAGCACCACCACCACAAAAAATGAATTTCATTGATCAATATTCAACAAAATAAGAAAAAAATGATGAAAACCAAAATGATGAAACCAAACAGAACAAAATGATGAAACCAAACAGAAAAAAATGATGAAACCAAAATTGGTTTCACAAAACTAGATGAAACCTAATTAGGTTTCATCATTTTCCACATATTGTCATTTCACCAAAGACAGCTTCAATGATGAAACCAAACCAAAATAAACAAGGCAAAATAAGCAAAAAATGATGAAACCAAATTGGTTTCACTAAAAACTAGATGAAACCTAATTAGGTTTCATCATTTTTTCACGTATTGTCATTTCCCAAATTATGACTTCAATGATGAAACCAAACCAAAATAAACTAGGCAAAAATCATTGCAACTAATCCATAAAGCTGTTTCACAATTACCCTAATTCAACACCTCTATCATATTTAGGGTCTTCTTCAAATTCCAAAATTTTGATAATTAATGACTCCTCATACTAATTAAAAGTAAGGATTTATCACATCGCACCTATGCTCTTCATCTATCATATCAAACTGAAACACAAGGAAATCTACCACAAAGTGTAACTCAATTAGACGGGGCAATGGGTACCGGTATGAATATGTGATATGATGAAGTGAGGGAGAGTGTGAGAAAAGGACGGAAAGTGTGTACCTGCATGTGGAATCCAGTTGGTGTAGGTTGGTGACGACGGCCCCCGACTATGCTTTCTCTAGCGAGCCCGAGAACTCTTGTCTATCCCATGGTGTAAGAATTGCGGTGATTGATGCGAGAAGCCCACTCAAGGCTTACCTCCAGTGTAACATCGACCAAATACAACATATTTATTACAACTTCCAAATATCAAAGATGGATCCAACGATGAAGACAAAAGGGATTCAAATGTAGCAACGTTGTACTATGCGAGACCTAGTAGAGGGAATGCCGATGTCACACATGCACATTCTTGTTCTTTGTCATGACCATTATTATCTTCTTTCATTTTAAGGTGGTGCTGTTTGCCTATAGTAATAAAACTGTTAGTAAATCATTAAGGTGAGGTTGTTTGCCTATAGTACTAAAGGGACCACTCTGAATCATGTGTTTTCTCTGATTTTTACCAACTTGAAAATGCCCAACAAACAATCAATACCACAGAAAATTCTCTCGGTCACATTCTCTGCATAAGAAGGAGTATTAAAACAGCATTCGATTCCGACCATCAAGTTAGTTTTGTTCGTAAGTTGACAAGATTTATGAACAGCAAAATACTAAGAAGAATCCACCTACACGCTTGATTAAATCATTAACTATCTAATTTTTGCTGTGTTAAACGGAAAAATAAATTAGTTATCTAACAGTATCAACAACTATGAAGAAGATGGAAGAAACTTGTTCATGACATAAACTTGTAATGCATGCAGTGATGCACCAAAGAATGCAACCCAAGCATGGTAACACTAACATAGGACAACAAAAGCAAACATTTAAAGAGAGAGAGCAAATTCATGAACTGGTGGTGGTAAAAAAAAAAAAGCACATTGTGCGCCAGCACTTGAGTAGCTAGAGTCCCCATTATCTCGGACATGCCTTTTTCGGAACCTCTCCACCGCAACGATTTTGCATCTTTGATAATAACATTTGGCATGTGCTCGGAGACACGGAATTTATCGAAGCGTATGTTATTATGTTTGGGATTTATTGATTGAGGTTGGAATGCAAGCCAGGATTTGGGTTGTTGGTATTGGTGGGCATCGGTTTGGGATACTCTTGGGACAATTAGATATCTCCAAGGTGTACAAGGTGATATCTCAAGGTGATATACACCACCTGCACTCAGAGCCACCACAACCTACACCAAAAATTCAACACTTTTCATCATCATCATCAAAAACTATGGTCGAAAAAATTAATCAAAATAATCAAAGCTTTAGTAATATTTGAGGCAATTCAATACAATTTGGAGAAATTGAGCGAAAATCAAAACTAAAGAAAATCAATCAAGACCAACCCCATTCAACAACAATCAAAACTAAAGAAATCAATTCAATTCAACACCAATGACTTCACACATGGAAAAGCAAAACTAAAGAAATCAATCAAAGACACGCAACCCCATTCAACAAAAAACAGACAACATCATACCAATTCCATCCATTAATAATTGAAGAACAAATAAACCCAATACAGCAAAATTCTAAAAAAAAAAAAAAAAAAGGAAAACTAATTTCACAGCAAAGAAATCAATACCCACATCCATTGTACATAATTAATCGAAATAAGTTGGGTATATAGTAGTTATCAATGAATCAAAATGAATTTCTTACCAAATTACGAACATCCTGTTTCAATCGAGGTCTTCATCACATCTTACCCCTAGGGTGAATCATCTTGAGAATCACAAAAATTAAGCGAAAAAATTATGCTTTTTTCGTAACAAAAATTTGGGTAGAAATCGATCCTTTGCTTATTTTGATCTGGGAAAGGTACGGTGTGATTTTGAGAGGAGGAGAAAACCATTACAGGAAACACAATAAGCCTTCAAATAAAAGAAACCCTAATTTACCTTTTCTTCATCTTCATAATCTTGCATACCATTTGAAATTGAAGTAGTAATCAAATTAGGTCTTGAATTTAGAACCTTGAATTTAGGCACCGAATTTCATGAAGAGGATTTAGATCGGTTGCGGCGGTGTTGATGGTGGTAGTGGTGCGACGAGGAGTTAGGGGTGGTGATGTTTACGATGGTGGAAATGGTGATGATGGTGGTGGTAGAAGGAGACGAAGAAAGAAAAAAATGAAATCGAGAGAAGAAGAAGAAGAAAAGTTATCCAAAGGGCATGTTTGGTATTTTTTTAAATAACAAAAACTAAATTTTCTTATTATTATTTGGCAGGGTTTTGTCCCAGTTTTAGTTGAAATGGTTTTTATTTGGTAGAAATAATATGACCCGTTTTTTCTTATCACTAGTTTGTTCACCTAGGGGTTTTGTCTAGGGCTGTCAATGGGTACCCATTACCCGGAACCGGAACCGGACCCGGTAGACTTGGGTCCGGTTCCGGGTCCTAAAGTTGGACCCATTATCAACTTAGGACCCGGACGGGTAATTGCCGGTGGACCGAATCTAACGGGTCCAACGGGTAAAACCCGAATTAGGTACGTTTATTCATACTTTTATTCATGTTTTTGCTAGTTTTAGCTTTGATATTTTACTCGTTTTAAATTTTTCTCTTACATTTAATCTTTACTTAGTACATTAATAAGAAATAATAATAAATTTTTTAAAAAAATTATTTAAATCCAAGCCAAATAAAAGAAAAATATTAAGTTTTTGAGGTTCTTTAATAGTTTCTTAAGACCCAATGGGTACCTGGGAATCGACGGATAGGGTATTTAAACGTCGGTTTTGGGTCCACAAGTTTAGGAACAGGACTAGGAACCGTTAGGACCCTGGGACCAACCTTCTAATTTGTGGTCCGGTCCCAAGGTCTAGTGATACCCGGGAGGACCGGAATTGACACCCTAGTTTTGTCACTAGTTTTGTTAAAATTATTTTTATATTATTCAAAATTGGTGACATCATCATAAATCGATCCGAGGATTAAATCGAAAATATTTTTGATTAAATTGTAAATATTAAGGTTATTAATGTATTTTTCATATTTCAAATAAATAAAGGACTAATTTGTACCTAGTTGAATGGGCGTGGACTAACTAGTATATTTGGATGGGATTTTGGACTAAACCGCATTTTTCCCTATCGCATTCCTAACAGCAGATGTCTATATCTCTTGTTGCTAAGAGCTGATGTCCGGAGAAGTTTAGAAGTTTAAACGTTGAGCACCAGTGATCTAGTGGTAGCATAGTACCGTGCCACGGTACAGACCCGGGTTCGATTCCCGGCTGGTGCATTTTTTTGATTATTTTGAATTGAAAGTTTGTAACCTTTTACTCATTTTGGGTGCCTCGGGTTATAGGGGCAACTTTACTAGTTTTTCTTCAAATTAAAATATCGTACACAAATTGGTGGACAGTGTTTGAATAAGCGCACCAGAAGATTTTAAAGGTGAATAAAAGGGTACTTCAAAATCGAAGTATTACTCATATAGGTACCAGAAATAATATATAGACACCATTTCTGATACCTACATGTTTGTGAAGGCCAACATGGCTTGCTGAATCTTGCGTATGCCGAAATCATGACTAGCAATCGAAGTTTTAAATTAAGAGGCTTACAATTTAAAAGCACAAGTTACAATGTACTCAAACACAATGTAATACGACACTATAGTACTATTCACATCACTTTTTTGACCTGGCCTTGAATATATTTTGCTTGTAGTATCTGAGCTCCCTGATGCTTTCTCTAATGTCATCCATTGCTCGATGTTTGTTTTCCTTGGAAGGAGCCTTCTTGTTATCTGCACAAACAGCAGGATTCTACAATTAGTCGGTCTGGTTCTTGCCTATATACTGCGTCGAGTTTGTCTTGCTTAACAATTTACAATGAACTACAAGGACCGAAGTAAGGTTATCTATCACCTACACAACTTTCAGAATGCACGTGAAATTTGAAAGGTCCAATCGTATGGATCAGGGGTACAAGATCAGCTGAACACTAGAGCATTGCATACACTGATCTTTGCTGGGAACATGATACAGCTATGTAAACAATGAGAGAAATATAAAACATTACCTCTTGGGAACCACCGGCAACATAGGGCCTTCACACTGCTAACATCAACAACTACATGGGAGAAAAGACTCGCCAATTCAGGCATGTATTTCTGTCGAGAAAGAGAGAAATTTATTTAATGGACACTTTTAATAAATAAAATGATGTAATTCAGGCATGTAATTTTGTCTATTCTTTGGTTTCAATTTCGGTTCTGAAGAACTAAGTCCATTGCTTAGTGGATCAGCTCCTTTGCAGGAAATTGGATTACAAAATCAGGTTTAAAGCTAGAGTCTGCTACAGATCACTTTAAAATTGCAGTTTCAGAGGAAATTGGGTTTCGGAGATCTCAGCAAAACTTTAGACTCGGTGTTATTGTTCTCATTAACCCTACTAAACACCAGGTTTAGTTACTAAAAATGATAAGCAAATACTAGTGGTTGTAAGGTCACTCTTGCCACCAGAGGGTTACACAGACGAATGAAAACAGGAATCGAACAGTTAAAGACTTGCACCAAGTACAACATTGAACATCATAAAAAATACCTTCAAATATTGGAAATCCACATAAATCGAGTTCCCAGCTAGTAGAGCTGTATTATATCCCACGTGTTTTTTCACAAATTCCATAACCTACAAATCAATATCCAATGAAAGAGAAATTGTCAACGAGGAGCAGATTGAGCGTTAGAATTTAGAATTGAAAAATCGAAAACATAACGAAGATACGATTCTGGGATAACCAAAAACACTTATATATCTGTACAAGAAAAACTGAAGGGCGGCGAAAATTGTAAGAAAAAGCCCGAGAGAGAATACCTGTTTTTCAGCTTCTCGTTCTGTTATTGTACTGTTCAGAACTCTATCAGTCAACCCTAAAGAAAGAAATTTATCATACGCAATTCCCAGGTATAACACAGGACACACAATTAACTGAAAATAACTGCATCACAGAAATATTTAAATGTTGGTAAGCTGCATACCACTAGCTGCATGATGCTCTTTGCACCACTCCCCCATATTATCTAGACACTCCTTGGTCTGATGAATCACCAAATCGGGACCCTACAAGGACAGAAAAAAAAAAAAGGGAATAAAAGAAGAGATCAGTACGAAAGGACTGATCACACTGCGATGATCCACTAATACCCGAACATATAATCAGAAGCAATTAAACATCAGTTGCACACCAACAAGATTAGAAAACAACTAAACAAGAAGATGCAATAATAAATGTTAGATAAATAAAGAAAACTCTGCTGGAAATGGGAATCAACTGACCTCCACAGATTTTTCCAGATTTCCATCAGTAATGATACAAGCTATTTCCAGGATCCGATCAATTTCAATATTCAGACCTACAAAGTAACAAATTTGTAAGAATAAGAACAAAACTAAAATACTATCACAAAATGATTTTCTGTTGTCAGTGTTACTTGAGTTTAAGTTACACTAAACAGAACCACAAGTACCAAGCCTTTGGTACCATAGTTGTCCAATTAACAAGGGAAACACGTTTAAAATACATATGTATTTTGTGTGGCAGTGGCTTGCAGTTAGAAGGTCCACTTGGAAATTATTTTGAAAAGAAGGTCCACTTGGAAATTATTTTGAAATGGTATCCTATGGGATCATTCTTCTTCTAAGCCTTTGGTCCCACACAATTGGGGGTAGGCAGGAATGGAAACAAGAGGACTTCCCAAGCGGTCACCAATCTTGGTACTTCTCTTGCCCTTTTATAAGGAAATGGCTGGTTTTCAACCAAACAAACAAGCAGTCACCCTCTTGGTACTGTTCTCGTTCTCTTTTGGTCTATCGCCAGCCTATCACGACCCTATTTTCATAGAGCTATGGCTGTGGTTTTTACCGTTGGCTTGCCATGCCAATCACGAATCCTCCTCCTTTATCCTGGCTTGGGACAGGCTTTGAAGAAAAATTACACAGGTGGAGTTCAAGACTTCAAGTCATTAATAGGATGAGCCTTTAAAATCTGGTTGGAGAAAAAGATACTTGGGTAGAATTAACAGAGATGGTCCGGGGAAAAACCATGGCCTTTTACATGAGAAAGAACTAGGGAAACGAAGATAGATACTGAAAAGGTTGTAGGCGAAGATGAGAAGATGACACAGAAGAAACAAGAGTGATAAGATGACACAAAAGCAAAACCTCAACAAGGGGCCATTGAAAGGAAGAATAAGCGCATCTTCACAAAACACGTTTTACCTCTAAGCTCAAATATACATTCAGGAACGGAAGTTTGTTATCAAGTATTAGCATAAGCATATCAAACATATTTATTATCAATGCTACGTACATAAAAGGATGAGGCTTTAGTTAGCATGAATATAGTTCTCAAACAAAAAACTTTGAGGCATGCAATCAAACTATCCAAGTATCTAAAATTTGTGGCAGATAGTGTTAAACATGCATAAAGATTAGCTACCTACCTGTCATTTCCAAGTCGATCCAAACAAGTGGCATCCTGTACTCTTCGGAAGTTGTTGGATGGCTTCGCAGGCCCAGTGTATCAGGTTTTATACTTGGTTTCGTGTCTTCTTTTACAACTGTCATCTCACTTGGCTTTTTACCTTTTCTTGAAACCTTATCTGATGAATCAAAGAAACTGCTTCGTCAATAGAGGACACTAATAGTACATATCAGTAAAATTCTAAGATAATAATCAACTATTTCACCATGACATGACATAAACACAGACACAGAGGACTCATACAAGCGTGTGAAAGTTGCCACAATTACTTCTAGTGGAGAACATGTAGGAAAGGAAGTAAGTTCCAGTACAAAAAATTGGAGAACATGTAAAAGGCATAAGAAAATAAAAATGCCACCCAGCCAGAATACATAACCAAATCAGCAATACTCCATGTTGCGTTTCCGCATGCCCTGATTGAAGCGATATAACTAGTAAAAGAATACAAGTTCACCAAGTGGACTCAAATTGGTACACGGTACTTGAAAATGTAAAATTGTTATTGAAACAAACAAAAAAATTCCTTAGTTAAACAGAGCTTTTAGTTATCTTACTAAAGCATCATACGATCCCAACTAAAAGAAAATCCAACATATCTGGCCGGAAAGAAAATGGAAAAAAAAAATGTCTTCATTCTTCATGAACAACTCTCACATATTCCTCCTCATCAACAACTCCCATAGATTCCGCATCATTATGTTGTTACTCTTCAGTCTTCATTCATGTCCCTAATCAAATATCTTATCAGAAAATCACATATAATCGTCTCCCTTAGCCCACTAATGTACCGACATATTTTCTGTTCTTCAGTTTCTTTAATATCAGCTCTGTGACACAATTTCTCAAAAATCTCAGTATATTCTTCCACACTCATACCCTCTGTCTGCTTAAACTCAAGTAGCTTCAGATTAGTATCCGTTGTATACGAAACCGGTACAAACCTATTATGCAACTCACGAACCATATCCACCCAATCAGTAATCCTCGTCATCCCTTCCCTTTCACGTCGTAATTGAAGACTATTCCACCACAATAATGGATAACCCCTAAAAGTACCAACCACTAAGCTAACTCTCTCTGAGTGAATCACATTTAAATGATCAAGTACAATGTTAACACGATCGATCCAATCCAAGTAGTTATCGGTATCTGTCCAATCCTCTGGAAACGCAGGCAACAATTCCTCAAATTTTGTTTCGTATACTTCATTCTCCATATCAAATTGCACAAACCCACTATTCTGATCCATCTTAAACATTCTCTCTCAAACAAATTTCTTTCTTGTTATTCTGTATAAGTTCTTGGAACCCAATTGCTATGCTAACGGAACCCAATTCTTAAGCTATTTAATACACAACACACAAAGGGCCTCTAGACTATTTATAGAAGTCGGTTTATGATTCCTAATTCCAGACAAAAGACTGGATATAGAAGGCGGTCAGAATCAAACTACCCAAGTCAACTTTCCTAATTCTTTGCAAATTCTAATTGAAAAAAAAAATTAGGGTTTAAGGAAAGTTTCAATTTTTATCACAGAAAAAGCATAATCGAAGAAATTAAAGAAAAGGGGGTTTAAGGAATTACGAACCTGTAGTGATTATTGGTGTTTGAGATTGATGATCATCAACATCTAAATCGAGTACAGAAAAAGCATTTGAAAGTCCATCAGTACTCATTGCTGCTGCTGCTACTTGAGTTGCTGCTGCTGCTCTAGATTCTGGGTTGTTTAGAGTCTTCTTCTGGTTTGAATTATTGGTTGTACACACTAGTGAATTGGAGGAGCAAGGCAAAAATAACGCCATTATTATATACTGGGAAGGATGATGATATTGTGATGCATTGAGGTTGAGTTAAAGGTGTTATCGCTGGCTTTGGGTTTGACACGTGCTGTTACATCTATATATGGAAGATTATCGTATCGGTTGGGTGAATTTTGGTCGTTGATTAAGTTTACTAATTTCTGTGTTAGGTCAACGAGGGAGGCCGTTGGGAGATTCTAATTCTATGTGAAAGTGTTTGATAACTTGTTTGGCTAACAAATGCAAAAATAGTTTCAGAAATCAGGGAGAGAAAATAGTTATTTTTATCGTCTTGGATAAAAAGTAGGCGAGAAGAGAAGGGTGTCCTGAGGCTCCTTTTTATTTTCTTAACATTTAGAAATCAAAAATCAAAGTTAAATTGACTTTTAAAAGCAAAAACACAAAAAAAAAAAAAAAAATTGTGAAGAAATCTTTTTGTTTTTGACTTCTTCCACTGGGATTGGTTCGGCTTCTCGTATCAAAGCAAAACAATACACACCCTCTTCATAAAAAGAGACTATTTTAAAATTCACTCTAAAATTATTTGTCATTTTTAGGGGCCACTCAAAGAGGAATTAGGGGCCAAGAATTTATACCGACCTAGGACACTAGTTAAGGGATACCCTATAGGACATTGAAGTTACCTAAATGCCCTTCTAGTAAAAAGAAAATAAAAACCAAATCAAAAAAAAATCAACTCATTTCAACTCTTCTTCTTCTGTTGTTCCCCTTCTCTCCCGATTGTCGAGGAAAAAAAAATTTCCCCTCGTTCAATTCAACTCATCGTCGTCCTGAATCGTAAAATCAAAACATCGTCGATTCATTTATAAAACAATGGGTAAGGATGATGAACACCACATACCTAAAACTAAAAACGTTCCTCGTGTATCGATCCAAAAATTGGAATTTTGGCAAGAAATAAAGAGATTGTTCTTTGAAAATGACGAAAAACCGAAGAACATGAAGTCATGAGATGTAGTTGGTGGTGGCGATTCTGATAGTCAAACACTCCGGCAACTTCAAATGGCCCCAATTAGGTAAGAGTCTATCAATTTTTTTGTTTTTTTCGCTTTAATTCGACGAATCGAGAAAAAAAAATTCTAGGGTTTTCTGTTATTTACCCGGATTCGGAAGTTATTCATGATAACTGACTTCCGAATGTAGTCGTGTTCTTCATTTCTCAAGAACAAAGACAGTATTCGGGAGTTAGAATTGTTGGTTATATGCCGAATATGTTTGGCCATGTCTTCCTGTGTACAAAATGGAAATAATCGGTAGTTTAATGAATTTGTTTCCTTCCGAATATCTTTAAGTAATCGGTAGTGGACTTACTGCCAAATATATATATATATATATATATATATATATATATTCATATATGATTTCACAATTCTCAAAATTGTGATTTAGGCAAAATCCCATTTTGGGGCGACATATATTCGGGAGAGAATATAATGTTTTATACTTAGATTGTATAGGATGAAAAATTTATAGTTTAGGAACTCCAATTAATGATTATTCGGTTGCACATATATTTACTTTTCTTAGATTGTCTGTATTCGGGAGCAAAATATATCTTCTTACTTCCGAATTTTGACATCCGGGTTTTAGTTGTGTACTCTGTCTTCCGATTGTGTAGTTTGTAAACATTGTTCCTTTTTTTGTTGTTTAGACAAAGTCGCGCTAAGCAAGCCCCAAAATTAGGCGACTTAGGGCCTCGTCGAGAAGGGAGTAAAGTGTCACTAGTCTTAGGAAAGAAAGGAGTGCCAAGTCTAATTCAAGTGATCAACAAAGTGTAGAACAACAAGGCAGTCAACAAGGGGTGCAACCAAGTGCTCAACAAGGTGTAGAACCAACTGTTCCACAAGGCAGTGAACAAGCTGTGCAACCAAGTGCTCAACAAGCCACTCAACAAGGTGTAGAAGCTAAGCTGGTCCACAAGGCGATGAACAAGCGGTGCAACCAAGTGCTCAACAAGCCACTCAACAAGGTGTAGAAGCAACTGGTCCACAAGTTACATCCCACCATGAAATTGAACCAATTGATCCAGTGCCAACAGTACAAGAAGAAGGTCAACCAAGTGGTACCCAAAAAGCCAAAAAAACCAACAAAGGAGGAGCGAGGTGAAAAAAGGATATTGCTAAGAAAGCAAAACATCTTGTCCACTGAGCGGTTGAAGGTGAAGAATATTCAGTGAGGCAAAATCCTTGGGCTACGGCGGATGGAGGAAAATTGCTATTTGGATACAAAGACTCTGAGCCATAGACATATACGAAACCGAGGTAATAATAATCGTATCCTATGTGTTCTATCGTAATAGTTGTCTTAAGGGTTTTGTATTTACTTTAAATATTTTTTCGTGTGTTTAATAGTATCATCAAGATGCAGTTCGTCTACTCAAACCCCGCGCACCAACAAAAATGCTTGATTGGCCTTTATCAGGTGAATGTGTAAGGTTCAAGACTATTATAGCCAACTCGGGGTTAGTCGTTGTTTAGAGAATTCATATTTGGAACATGATCGTGTGGCTATATCGACATTCGTGGAGAGAATGTATCCCGAGACCGACACCTTTCATATGCCGTTTGGGGAGATGACGATTTCCACGATGATGTTTCGCAGATTCTTAACCTCCATGACCAAGGCACGATTGTGAAGTTGAACTACACAAAGCAATTATCTTGGGAACAACTTTATGCTCTAACTAAAAAAGTGCTTAGGTTGGGATGAAGAAACATCAAGACAAGAGTTTTGGAGGCATGCAAGTTATAGAACTAGACAAATCAACATTAGCGTTTTGATGGATATGTACCAAGGCACCTTGGATAAAGAAAAGAAAATAACGTTAAGCGATGAGAAAGTGAACCACGCTGACCACCGCATATCTCCTTTGTGTGTTGGGATGTGTCATTTTCCCAATACTTACAGCAACCGGATCGCGCCAACCTTATACAACTTTTAGATCCTCTCCATAAAGTTGGTGACTATTCTTGGGAACGGCATGCCTAGCATTCTTGATGGAAGAGTTGAGAAAGGCTTCGAGGCGGGAACTAGCCAAGTTTCGTAGGAACGTGGCTCTATTGTAGGTTTTTTTAACTCTATAAGTCCATCTATAGTTATTCGGTGAGCGGTACATATGATGCATATGCGAACTCTAAATGATGCATATTCGGTAGGAATAACATATTTTTAATTAGCGAATATATTTTATTAAAACGCATTAACTTAGTTTTATTTACGATTATTTATAATCGTTACTTAATGTTGATATATTATTACAGAATATACCCCCAAAAACAAGTTCTTGAACTCCATACGATGCATATTCGGTAAGATCTACACATAGTTAGCCTCAGAATGTAGTTTATTAGAAATACATCACTTAATTTTTCTTAGATTATGTTGAATCGGTTCTTAATGTTGGGAAATTACTACCGAAATTATAGACCAAAAAAACTTGAGTTTACTGAACTCCAAATGATGCATATTCGGTAGGATTTACATATGGTTATCCTCCGAATATGTTATATTCGGTGATCACTTACTTCCAAATATGTGTATTCGGTTTCAATTTATGTACTTTTACTTCCGATTGTTTAGAATTCATTTCCTAATACTTGTTTTCTTATCTATATAGGCATGGATCTATGACCACTTCCCCATCCTGAACTTGGCCGGAGAGAACCCGGAGTGGCGCAAAGGTAATCCTAGAGGAACAAAATATATCTTCGAAGACAACCGTTCTAGGTCAAAAGAGCAGCAGTTGGTTCGCATGAGGGAGATTTTGGACCAAATGAAGGCCTCGGACGTATGCTTTGATCCATACAAAGAAGATCGAGCTAGTGGGCATATAAGAGTTCGGTCGGACTTGTCCCTTTATTTTGGACCGTTGTGGCACCCCACAGGATATGTGATGTACAACCCCTCTAGGGTGATGCGACAACACGGGTATACAACAACATCAACCAATGGATTCCTTCGGTGATTATTGCAAATTGGAGTTGGAGTTTTGCTCTTATAGTGGCGACAATCTAACGATAGTTCACTCAGGGCCACCTACTATTCTTGATAATTGGGATAAGAGGAGTGAGTTCATTATCAACACTGGTATACCTGTCACCCAAGGTAATGAAAATTCTCCAGGCTATATGAGTTGGTATAGGAACATATCCCATCCTTTGGTTATCCGTGAAGTTAAATCAAAGATTACTTCGGAGGGGTCGATTATAATTGTATCATCAAAGACAAACCAAATGGTTATGATAGGTAGTGCGTATTCTTAAAACATTTTTCATTTTATATCATGGCTATAAATCTTAGGTAATACCCGTTTGATGTTATGTCATTATGTATAAAAAAAACAGTGAATAGGTTCAAGTGTGTTTCCAAAATGTTGCTTTGCATGCATGAGGAGCGAAGATCCGTGCTTTAGGTTGAGAAGATAAAAGAGGCTAGAGATCTAGTGGATAATATGGATAATGAAGATTATGCGAGTTCGATTTGGGAGAAAAAGGCATGAAAAAGAATGAAGAAGGCGATGTATCAAAGAAGGGTAAAGAAGTCGAGCTTCATCGAGCGCTGAAGGTGCTCCAAATGAAGGTGCTCCAACTGAAGTCTCTTTAACTCGTGGTCGTGCAGGACTTGGAGGTAGTCACAGTCGTAAAGTCAAGAAGTCTAGATAAATGACAATATATTGTGTTGTGTGGGATTATGTCGTTTCATAGTATTTATAGTTTGTGTTGGATTATGTAGTTTTTAAGGTTTGGATCGGATTTTAAGTTCTTAAATCACGTTATGGTTTGTGAACCATTAGTTTCATGGAGTATGAATGGTGTATGAATCTAACACTCATTTTCAAGTTGCTCAAATAACATTATGGCAGTGTTGGATTTTTTGGCCACTCCATATTCGGAGGTTTGGGAGACTTGGTTTCCTTCCGATTGTTACAAGTTCCCAATTTGAAGATTTTCAAGTTTTTCAGAATTCTGAATTTTGGGCCATTATATATTCGGAAGACAAAAAATTAGAATGATTACCGAATATAGTAGTTAACCATTTCAAAATATCAATGCTGATGGTCGTGCCAAAATGCCAAAACCTCCGCATTATGGCAGGTTTGGAATTTTTGGCCACTCCATATTCGGAGGTTTGATAGACTTGGTTGTCTTCCGAATATTACAAGTTCCAAATTTGAATATTTTCAAGGTTTTCACCGATTCTGAATTTTGGGCCATTATATATTCGGAAGACAAAAAAATTGAATGATTTACAAATATAGTAGTTAACCATTTCAAAATCCCAATGCTGGGGGTCATGCCAAAATGCCAAAACCTCGGGATTATGGCAGGTTTGGAAATTTTGGCCACTCCATATTCGGAGGTTTGATAGACTTGGTGGTCTTCCGAATATTACAAGTTCCAAATTTGAAGATTTTCAAGGTTTTCACCGATTCTGAATTTTGGGCCACTATATATTCGGAAGACAAAAAATTTGAATGATTTCAATATAGTAGTTAACCATTTCAAAATTCCAATGCTGGTGGTCGTGCCAAAATGCCAAAACCTCAGCATTATGGCAGGTTTGGAATTTTTGGCCACTCCATATTCGGAGGTTTGATAGACTTGGTTGTCATCCGATTATTACAAGTTCCAAATTTGAAGATTTTCAAGGTTTTCAAAATTCTGAATTTTGGGCCACTATATATTCGGAATATTCGGAAATTTGAATGATTTCCGAATATAGTAGTTAACCATTTCAAAATTCCAATGCTAGTGGTCGTGCCAAAATGCCAAAACCTCAGCATTATGGCAGGTTTGGAATTTTTGGACACTCTATATTTGGAGGTTTGATAGACTTGGTTGTCTTCCGATTATTACAAGTTCCAAATTTGAAGATTTTCAAGGTTTTCAAAATTCTGAATTTATGGCCACTATATATTCGGAAGACAAAAAATTTGAATGATTTCCGAATATAGTAGTTAACCATTTGAAAATTCCAATGCTGGTGGTCGTGCCAAAATGCCAAAACCTCAGCATTATGGCAGGTTTGGAATTTTTGGCCACTCTATATTCGGAGGTTATAGAGACGTGGTTTCCTTCCGATTATTACAAGTTCCAAATTTGAAGATTTTCAAGGTTTTCAAAATTTTGAATTTTGGGACACTATATATTCGGAAGACAAAAAATTTGAATGATTCCGAATATAGTAGTTAACCATTTCAAAATTCCAATGCTGGTGGTCGTGCCAAAATACCAAAACCTCAGCATTATGGCAAGTTTGGAAATTTTGGCCACTCCATATTCGGAGGTTTGATAGACTTGGTTATCTTCCTAATATTACAAGTTCCAAATTTGAAGATTTTCATGGTTTTCACCGATTCTGAATTTTGGGCCACTATATATTCGGAAGACAAAAAATTTTGAATGATTTCAATATAGTAGTTAACCATTTCAAAATTCCAATGCTGGTGGTCGTGCCAAGATGCAAAAACCTCAGCATTATGGCAGGTTTGGAATTTTTGGCCACTCCATATTCGGAGGTTTGATAGACTTGGTTGTATTCCGATTATTACAACTTCCAAATTTGAAGATTTTCAAGGTTTTCAAAATTCTGAATTTTGGGCCACTATATATTCGGAATATTCGGACATTTGAATGATTTCCGAATATAATAGTTAACCATTTCAAAATTCCAATGCTAGTGGTCGTGCCAAAATGTCAAAACCTCATCATTATGGCAGGTATGGAATTTTTAGCCACTCTATATTCGGAGGTTTGATAGACTTGGTTGTCTTCCGATTATTACAAGTTCCAAATTTGAAGATTTTCAAGGTTTTCAATATTATGAATTTATGGCCACTATATATTCGGAAGACAAAAAATTTGAATGATTTTCGAATATAGTAGTTAATCATTTCAAAATTCCAATGCTGGTGGTCGTTCCAAAATGCCAAAACCTCAGCATTATGGCAGGTTTGGAATTTTTGGCCACTCTATATTCGGAGGTTCTAGAGACGTGGTTTCCTTCCGATTATTACGAGTTCCAAATTTGAAGATTTTCAATGTTTTCAAAATTCTGAATTTTGGGCCACTATATATTCGCAAGACAAAAAATTTGAATGATTTCCGAATATAGTAGTTAACGATTTGAAAATTCCAATGCTGGTGGTCGTGCCAAAATTCCAAAACCTCAGCATTATGGCAGGTTTGGAATTTTTGGCCACTCTATATTCGGAGGTTTGAGAGACTTGGTTTCCTTATGATTTCTGTAATCGGCGGATAACGGTTACACTAGACTTTCGAATATGAAAAATCTAATGTGTTGATGAGTCACATGCTGCGTACACTCGTGTTACACCTCGCCTAAACGGCCATATTTTCGAAGAAAAAAAAGCCGTTAGAACTATATTCTATATAAGGAGGGTATCCTCTTCCCTTATATGCAACAAAAATACATTTCAATTCTCTCCAACATTAAAGAACCTCATCTTCAACATAATGGCACAACCGTTCATTAATACTACGGAATTCACGATAGAAGAAGATTAATCTTTATGTAGGCTCTATGTTCAATTCTATCCGAGACGAGGAGAAGAACGTAGGAAAGGAGGCATAATGAGTATGAGTTATTTGGGGAGAATTCATAAAAAGTTCTGCGCCGACACCGGTAACCCAAATAACCGTCACTCCGCTGATCTTTTCTGCCGAGTTGGTTCAATAAACAGACACGTCGAAGAATTTGTCCATTTAACTTATCTTGTGAATCAATATCGATTGAGGAGTGAAACCAATGATGAGGTTATAGAACGATCTCTCGGGGAATGGCGGAGATGGAAAAGATCAAACTTCTGTTACGAAGCTCATTTCAGAATCCTTATGGCGATGGACAGATTTAATCCGTTTAGAGCTCGTCCAAGACGTCCATGGCGCTAATCACAAGTCATTGTAATAGAATTGTCGAAGTACAATCGTTATATTACATTAAGATTTTAAAAATTTTAACAACAATCGGGCGTAACTGTGCTATGTAATCTACCGAATATGTCAACATTTTCAAAATCGTATCACAATTTGGTTAAATTCGGTACTTAATATGTTAATTAATCAACCGATTATACTCCAACAGATATATTTTTTCTAAAAATAGTCGTGCATCGAAATAAAAACTCAATCTGTAGAAAGTAAATAAACTTGTCTACCGAATATTGTAGTTGAAAAAAACTAAAGTCTTTGAGTACAAAAAGCATATATTCGGAACACAACACTACAACATTACCACCGATTATAAAATTCGGAAGACAACACTATAACATTATACACCGATTATGGAAGTGTTCCAATTTCTTCAGGTTCTGAGTTCAAAGTAACATTATATTCGGAAGACAAAACTATAACATTATCCACCGATTATAAAAGTCGGAAGAAAACACTATAACAATATCACCGATTAGTATATTCGGAAGACAAACTATAACATTATCCACCGATTATATCATATATCTTCACAAGATTTTTCATTAAAATGATATTGTGGTGCAGGACGATGATATTGTGGTGCAGTGAGGTTGAGTTAAGGTGTTATCGCTGGTGTTGGGTTTGACACATGTTGTTATATCTATAAATGGAAGGGGATCGGTTGGGTGATTTTTGGTCGTTGATTAAGTTGACTGACTTTTGTGTTAGGTGAACGAGTGATTGGTTGTTCGGCAACTACAGGCAAAAGTAATCTTTAAAAAATCAAAAATGAAAATGAAAATAATTTTTTCTACGATATTTGGTATACCATAAGCAGAAGGGGATGTATATGGATGCGTCTTCTTTCTAAAGGAAAAAATATGCGAAATTAATTTAGTAGAAAATATTTGAAGTCACTTCCGAAAACCAGTAGAAAAACAAAATTTTTGTTAAGCAAAGATTTTTGGATTTTGACTTTGGGGATAGATTTTTGATCTTGGTGCTAAAGTTAACCCATTTGCTTCTCGAAATCATCCGAGATTGTATACTCAAACTAAATTTTGACATTTTTGTTTCTGAAAGTCGAAAAACAATGTTACTGGTGCGTTTGAATACAAATATACTTCTGATTTCTAATTCTTTGCTTCACAAAAAGTTAACTTTTAACTTCTAGAAATCGTTATGGAATTTGGCAGTCAAAATACCTTCTGACTTTTCGATTTATAGAAGTCGAAAAGCTACTTCTGATGTCCAACCCAAACAGGTTACAATTACCCTTATAGCCGAAAATAAGATTCTAATGCGCCATAAAGGAAAATACCCTTTAATTATGACCCGATACTGTAATTTTATTGGACGAATACACGAATGAGAGATTCCGAACATCATTTCAAGTAGTTCGGTATACGAAGAGCGACGTCTCATTAAGAGTTGTTGGAAAATTAATTCCAATTTTCATATGAATGGAAAATTCTTGTAATATCTACATGAGTTTTTTTTTTCTTTTTTTCTTTAAGGAATGAAGGTACATTAACAACTTAGATTAAACTAGATTTACGGATCTCCAAACTCGTGAGCAGAGACACGATCCGCTGACTTCCGAATCCGGTTTGGGCCTATATCCGGTCTAGAGAGTTTGGGTAGTTTTTTGTAGTTTTACAAGAGACATCTCAATCGAGAAAGGATACAACCTTTCAGACAAACCCTTGATGAGAACTTCATGAAGAATCGTGATGGTTCAGCGAAAAGGTATTATTGACATCTATTAATTCCTTGCACAATTAGGTTAGAATAATAATTAGAAACTAATTACCATACTATGGCAATCACTAGAAATCATCGATATTAAGTTTGTGGTAACCAAGAGTTCATCACTAAAGTTTTGGCTCCCCTATTTCTCGGAGTTTGGAGTGCCGTTACATCGAGAAGTAAATCGTTGTATTTTGGGAGACAGACATCAATAGTTCGTAGGACCATGGTGTGACAAAGAGAATGTAATCCTTGCCGGAATTTTGGTTTGGTCTAAATCGGTTTTGCATTCTTCTTCTTTATCTAATTCTTATTTCAGTATACATGCAAGATTGTCAACCAGAGTACTAGCGGCTGACCTGCCAGTAGTTAATTGGCTCAGCCGGGGATTCATAACTAGGAGGAAAATAAATCTTCTTCACCTATCTCGAGTATGCTAGAACATTCTTTTCTACAGAGATTAGTTACTCAGTACAAGTACACTAATCCGTAAACTAGTTTGAATTTAGTTTATTACTAGCCACATGGCTATGACTTTCATTTATTCAGAGTTGATTGTTGGCCGGAGTTGTCATTGCGGCGACAAATACGTTCAAATTGAAGTGTATTGATTTTGGTTAGAATACGTTTTTCTGCAGTGATCAGTTATTCAGTATCATAATTCAACTCTCTTATGCTTCAGACATAAATCTAGCAGTTTCAGTGATGGGTTAGCAGAAGTGAACATGGCAAGGTCAAGCCCAGAAACTCCTTTGTGTTGAAAAAGGTCAAGCTTTGGTTTCAGGGTCTTGTCAGGTTTTGGATGAATATAGTCAGAAGTTGGAATCCCATTGGTGACTAATAATATCAACAAAATATAACAGGCAAAGAGTGAAGTGAATGTTACTATAATAGACTGTACTGTAGTATTTACATAAAAGAATGAAGATGCTATCTACATTTGGATGGTAAAAAAGAATGTCAAAAGGCACAGTACATGATTATACCAGGGTGTGTGTATATGTGTATGATGACAAGTAAAGGAACTGACGGACACGCCAAGTGAAAGAATAAATGTAGCTGTACAAAATAATATGAATCAAAAAAATGTTGCGACCCAAGTTATACTCCCCTAAATCAGACAAAGTAATCAAATCTAATCTTTTTCCTTGATCCACCTTCTCCATAATCATTATTCCATTGGTGAAGTTCGCTCATGTACCGCGAGTCTGATGGAAAACTAGCACTGACCTGAAGAATGAAGTATTCTCATGTCAAGCAACTATTATCTTAAATTCCTGAAAATAAGTTTTCAATTGGCTCACAAACAACAAAAATATTTTCAATAGAATACCTGTTGCTGAGCAAATTTCAGATCCGCAGTGTTTAAAGGACGAATAACTGGTAATGATGTATTATTCCCTGGTATCGCTGAGCCTTTCTCCTGGGATTGTTCAGATTCGGCTTTTACCTTTTTCTTCTTCTCCTCCCAATATTCTCTTAAAGGGCGGCGTGCAGCTGTTTCACACAGATTCTGAGAACAAATGAAAACTTCAGTTACCAAACAAGAAGTAAGACAACAACAATTGCTGGTTTACAGAACACACCTTTAAGTCACTTCCTGAATATCCATCCGTTATATTTGCAACAACTTCCAAATCAACTTCAGCCGTCTTGTCTTTCGCCAATATTACTCTGAGAATTTTTTTTCGGTTGTGAGCATCTGGCAAACTCACCATTAATCTGCAGATAAAAGTTGGAGATGGGACATGACAAGCGTTAATAAGAAAGACCAAATGCAAAGCTACCTAATAGGCTATTATGGAAAATTAACTCTTAACACTTAAGTTTACCTTCGAGGAAACCTCCTTATGATAGCTTCATCGAGATCAAACGGTCTATTGGTGGCAGCAAGTACTAACACCTGCTCATTGTCCTTTGTACACAAACCGTCCCAACTTGCCATGAATTCGTTTTTCATTCTTCTCATAGCTTCATCTTCTCCTTCAGTCCCTCGTCTACTCAACATGCTGTCAACCTACAATAAAGAAGAGCAGTGAAAAGGAAAATACTGGGTATGCCGTAATTTCTTAGAGTGTCACAATTGAAAATACAACTAACCTCGTCTACAAATACAACACTAGGGGCTATTTTGCTTGCAAGTGAAAATACTGCTTTCACATACTTTTCTCCATCCCCAAGGAACTGCAAAGCAGCGTGAGTATCAGAACCAACAAAAGAAGGCAAAAAGTGAAAAGTGAAAACTGAGAAATAAAGATCTTACCTTTGATGTTATGCGTGAAGTTGATATGTTAATGAAGTTTGCACCTGCCTCAGTTGCCACAGCTTTAGCAAGCATAGTTTTCCCAGTACCCGGAGGACCAAAAAGTAGAATACCCTTGCATGGCTACAAACAGATGTGTTCTATTGAGTAATAAAGAAACACTTGGAAATTTTGAAAATCGGGTTTTTCCATGGAAAACTAACCTTTGTAAGTTGGCTTTCCTTGAACAATTCTGGTATTTCCAATGGAAGCATCACCAGTTCCTCCAATGTATCCTTGACCGTTTCTAATGCGCCAATATCATTAAATCTTATTCCAATGTCAGCAGGTGCGACCACATCAGCCAGAAGTGCCTTTTCAAATTTGTTATCTGTAACCAAATCCTGAATATCCCAAAGTAAAAACACCACCATGTTACCAAAATTATAAAGCAGTAGATATACCAGAACAATTGACCAAAATAAGATGCTAAATGATAGCAATTCCACCTTGAGTGATTCTTTCAGTTTAATGGGTTCCTTCTGATCCTTAAGAAGACTCAATCCATACTGGATGCTGGGACATTTGCAACAACAAGAATGTAAAAGCTCAAAAGAGGTACCCCAACTGCATTATCTTCCAGCATGGTATTATAGCAGGAACATAAATCAATAACAACCTCTTATCTGAAACCACAAGCTTGGCTCCATCGACTAAAGCTTCAGAGTCATTCATATCCATAGCCCTATGTGCTAGAGCCCAACCGACTATCTTCTCCGCACCTATCCAATAAATCAACAGACATCAAAAAAGTTGGCAGCAATAATGTCAAATATGAAAACAACGAATTAACTCTAAAAGTAGCTGGTTGATACACACATTCACTTGTAAGAGCTTGATCCTCTATGCATACTTTTGCGAGGTCAGGGCATTCCAGTAGTCCATTCCGCCTAAGAACCTGAAAACAACCGAGGAGCTTGTTTTTTAGCATCTAAGGGAGGAAAGAGTGAGCTAGGTTCATGAATTTTTCAGATGAGCATTTTACATTTATGAAAAAGTAACTTACCGACTGTATGCTGGCAATATTAGAATTTGCTGTCTGAGTACCAACATCTTGTTCTAACTGCTTTTTCAAATTTAAAAGTAAAGACTCATCCTGCCATGGCTCCAAAAAGAACAGATGTATTAACTTTAGGGTATGGAAAAATATATTATTTGACCACCATATATCCAGTAGAAAATACTACGTAGTCCAAACCTGTGGTAGCTTTATCGTTACTTTATTAGGAAAAAGTCGAGTTATTTCCTTCATGACTCCATTACTGATAACGTTATCCTGCACGGTATGATAAAAAATGTTAAACAATGCATCTCAATTTAAAATCAGCCCTACAAAACCCACTACCTAGTGTCTGAGAAGGGGGAATGTTTCCATCAATTTGTCTGACTGCAAGTGCAAAGTAACCGGAAACACATTTCATTGATTAGAGATGTTTGTTTACTAACGGGTTCAGAGTCTGAGTAAAGACGATCACCGGGATGCGACTGCAATTACATTTCATTGATTAAACCGTCTTTACAGGAGCAAGGAACACAACAATAATGAAGAGTAATTAATTATTATTATACATACCTTCTTTTTGGTATTATCCGTCTGGGTATGGGAGCCCATTACGATGACTTTTTCAGGCAGATCGCCAAGCTTGCTTTTCAAAGTTTGATACGCCTCAGGATTTGCTACCAAAAATTCCTCGATATTTTTCAGAAAAAGTATCAGTCCATGATGTCCATCTCTCTCACTTTCACTACGAACAACCTACGAAAAAAAAAGTAGTTTTTAATTGTAAGAAGCAATTTTTTAAAAGATTTTTTTACTTCCACAAAAATATAGACAACACAGAGATAATCACCTCAAACAATTCTTCCATGACAGATTTGTCAACATCATCCCCATAGTCCAAACAAAGCCAATTAACTGCATGTTGCATATAGATTTCCCCCAGTCGGTTACTCTTAAAATGAAAAAGACGCGATATTCAGACAATTTAAAAGAGATAAGAAAAGCATGAGTTAACCAAGGAATTACCGAGGCAATAGTACCCATGGTCAACCTCACAAAGTCCCCCCAGATCATTGCCTCCTTCAATTATTCTATCAAAGCGTACACCAACTTTACGGGCTCCATTTTCTTGTTCAGGAGGAACAATTACTCTGCCTCGGAAACCAAAAGCTGGCCCCCTGACAATAAGCATCAAAAGAGAAATACTTAATTTCCTGTACTCTTAACTCTAAATGGGACCTAATAGAACATTCATAGTTGAATCAGAGTATCAAGATTAGATATACCTGACGACTAGCTGAGGACCACTAGATTGTGGATGAAACACAAATTTAACTCTATCACCTGCAAGTTTTACAAATATGCAGCTGAGAAACTGAAGGAAGAGAACAAATGAAACAATAAAATCTCATGTACCATGTGAACGGGGATAAAGAACATCCACCGAAATGAAGTGAGAATACGTATACCTTTGTTAAACGTGGTAGATGGCTCCCGTTTCTCAACAGTAGAAGTTTGTTTGCTTAATTCTAAAACCTGCTGCAAAATATCCTGAAATCGAATGACAGGAAAATTGAAGGATCAGTTTAAAGGATGATCATTCAACAAGTATATGATAATCAAAAGTTTAATACCAAAAGAATTTCGAACACTGGTAAGTCTCTATGCTTACATCAGGTAACAGTAAAGAATTGACAATAAGCAATCTGGCGCCAAAATGTTTAGCCAACGCCTTTGTCAGCCTCTCCTGATATATCTCGGAATCTATGAAGTAAGAAAATAAAACAGCATGTTATAACATGATACATACCACCAAAAAAGGCCATTAGCTAACAGAAAATAGCGCAAAAGTACCTGCTGGACCAGATAACAGTATTTGTGAGCTTAGTGTGGGTAGACCCCAGGAGTACTTTAAAAAGTTGCTACGCTTTAAATGCAGGAGTGCTGGTGCAATTAAAACTTTCTTTGTGTTTTCGCTGCAAAAGGAAAATAATCAGATACAATAACAAGTATATCCAGAATCTAGATATAGGAGAACAGGGTAAATGCTTACAGAAGGTTGAATAAGATTAACTAGTAGGCCTAGGCATGCGAAAATACGCAAAAAAACATCATCTGTAAGTATTACTTTTTCCGACCAATGCATTCATGGAGTAAACTCAATTACCTAGTGCAGAGTTATCCAAGCACCTGTAAGTGCGCAGGGAATGCAGCACTTGTCACTTGTTACGTGCAAAGCAATCATCACTTGTAACATTCAGTAGATTCCAAAGGGGAGCATGGAATAAAACTTTACAACAAAAACATGTGCATGAATCATATGTTACTCGTTAATAACGAACAACACTTGGTACTCAGATCATCTTGGGTAGCAAATGCAACTAGCACTGTCATGAACATGGTTAAAATATAAGACGAGTGAATCTTCGTAGCAAATAAATGACAGACGAAAAAGCTGACAACAAGCACCAAACTGAGCAACATCAGTTGACAACCAATTGAAAAAAGGTTTACCTCAGATAGTAAGGAAAACTTTCGAAAGAAACCTCGAGGCCATCAGAGGAAAGAATCTGTTGTCGGAAACTATTCTTTAATACTTGGCGCTGAGATGTTCTGAATTTATTTCCTTCAATGAATGGATGGAATTTCTGACAGAATGTTTAAGGAGTTTGAAAAGGGAAATTCTATGATAGAACATCAGTCAGCAATAGTATCTTAATATAAACCGCGAAATCATAATAATGCATTAATTCGGATACATAACAAAAATAACCTAATCCAGGTGTACCAAAAAGCAACGTCTCCTCTCCCTTTAGCACTAAAACACTATCTTTCGGACAAATCTCTCCATTTACTTGGACTGTACTATCAATTTCAGGCTCAGATGCTACTTCTAGCAGACCAGTATATAAACCTGGTTTCTGCTTAAGAAAATAAAACACATGGAGTGATTTGAAGGCACAAATATTAGGATTGCAGTAATTTTCAAACCAAAGAATCTAATTAGCAGCTAAAGGGTTAAAGCTATCAAACATACCTTTTCAGGTGGGACGGGACTCAGCATAAACACAAGTGAATGTTCATCTGGCTCTTGCTCAGTAAAAAAATGAAAAGTCTGATAAAGGACCTTGTGAGGATTCTGGGGAGAAGAAAAACATTAGTCATTTAACTACAGGGATCTAGGTACTTCAACAAACAAGAGACTTAAATTATGAACTAATATACTTGATGTATAATATGTTCTTAGCAACTCCCTAGCATAAGGCCATTTAGGTTCTTGAAAACAATACATTGTCATCTGTATTTCATCATGTATCAAATACTCCGCAAAAATTAAGGAAAATATACATATACACTGCTAATTTACCCCCAAAAGATATCAGTAAACAAGTTCATAACGAATGAATACTCAAACTTGAAGATTCGGGTTCATAAAACTTGTTCGATACAAAGTGCAGTGTTAAACACTTTCATAGTGAAGAGTGGTTCTACCAACATGATTCATAACACGCACTCAACTTGTAAGTTTGTGATTCGCAACATTCGGAAGAGTATCCACAGGACAATGTCTACAAGTACAAGCGTTAAAGGACTGTTTATCAACAAACGATTTATTCACATACAAAATCACCAACAAAAAAAGGAGGGTGGAGTACTCATTGGGATAGATACATTGTGTTCCAAATGGGTTTCACAAAGGACCAACTTTAGTAATCTTAAACTGTATCTAACAATACTGATTCACCCCCAAACTCTAAACTAAGGCTGAAATACCATAAAAAATCGTTTTTTCCATAATACTTTGCGTCTGATGAACTTAACAAATCCCAATTTCGTTCAAACATACAAAATGGCATATGATCTAATAATAAAGGAATTATAAAAAATCAAAAAAAAAAAAAAACCCACGGAAGAATCAGACTCACTTTAGGGTTTAGAGATATGAGCTCTCCCCATGGTTCAACTTCTTCAATTGAAGATTCATCTGCTACCAGAAAGTTAATCAAGAGAAGCAAGAACAGCAAAAACCCAAAATTTACTTGAAAAATATGTAACTTAATTACCTGAATGTGAATCCATAGCAGCATCAGCTTCATTAGTTGATGATTCCTTCAAGAACCGAAAATCCATATCAAAAATTCATCATAAAACACACAAAAATAGAGAATTGGGAAATTAGGTTATGGAGTAGTAAGAGAAAATAAAGTAGCAGTACATTTAGTTGTTTTGGAGAAGAATCTCCATGAGTAGCAGGAGGAGAATCGACCATGGTTTATTTCTTGTTTTGGTAAATTTTGGTTTCTGAGAAAAGAAACTGAGAAGAAGGGGTTTTGTGGGCGGGGTTTAGTTTCTAATCTTCACGTTATTTTCTTGATTTAATACCTAATTTGGCTCTTACAAGATAATTTTTTTTTTACTTTTTTGAGATATAGGTAAAAAAAATTTGCCACCTACCCATTTGGGGTCGCATGATAATATTTCACTTTGATTTCGTAACAATGCATGTTTCATAGGTATTACTATAGTATAATAGTAAAATTACTGGGTGATAATTTCAATGATTTAGTTTAAAACTCGTCAACATCAAAAAATTAATCGATTAGGAAAAAAAAAAATTAATTAACCAAATTCGAAACTCGTTAGCATCAAAGAATTTATCAAAAGAAAACAAACAACTCATATACCATTATGCCAATCTAGGAATATTCTTGGGTTCGTCTGGAATAATTTTTGTCATTAGGAAGATTTTGGATCATAACATAAATACTCACCTATGAAGCATATATGAACCATATTTTTGTTCAAATGATAAATTTTTGACTCTTTTGGTTGGAAGGAAAAAACTAGGGAAAAATATTGTTTGGTCATTTTTAGGTGGGCCCATGTATCATTTGGTCCTTTTTGTCAAACGCTTTACTTGTTTGGTCCATAGTTATTTAAAAATATTAAAGCGCAAAAAAATACCCTTCCGTGTTAATATTTAGTTATTTTTTGTAGCACTTCATTAAAAATGAAGTCCATAAAAACCTAAAAAACAGAAACTTCATTCCGTAAATGAAGTCCATATAAAAAGAACAAGTAATTGGGGATATGAAAACTAATTGGGGGATATAGCTACAAGACAAAATAGAGTCCCAATAGAAATTCCCGGGTCACCTTATGTAATTATTTTTTTAATTCCTAATTTACCCCTCACTAATTAGGTTTAGTGGTTAATAATAATTAGTAAAAATCTTAAGTATTTGGGGGATAGATTAGTGTGTATTTTTATTTGTGTTTGGGTGAGAGTAGAAGGAGGGAAAAAATATTTGAGAGGAATTTCTTTTTTGAAAATGGAAGATGATTGTGATGAGAGAATTACCGCTAATAAGAGGTTGAAAAATTGATTTTTTTCTTTGAATCCACCATTGTTGCAATTTGAAAAAGCTTGGTGCTAAGCATGGTATTCAACCAAACCCATGCGGGCAATTGTTGGAAATGTTCATAAATTGTTTGCCACTATCCAAGGGGTTTGGGGGCGTAGTCTACGATTTTTTTCTGGTTTTGATCTTCGAAGTTGATTTTTTTCCGGTTTTGAACAGTCAGGCATGGTAATTTGGTTTCGAGCATGCGGTACATGTTCCGGCATAGTATTTTGCTTAAATTTCTATGCTTAGGAACAAGGATGAAAAGTATCCCGAATGTTGATTTTTTTTTCACTTGACTACGGCATTGATAGAAAATTCTCGAGCATGCCGGTATCATGTTCCGGCATATGGTCTTCATCAATTAGGCATGGTCTTCATCACTTCCATTTTGAATTTTTCGGTATTAATCGGGTCCACCGCTCTGGCATGGTGGGTTGATATGAAGACCATGCCGGTATTGTTTTCGGCATACCATGTTGCTTTATTTTCTATGCCTAAGTGGACCGATTAATACCGAAAAAATTCAAAACGGAAGTGATGAAGACCATGCCGGAATTGATGAAGACCATATCTTGGGAACATGATACCGGCATGGTCTTCATCGGTCCAAGATGGTCATCATCACTTTCGCTGATGATCTTCATCACTTAGAATAAAAAAATTGGTTTCAAAGTGAGGAGAAGAGAATTTGATATAGAGTGGGGAGAGTTTAGAATTTGAAAGGTCATCATCACTTTGAGATGATCTTCATCACTTCCGAATAAAAAAAATTGGTTTCAAAGTGAGGAGAAGAGAATTTGATATAGAGTGGGGAGAGTTTAGAATTTGAAAGGGAATGGGAAATATTTGGGTTTCAAAGCTCCACCCCTAAATAAGATTAATAAGAAGTGGAGATGGAAATGGGGGATATGATTTTGTTTTTTGATTTTAAGTTTTTGATTTTTATTTTGTGGGAAGGGTATTTTAGTATTTCCGCCCAAAAAAGTCACCCCTTAGCACACACCATGGGTTGGGGGAAGTAATTCATATCCCCCAATTAGTTTCTATATCCCCCAATTGCGTGTTCTATAAAAACCTAAAAAAACAGACTTCATTCCAGAAAATGAAGTCCATATAAAAACTTAAAAAACAGACTTCATTCCAGAAATGAAGTCCATATAAAAGCCTAAAAAGCAGACTTCGTTCTAAAAGAAGTCCATATAAAAACCTAAAAAAACAGATTTCATTCCAGAAATGAAGTCCATATAAAACCTAAAAAAACAGACTTCATTCCACAAATGAAGTCCATATAAAAACCTAAAAAAACAGACTTCATTCCAGAAATGAAGTCCATATAAAAACCCTAAAAAAATATCTAAATCGATTAATACCATCGTCATGAAGAACAACAACATATCTTCATCTTCTTCATCATCTTCATCATCAACAGTAATGAGAAAAAGAAAAAAAAAAACCCTTAAAAAATCGTATTCAACATTATCAACATCATCGTATTCATCGTCTACAACTACCGATCTAAATATCTAGTCGATTTCACCTTCATCGCCATCGTTTACAACGAAGATGAAGAAAGAGAAGAAAAAATGGAGACACCATTAACGGGAGGAAAAGGAAGAAGAAAGAAAAAAAGAGATAAATTTTACATCTAAAAATATAAAGAGAGAGAAAGTAAATCGAGAATGATTTATTCTCTCTTACTTTTTGGCTATATATATGGTCCTTATCCAAAAGGTTATTTCGCCACTACAAGGTGACATTTACATCATCCATGACATCAGCCAGGACCAAACAATAATTTTTAGGACCAAATTATAATTTATATTACCAAATAGGACCAAACAGACATTTGACTGGGTCAAATGGACTAGACTCTCTCTAATATATTATTCCTATGACCTAATGGTATTTCCTACAAAAAAACTAAGTAGAGGAAGTACGGGTTTTCCGAGGCTTAGAAAATATTTTTTTATAATTTTCACGTTATTTTCTTGTTTTAATAGTTTTTAACTAAATTGGTTTAATTTTTGGGAAAAATATCGTTTGGTCATTTTTTAGGTGGGCCCATGTCTGTTTGGTCCTTTAGGAAAACGTCTTTACTGTTTGGTCCATAATTATTTAAAAATATTAAAAGCGACAAAAGTATCCTTCATGTTAATTTATTCTTATTTTCTTGTAGCACTTCATTCCAAAAATGAAGTCCATATAAAAACCTAAAAAACGGACTTTATTCTAGAAATAAAGTCCATATAAAAACCTAAAAAAACAGACTTCATTCCAGAAATGAAGTCCATATAAAAACCTAAAAAAACAGACTTCATTCCGTAAATGAACTTCATTCCGGAATGAAGTTCATCTTAAGCAGCAACAGCAGCAACAACAAAACGCATAAATCTTCATCTTCTTCATCATCTTCATTGACTTCACCAGCGGCAACAACATCAAATCTTCATTAACAACACCAAAAAAATCAAGATCCAAGATGAAGATTGAAGGTTATATTAGTTTTCTTCATCTTTTTCTTCTTCTTCGTCATACACAGTAGCAGAAAAATCTTCAAAACTCCATCGTCTTCATCATCTTCATCTTCTTCAACAGCAGCAGCAACAAAAAGTGACGAAGAAACACAAAAATCTCCGTCGTCTTCATCATATCTATCGTCTTCATCATCATATTCAACAGCAGCAGTAACAAAAAGTGACGAATAAACCTAAAAATTTTGTCGTTCTTCATCGTCTTCATGAACAACAACAGAAAAAAGAAAAAATGGGGAGGAGAGAAACTAGATCTGAAATAGAGAGGAGAGAGAAAGTAAATCGAGAATGAGATATTTTTCTATTAAATTTTTGTATATATATGGTCACCTTAGGACCAAACCATTATTTTCTAGGACCAAACAATAATATAAGGGTATTTCTGCCACTACAAGATGACATTTACATCATCCATGACATCACCCTAGGACCAAACTATAATTTATATTACCAAATAGGACCAAACAGACAATTGACTAGGTCAATTGGACTAGACTCTCTCTAATATATTATTTGTAGGACCAATTGGTATTTTCCTACTTAATTTTATCCCGATTCCTAGTCAAATTCGGTTTAGGATCAGTCTTACATAGGGATCAGTCTAGAACTCACTTTCCACTACGAGTGGAATTTCGCAAAGTCTACTTATTATGTTTGTGGTATTTCTTCGTACATAATCCCAAGAGTTGAATTCATTCTAGAAGTCTAAATTCACTAAATAATAACACATTACCAATTAGTGTAACATCGACTTACGAACTTTATATATAAACTATGCTTCGTAACTCTACATATATACCCAAGTTGTATAAAACGACTAGTATATCTTTTCTTGATACTTTGATCATAGTATAATGACCAAGTCTGCAATACTAGAGACAAGTAAACAAACTATACTTCGTGTGTTATGTTTTCAATAATGCTTGAAAGAAAATGGAACAAGCTAGTAAAGTATGTATTAATAACCTCGAACTGAAGGATGACATTTCATTAATGCCGATACGTCTTTAGGATTGAAAATGAGAGGGGTGCCAAGTACACCACCAACTTATTCTGTTCTAGTAAAACCCGTATAGAAAAACCTAACATAATCATAAGTAGGTCAACAATAAAAATCCTTGTATAAGATTTGTATACAATTTTCTCTCTTTTCTCTTCCAAAATCAATATGTATATACTAAAGGACCGTGTACCGATTGTGTAGAAGAGTACTTGGACGATATCAAAAATCAATATCCAATATCAATCTAGTCATATCTAAATTAAGAGGATCTGATTTCGAACAAGTAGGGAAATTGCAATCTATCTTTCAATATATGAATTCAACAAGAACTAGTCTTGATCTCAATTAACTTTCTATTTTAACTCTCTACTTGTAAACTCTCTATTTGTGATATTCTTATAAAGTTAAACAATATAATACGAAAAAGGAAAAATACAAGACACCATAATTTTGTTAACGAGGAAACTGCAACTAGCATAAAAAAACCCTAGACCTCGTCTAACTTTCAACACCACACTGTATTAAACAGCTACATACACTAGACTACTATCAGATTTTGGACTAGAATGTAGTTGAGATAGAATTAACCCTCAAAGCAATTCATCTCGTAATCGTGTTCCTTAAGCATTTTGAATCTCACAAGATTTTATGCACTTGATTCCGTTAGTTAACGTCCTTTACAGCCTAAGAATTGCTTTAACCTCATTGAAGACTTTTGATACTTATCTTCCTCTCACAGAAAAACCTATTTGATTTTCTTTTTGATGTATCTCAAAGAAAAAACCTTAAGGATCCGAAATACTTATACTACTAAATAGCATCCAAGATCATTAATCATCTCTAAGCAATCCAAATAAGTCAACAAAGAAGAGTTTGAATGTTTATCTTGAGGAATCACAAAGTCAGAGACAAAGAGAACTTTGTGATTTCCATCTATCTAGTTACCGATTTGAGATTACGAAGAACTCTAAAATCAATAAGAACTAGCCCGAGTACAAGAACTATTAGGTAATGATAGGACGGGCTTCACGAATCCCTAAGTGAATCTTCAAGCAGGGCAGGTCCTGAATTTTTTTTGCCCTAAAGCGAAGTTTACTAATGTTGCCCTATTGTTATTTTGTTTTTGATATAAGTATGAACAACATAACTAATTCAAATCTATCAACCATAATTTCGTGTAATAGTTGATCATACAAAGAGCATGCAGGTGTCTAGCTTGAAACTAATCACTCACTGGATGCACGAAACACACGTCGACATTGCTCGAATATACATGTAATACTACAGAGATCAATGTTGAAGATCGATTTGGCAAACATGGGACCTCATTTTTATCTATTTTCCGCTACTATTACATGTATTTCAGTTTATGAACAGTAATTAGAATGGACTCGTTGAACTTTGCGACCAAATGTAACAATAAGCACACTTTGAAGTTCAATTTCAAAAATCAATTGAATCCACTTAACACCGTTTTGTTATACTCGTATAAGGAAATGGAAGGGGTGACTATAATATAGTTTGGTGCTTAGTAGCCAGGAGCGGGAACGGGGACGGGAGCGGGAACGCAAATCGTAAAATTTTCAAAAAATGAAAATCGGGGAACGAGTTGGGAACGTAAATTACAATTTTTTAGAAATCTTAGTTATATTACTAATTTTCCAATTTTCTAACAAAGAAATAAGACATAACCCTTAAATATTTAGAAAATGTAAATTATGTTCGAGAATATATCTCATTCATCGACTTTTTTTGCCTCTTGTGTTTGTTACGAGCACTCTGAACTCTAATTTGTGCTAGTGTTTCCTGCTCTTGTGAAATTGGAGGTGGAGGTGAGGTGTTGGTGTTGGTGTAGGTGTAGGGGAGGATGGAGGGATAAGAGCAGGTGTTGGTGTTGTAAAGTAATTCGCTTCATCATCAGATGCCGTGTCTCGTTCCCTTGCCTCAATTACTTCAATAGCTTCTTCAATGTTGATTTTGTGTCGTACTAGAATTTGGTAAGGCAGGCTTTTTTACTTTAGCACTATCACCGTACAGGCTTCTTGCATCGAGTTCTTCTTTTTTTAAAATCTCTCTCATTCTTTTGAAACTTTAGAACATAATGATATACCTTGATACTTGCCGCCAGGTAAAATACCAATCAAGTGTTGACGCACCCTCGAATAAGATCCAACATATGGTTCCACTTTGCACCCGAAATTGCATATGAACTTCTGTCCACCACCACCTCCTTTATCTCCAGTTGGCTTATCAATCTTTTGAACGTATTTCCAAAGAGGAGTTGTGGTTAATTCTTCAGCTTGGTCACCATCATCCTCTTCTAAATTTATTACTGAGTTTGAAGATGTATCCATGGAAGAAGAAAGAAAATAGAACATATAGGATTTGTTTTTTTGATGGAGGTATGAAATTATCCTTATATAGATCTTTCAGTGTCTTTTAGTTTCCGTGTCTAAATTTATAACAAAAAAGACAAATTTGTTACTTGATTACAAGAAATTGAATGTTGGAAATCGGTGTGAATTAAGTTTCATGTTGGAATTGGGTGAGGGAATTAAGTTTCGTGTTGGAATGGGATGAGGGAATTAAGTTTCTTGTTAGAATTTGTCGAAATTTGAAATCACACGACTCTGACTTGTTGGAATTGGGTGAGGGAATTAAGTTTCTTGTTAGAATTTGTCGGAATTTGAAATCACACGACTCTGGTTGTTGGGAACGCGTTTTTTTCATGCCAGGAGCGCGATCCTAACGCGAATTTCACTTGGGAACGCAAAATCGCGAATTTCATGGAGATACGGGATGACTGTTGACGTTCCTGGCTACTAAGGTTTGGTGACTATAATATGGTTTGGCCCGTGCACTTACCAATTATTGCAATAAAATCCATGGAAACTATACGAATACCACTACATGGTATATGTGTATATCAATGTCTGCATTATATAAAATTTGTTGCTCCCATAGCCGTGATGCCCCAAACTGGGGCTTGTCCTGCTTCCCTATCAGGACCTGCGCTTCAAGTCATAACATAAAATACTATATTCTATGGTTTTGGAACCATTCACAATGATGATACATAATGACTAAGTAAGTGTAGGATCAGAATATCGCAACATCAATACCCTTGCGAAATCTTTATACAACACACTACGAAGATATCGCAGACTGGTTACAAAAATGACGCAACAGATGATGACAGCCAAACAAAATTAAGGCCCACGCATCAGAAAACAGTTTAGCAGAAAGAATGGATTTAGCCCCTTGATCGGGAATGGTGGTTAATGTAAAACCTCTCCCTTCGAGATCTTTTTGAATTCCTTCAAGAGAAGTTTCGTATTTACGACCAGCTGGAGCCATTTTCAGTATGGGAATGAATAAGAAATTAAAGATCAAAAGAAATAGAAACAAGAAAATTTACAGCAGCAGGAGCGGAATTTACGGAGAAACAGTGAAGAAAAGTTGCAGAAAAGATAAGAAGGAAAGTAAAAAAGAAGAAGAAAAGAATGAGAAGAATATATAGAGAGAGAAGAATTATCGAGAAGATAAGCACATTTAATGCGAAGAGTACACGTGAATGGTTGAGAAATAGCGGTTGAAAAAGACGTGTTAAGAAATGGATGGAAGAAGAGATACGTGTAATAAATTCTGCGTAAAAGTACAGAATCATATCAATACAAAAGATCTATGGAAAAATGAACGGCTGCGGCATTTTGAAGCACTAATTCTCATGACATTCTCTCCTTCGTAGAGAAGACATGAGAAGAGGCAAGATGTAGGATCAGAATATCGCAACATCAATACCTTTGCGAAATCTTTATACAACACACTGCGAAGATATCGCAGACTGGTTACAGAAATGACGCAACAGATGACGACAGCCTAAACACGAGAAAGATGTGGAGATCTAGCGAGATTTAGGAGTGTTGCGAAATCTTACACTTGTATACTTGCGAGAATATCGCAAGTCAGATCCTAAAATAAAGGACAACTTAGCTGTCACCCACTATGTAATATCCTATATAAAGAGCCGAGTAGGCTTAAGAGAGGGGAGATCTTTTTAGAGAGTGGAGAGAAAGTTTTGAGGTGAGAGAACGTCTAGAACAATAGTTGTATTCTTGATTTCATTTTCCTCTTTGTAAAATTCTTTAACTCAATTAATAAAAAGTGTGATTGTTGATCTTAAAGATGGGTTGATTACTATGAATTCTTGTGAGGGATGTATTGTAGGATTTCCTACAACTACATAATGGCGCTAGAAATAGGGAGTGAAGATTGATATTGTTATTTGAAAGAATTTGGAGTAGTAGATAAAGAATTTCATATAATTTTCAACAATTCATTAAGATTGAAAAATGGCTAGAAGAAGAAATACATCAAAACAACCAACAACTATTAGAAGGAGTAGGAGACTTGCTGGAAAAGGGAGAGATAAAATGGAGGAATCTTCAAGAGTTAAAACAAGAAACAATGGAGAAAATCAAGTTCAACCGCCAATTCAACGTACACCAATACAAAATAGAATTGTGGATTATGACAGAGTAAGTGTACATACTTGGCGATCAGATTCTGTAGATGAAATGGGAGAAGAGAAGCAATTAGGAAATAATGGACGAGAGGAGAGAGACCAAGAAGTAATTGGAGGAATAATTCATCAAAATGAAGAGATTGCAGCGTTAGAGGCATTGAGGCAAAGAATACATGAAGAAAGGCGATTAAAAGCAGAAGAACGTGCAAATCTGACAAGGCAAAATCATGAGTTGAGGATGGAAAACATGAGATTACAAAATAGAAGGTCAAGAAGCACTACAAGATCAAGTTCAAGATCAGTTAGAGAAGAAATAAGACGAAATTCGCCTGTAGAAAATGTTAATGAAGATACTCGAGAGGAAATACAAAAAATCCGTGACGAAGAACGTCGTGAAAGAAGATAAATAATAAGATCGTTATATTCAACATGGTGAAATTCTTCAAAATGGACAAAACAATGGAAATCAGAGAAATAGGCAACGTCAGGAACGAAATAATCAAGATGGCGAAGAAAATCGGGAGAAGGAAGAAGAACATTACGTGGGAGAGAATTCCAAAGAAATCGAAAAATAATCAAGATGAAATCGAAAGACATTACACCGAACAAGCACGTCTAGCTTGCGAAAGGGAAAGGGCGAGAGCGGAAGTGGAAGAATAAGAGTTACAAGAGGCAATTCGCCGTAACAATCATGATAATCGAGAAAGAAGGCGTGAATAAAATCGCAATCACTAGTGGAAAAAAGCCATTTTAAGATAGTCAGAAAGTGTCGTATAACCGAGATATAAGACACTTTGGAACTGCAGCTGAAAGTGCCGCAGATTTAGTGTCTTTTCCTGGAACGACACTATAAAGTTGTAGCTGAATAACGATACTTTCTGCTTGACACTAGATGTTTACGTCGTAGATTTATTTATATTAAGAAAAAAAAATCAGATCTGACTAGTTGCAGTCATTCTGACTGGGCTGAAATAATTCTGATTCAAAACTGAAATTACACTAAATGGAGACTCAAATTACATTGAAATTCTGCTGCAATCAATTTGCAATTTCACATACTTAGAAAAAATATTTCACCATCCAACCAACCTTACAAATTCAATGTACAAAATACAACTAGTTCAATACATATATGAATTCAGTTTACACACACACTTTAAAGCACCCAAAAAAATCTACCCAAATATTGAATTTACACCAGTATAAGTTTCTAATGTAGGATTTATGAACGTATGTAAAAGGATCATGCTCTTACAATCAGTGGAGACCAACCTAATAAACATAAACTGCCGCAAAAACAAGCGGAAAGTTGAATGAGCTGCCAATTCAGAACTTGCAAGTACCTGTAGAAAAAATAAGTTGCGGCATTAGAAGTTTAACCACAAATAGGTCATAACTTAGCAATTAACATCAATACAGAATCAGCCTTTATTGCTGAATGTAAAATTGTTACAAGAGGTCATTTGACCACGGCGTAATATAAATTGTCTTGCCTTGATCTCGAGTAGAAGAATAAATAAGAAAAAAAGAGAAAGTGTGTAGCCTAAAAGATGTACCCTACACCAAGTAATGGGCACTCTAAGAGAAGCATGAAAATTATTTGGCTGATATAATTTTTAAGACACGGTGTAAGGTGAGTCAGTGACATGGATTCACCAGTTTACCTAGGATTAAACATTCTGGAAACTCTCAAGTATCCACCATTCCAACTTGTTTTACACTTTTTCTTTATATAATGGAGTATTCCATAAAACTGAAGAACCAGGCATCCGTAGACAAACAAACAAGTAACACCTTGTAGTTTTCGTTTTTACTCCCAAACTTGATAACTAACTGACTTCGGCCTGATCAGCAAATAAAAATTAAATCATACATCATATTTAGAAAGCAAACTTCAGACGGCATACAGAATCATTAAGATGTGTCGTTCTGAGTTGTGAATATGTTTTAAACAAGTAACGATTATAAACAAATTGTTGCAAGTATGGATATACACCAAACTGGGTAAAGCTCGTACTATTGTATTCATGATATGCATCATTGGGTTTTTGCCTCGAATAAATAACTATTAAACAAGTAATAAAGCTTAGCTTGCAATAATAATAGACTCAAATCCAATTACCTTGAAAGATGAAGCATGGTTTCATTGGATGTTAATCTACGATGTTCTGCATAACAAACAAAACGAATAAGTAATGCCTTACCTTAGACTTTAGTTACACACATAAGGGACTAACAAGGTAACTTCCAGCAAAATTCAACCAGCTGTTTCATCAAAGTAACAAAAGAAAAATTACCTGCACATTAAGAAATTCCCAAGGTTGAAAATCCATGATCTAAATTTTTTACAAGACACGATGCTAAAAATTGGCAATCGAAAAGAAAAAGGAAAAGAATAGTACTTGATAAACTTAAGAACTTAACTAATGAATTATATGATGGCGGATCATTCTTAAACACTATGAAATCACTCACATGGATGTTTAAGTCATAAGGAGCTGACACAGGCAGAAGTTTCCATAGCTCAAAAACCTGAAAGCATACAAAATGGAAGTAAAAAGGTGTAACAACTATGAATTTTACCAGTCTAAACCAATGATAGTAAAATATGAACACATCAGAAGTCATGACCAAAACTAATCAAACACTTGGACCATCTCAGTTAAGAGAAAAATCTAAAATGAACTACAACATCTACAAAGCATAAAGCTAATCCGTATAGGATGCTCGGGGAGGAAAGCACAAACCTATGGTCAGTGGCACTAACATACAAAGTAAAAAGCCATAGAGATTAATATTCGTAAAGGAAATAATAACTTAGCATATGAAGTAAAAATCTAAAAATCGATCTATATGCATTCATGTACAATGACACTTAAATAACAAAATGAGTCTCCAACTAGTAGGAACCTTGAATTAGCAGACATTTCCGCTTAATGAGTCTGACAGTCTTATGGTCATAAAGACATTTTGACAAATACTTGATAGGTACCCAGATAATTATACATTTAATCCTTTCATTTCATTTATGTGATTCTAACTAATACACATCACAAATGAGTGAATATCAACAATTAAATGTGCATTCAAATACCAATCACTAACCATAAAACCAAAGTAAGGCTATGGGAAGAAATTATCTCCATTGAAACTACTGGCAGTAGACAAACACAAACGGAGGCACATTTTTAATTTTCCTAACAAGCACCAAATACGTACACAATCATCTCCATTGTCCCACAGTTATAGTTAGTGTCAGCTTTGTATGTAAGAGTATATCCTTAGTGTCTTAAATAAGCATCTACAATAGCTATATACTTCACAATGAAACTAGCACATTAAAACTTGGTCTCTATAAATCTCAAGCAAGAGACCAGTAATTGACTAGTCCTATCACTTCATCGTTCTTAATTAATGAAGTTATCTTACTACACTACAAGCCAAACTTTTGTAGTACCACCAATTTACTTCATTTTTCTGTACAAAATGGTATAAACAATGTTACTGTGAACAACACCAAAATTAGAGGATGCCAAGTTTGATGACTCGAACCAATTTTCAAAGCAATTGAACTAAAGCACATAGATCAGTGAAAGATGATAGAATCCAACAAACGAAAGACTGAAAAATTAAATTAAGATTTTTAGATGATTTTTCTATGAAATTTAAATTGTAGACTCAACGAGTACCACTGCCTCCATGATTAACGAAGATAGAATAAGATGTCCGTGCGCACTACTAATTATTTAACCACTAGCCAACATAGCCAACAATCCATACAAATATTACGCACCGAAGAAACTAACTTCATGAACTGTATATATATATATACTTACATTCATTTTGGAAACAAAATTGTATCAACTGTACTAGCATAAAACATTCCACCATTACTGCACGTGATCACAAAAATCTAAAAATGACAAAGATATGCTTCACATTGTTTCTCAGTAGTGAATGTAAATGGCTAGTTATAAAATGATACTCTTGCTACTGTTTATTGATAGTTTTTCTTGTCCATCTAATTTTCCAATCTAGCTCTCAGAAATTAGAAATTAAGAAGACCCAAATTGATATGAATGGTCCCATCTCGAAATTTACAGCCATCTAAAATGCTCAATCCTATGCATGTTATGTGGCTACAACAATGAATGGTTTTAAGATTATGAGCTAAACATGCTACCAAATTTCTATAAGTAAAAATGGCATCTCAACATAAGTCAGTGAAACCCCACAGGAAACTTATCGAACACCTGGTGTGCAGTTGTGTTGGTGTAGGGAGATATGTTTTCCATGGTTATATTTACCTCCTCCAATAGCTTCTTCACCTGTGAAGTTGAGTTTAACAACAACCCATCCGACACGAACCGCCAATATGAAGACCAATTACTGAAAAACCCTAAATAAACAAAACCAACTGATCAAAGCCTTTTTTAAAGGAAAAAAAAATCGAATTTAAGGGACATGACAATTACCTCATTGAGACATTTTATCAAACAGCAGAAGAGCAATACTGTTTCTCTTTCTTTTGGCAGAAACCATCGAAGTAGAATGGAAGAAATCTGAGGAAAAAGAAAAATCAAGTCAAATAAACAAAATACCAGACCCCAAAACATGATAATAAAGAAAACCCATAAGTAATATTCAAACAAAAACACTCAAAATAAAATAAAATTAAACGAAAACCTCTGTGAAGTACAAAACTTGAAACACTTTAGTGTCTCTTGCCAAGTATAGTTAGATAAATTTGACTCCTCCAGGTTGATGGAAAACAAAAACTCAATAGAAATTACTATTAAACAAAACCCCTATAACAAATCGGAGTTTATGAAAAAAGCCTAGCAAAATTTGATTTTACCTGTGTAAGCACTTCCACTATCAGCACAAATCTGTAAATAAAACCCAAAACCCCAAAAATTAGTAGACTATTTCACAAAAATCGTTTCTTAAAAAAAATAAAAATAAAATCTCATTAAGCAGTATGAATCAAACTTATCCCTTTTTAAATCTGAGAAATTATCAAAGCAGAACAAGAATCATCAAATAGATGGATTAGATGGATTGGAGATCTGTTAATTGTTTTGGTTCATGAAGATCTGTTGGTTTATGTGAGATAGCAGATGGATTAGAGATATGAAGAAGAAAATGATTTTTGTTCATAAGGATCTGTTCGTGATATAGAAGATGGATTGGAGAGAAGATGAAGAAGAAAATGGTTGTTTTTTTCTTTTAGTAGAATTTTGGCTTGTGAAGAGTTTTGGAGAGAGACCGAACAAAAAAGAAAAGAGTTTCGGAGAGAAGATAAACATGAGGCAGAAAAAGATAGATAAGGTTTTCTAGGTGAGAGAAGAGGGGAATCAGATCCGTTAGATCAACGAGAATTCTCAATCCCCAAAACGGCCCAGAAAAATCTGGCACAGAAACAATACTACATGTATTGTCGTTGTATAAGTCAACAAAAATCTTTGCACAACATCATTTTGACTTTAGTCAATAACAATATCAGAGTGTTGTTGTCCAAGTCAACTAAAGTTTTGACACTACGACATATTGACTTTAGTCAGCTACACTTTCCATACGTGCATTTTCCCGATATTTGTTTAGTGTCGTTTCATTGTGTCTCTGATAGGCCTTTTTCCACTAGTGAATAATGGTAATATCAATGAAGAATATGATAGAATACAAAGGAGAGCTGAAAGGCGGCAAAGAAGAGAAAATGAAAAATATAATGGTGTGCGAATTCATGAAAGAAATAAAAGAGAAGATCGCAGAGAAAGACGAGAAGAAAATGATGAACAAGAAAATCAAAACAGATATGAACGCAGAAGAAGAGAAGCGGAGTTAAAAAGACCAATGGATCCAAATTCTGGTGTAAATGAACAAATTTTGAGAGTGCTAGCGGAAATGAGAGGATTGTTAAATAATAAAAGAGAAGGAGGTAGGAGACAACCGGATGAAGCCATAGAAGAAGGCTGAAAACCCCATTCACACAAGAAGTACAATTAGGAGGAATACTCCCAAAGTGCAATTTACTGCGTTAACCAAAGATTTTTGGCGGAACAACTTGTGCGGTACAACACAACAAAGCTTATGTGAGATGTATCTGCTACAATGGGAAAACCATGATCTTGTATTGTGCAAATATTTTGCATCAAGTTTGACAGGAGAGGCCTTGAAATGGTTTGAAGGTTTGTCAAAGAATACTATAACATCTTTCAACCATTTGCATGTTACATTTTTAGGGGCATATATAAGTAACAATTCCTCGCGACCTAGCATTGAAGATGTATTTGGGTTAAAGCAAAGGGTTGGAGAAAGTTTGAAGCATCTAACCATGAGGTGGAAGACAATGTGTAGCAACATGTCAGTCGTGTGGATGAGAGATATCTCATCCTATCATTCATTAACGCTATGTTCGCAACCAACTGCCTACGTCCAAATTTTCGAGTCAAGAATACGATCACGATGGCGAGTTGCGAGAATTTCGGGAGGATTATATTGCTCTTGAGGAAAAGCAAAATGAGATGGAATCATACCCGATTACGAACACAAGTTCAAAAACGGCCGAATACAAGCTTGTTACCTAAGTTGATAAACACGGTGGCGAGCACTTCGAAAGAACATCAAGAGAGGATAATAGGAGATAGTCAGCAGAAACTAGTAGCTATGGGAAGTCGTGATCAAGAAGAATTCGAGAGAGAAAGAAACTTCTATAGACGTGGTGGAAATAACAAAATTCAAAGACTTGACCAGCCACAAGAAACTTATGGAGGTCGGAGAAAGCAAAACCATCATAGAGGACGGGAAGTCATAAGATAATATGGGAAGAAATCAAAATGCCACCTCCGAATGCTAGTGTGAGAAAATATGGGAAGCTATAATCTTGATGGAAAACATACCCGTGCCATGGAACATGGGGAGTGAACTACCTCCAGCGACGAGAAGTCATGAATTTTGTTCTTATCACCATTTTCATGGACACTCAACAAATGATTGCTAAAATATAAAAAGAATCATCCTCAGAATGATAGATCAAGGGAAACTAAATCATTTTCTAAAAAACCAAACTCAGTCTCAACCATTACCACCACCACCAGAAATTCGCAGAGTAAATACAACAAAAGGAGGAGAAACATTTATAATAAAAGTTGGAGAAAAGGCAAAGAATGCATTTTTGTCACTCTATTGTACATTCGTACAAAACGATTGAAGACTTTCACGATAACACTCTTAGCAGGTCTTCGCAAGAGATGCCGAATGTGAGAGAAATAATGAACATTGCAAAGACATCGCCAACGAAATAATGGCAAAACAGACTATTTCCTTCACCACGGAAGAAGTACACGAGGATGGAAAGATGCACGATAACCCATTAGTGGTAAGATTAGAGATTAACCCAAAACCTAGTGATGATGAAGATGATGAAGTTTGAGAATTCATGGGCAATCAACGAATTTTAATCGATACTGTAAGTTCCGTGGATATCCTTTTTTATCATACTTATAAAAATATGGGAGGAAAAGATGAAGATCTAATACCTTTAACTTACAAGATCTATGGTTTTAATAGTAATGCCAATAAACCTAAAGGGGAAGTCGATGCTGAATTCCACTGAAAGGATTGTCCTCTCAAATTGCATTCGTAATCGATGTGGAATCACCATACAACGCATTGATTGGATGACCTTGGTTACATGGGATTCTAGGTGTAGCATCAACTTTCCATCAATGTATCAAGTTCCCTCATCCCAGTGGTATCGGCATAGTAAAAGGAGATTGGATTGAAGGAAATAAGTGTTATGAATTTGATGTAGAATCTTGCGAAGAAAGAGCTGCGAAGAAGAAGAATTGGAAACATAACATCAGAGAAAAACAAAAAAGTGAAAGATTGATGGTAGATGCAATAGAACAGAGAGAAGAAGAATCGCTACGAAACCAATGCATGCTGAAGATAAGAAGAGACAAAGATTTCATAAAGGATAAGGAAATAACATAAAACTTCAAAAATGCAGAGGCAGAAAGTAGCAGAAGTAAGAGACTTAAAGAATGAATGTACTTATTGATTGCCAAAGTAAAAATTGGGAAAAGAAATAAAAATGTATGGTTGATTTGTTACAAAAAAAAAAAAAAAAAAAAAAAAAAAAAAAATTATGAATAACAAAGATTATATTGCGAAATTACAAAAGAGGCGTATGCGAAGAAGAAACAAAACAATCGAAAGGGGCGAACCTTCTATGTCGTACACCCTAGTTCGCGAAATCAAAATTTTGCAAGAGGAAAATGTAAGACCTAAAGTGCGTCATAGAAGGGGGTACATTGCATGGCTCAAATGAAAAGGTTACACCGCCCCGGAACCCGAGTCATGGAGATTTGGGGTCAATAAAGCCCATCCGGGAGAGGTACCTTGGATTTTCAACCTAAGCTTATGACTTAGGTTGGACGACCGAGGGTCTCTTCTAAGGAGTGCGGCATCCGATCAAGCGCCGAGGTACACGGTTGAGCCAAGAGTTCCCGGGCGTTTAGGCGTCTCGTCCATTCTTGGCAAGTATTGACTTATGCCGCACTTCGGCCGAAGAAAACCCTACTTAGGGTGCAGTCTCGTAACCATAAGCTCTATAGGAAAAAGGGATAAGAGGCTGCAAAAACAACTGGTTGTTGTTAAGACCGGATGGGAGTAGCCAACCTTGTATGGTAGAGGTACGCCTCCTTGAAGGGACAATCAGGGGGAAGATAAGGGCGGCACCCTCCATTAGGGAACTGATAAGTGTCTTAAGACGCAAATGTCATGAGGCTTTATTTTCGCAAGAAAATTTAGGCTTGTCATATTTGTGCGACAATCTGAAGAGGCAATAATACAAAAGCGAAAGATAAGACGAGATCAATGGGTCAGTACATGAAAGTGTAAGGACGTCCTGCGATTTCGTCGCAAGACGACAATGTCATGGGGCTTTATTTTCGCAAGAATATTTAGGCTTGTCATTTTGTCGCAACAAAAAGCACAAGAGAAAAAAGTTAAGGCAAGATCAAGGGGACAAGAGGTGGCAAAATAATAACTTTAACTAGGAAGGAAAAATAAGACCACATAAGAGAAAAAAAAAATGAAATCTTGGAAGAAACCAAGAAATATCTAATTGCGAAAATTCGGCAAAAAACAACATGAGATCGAGGCATGACTACATGTTGTTATTCAAAAGTAACTTGCTTAATATTTCATTTGAATACAAATAACAGAGGCAAGTATGGTAATGAATAGAATAAGAACATGTTATTTGTATCCATATGGTAGATTTACGCACGCATAAAATGAAAGATTGATAATATATTGATTAACCATATTGCAAAAAAGAATTGCTTTTTTAATATGTGTAGAAAGGAACAAAAAATGTAGAACTTACATTTGAAGATTCAAGAATTTCGTGAGAAAAGATCACAAAGATTGGAGATTAAAAGAATGAATGTACATATATTACAAAAAGAGAAAGAAAGAAACAAAACTATTTCTTGTTTGACTCCTCTTCATCATCTTTATCAAATCCTTCTTCTTCTTCACCTCCATCGATTCTCTTCTTCACTAGCATCATCACAGAAATATCCAGGAGGTGCATTCTTGGGGATTTCTTCAAGAGGCAAGGATAAGTAGAATGAGGGGATGTTATTGTCGCATACCGCCTTAATAGTCCGATTACGAAAAACAATAGTGTCATTCTTAAAGTTCGCAACAGTAATCTTTAATTGACTCTTGATCTGGAACATTTGCGAGAAGAAAGATCCCTTGTGAGTCGCTCCTTCTCGACTCAAGTTCTTCAACTCTCTTTGCGAAATCTCTCTTCAACTTCGCGAACATATAACAATGAGTCAATAACTTGATAATAATTTATGAAAGACGAATAATTAATAAAGAAGAACAATTAACAACCTTTTCTGCGTAGAAATCATATCCCTAACCAAGGTAGTGTGCTCGGCTTGAAGACTAACATTCACACTTAAGCTATTTTAAGCGTCGTCTAGAACTTTCGCAGCCCAAGAAAATTCATCATCATTATTTATGATAAGAAGGAGCGAATTTGATTCTCTCTTTTGCTAAGTATAGCATTTTCGTGGTTAGAATCATCTCGTTCAATCTGAATCTCAATAAGAGTTTTTGAATTTCGCTAACGCTTGAGCACCTTGGCTAGCGATGCGATCTTTATCATCTATGAGATCACGATTTTGGTTCTTAAAGTATTGATTTTCTCATTGGAACTAAGATAGAAACGTTTAAATTTGTTGGCTAAGCCCAAGATGGATCTATGGTCAATTTCTAAGAGGCGAAGTTTGGATGCGAGTTCATTTATGGGAAGAGATTTAATCTTGTCATTTGAAAAACTATTCAAAGAATTATTAAGGTGTTCAAGAAGGGTATTATTATCCATAGAATTGGGGAATGTGAGAAGAAGAATGGCTTCACGGAAAGATCATAGACGTCTGCGAAAATGATAAATTAAGATGATGGGGATAGTAATGAGTCGTAGAACCGACTTTGTTTTACCGCAAGTGCACGGTGTCCAAATTGTAGACAACAACAAATGTGGTTCGTTCCCACGAGGAGTGTAAACTACTTCTAACTCATACTATCAATTTCCTATTTGAGAACAATTCAAGAAGAAAGTTTCTGAAATTTATACTAAGAAATAAACAAATAAATTGGATGCAAATGAATGCGACAAGGATGAAAAAAGGTTAGGGATCCGGGAGTCTGTCATAGGCTAGGTTTATTTATGTTATATCTCAAGAGTATCAATTTTACTCAAGTAAAGTGGCAACGCCTGGCTACTTATACATGGAAGATATGTCGTTAAGAACTCTTGATAATCGACTAAGGATTGTCTGACCTCGACCTAAAAGTAGAACCCCTAATCACTATGCATACATGCCATACAAAGTAGAAGAAAGTTCATAAATCTAATATCCAACAGGTCTAGATGGGATTGTTTATACTTACCTATGTAGTATACTTGGCATAAAACATGAAAAGATTAAGAACAATCAACCGAGATGAGATACTCAAACATATAATTAAACTTTCAATTTAAAGAAACTCTTTTTCAAAACATAAATAATCTAGCCTACAAGTTCATCCTTTCTCCCTAGCAATGGTTTAGCAAATCATAACAAGAAGAAAACAATAAACAACAAACCCTAGTTTCTTCCCTGTAGACGGCTTCCTACTGAGTTTATTCATCTCATATTTATATGTACAACCAAGACTTCAAACAGGACCGAGCCGATGTTACCAAAGCCCAATCCAATACAAGCACCAATGGTAATCCACCCCACATCACTTTCTACACTGACTTCTAAATTCCGGCTACAATACCACTTCCCTTGTATTTCAGTTAACATCCAACCATTGCAGACTTCAAGTCGTCACCAGTAACACCAACTCAACCATCTACCTCAATTGCCATCTCTGCTGCCTGCAATGGATCTGCTTATACTGACTCAACCATTTCCGTGCAAAACAAATTAAGCCAGCGCTCATTCCAGTCTTCAATTACGTGTTGCTACATCCCCATTCACGCCACCACAAATCGAGCCCAACTGATTCCTTTACATCTTATTTCAGCTCGATGACAAATACCCCTTTCTTTGTTGTGCAATCAAAATCCAGATGCAGAGATTTTACAATACAAAATCACATTCAAACCCCCAATTAATTCCCATCGTTGTTGTCTTACAAATCTCATTTCGGACCACATGAAACCAATGACAATTTGATCACTATCTCAAACAATTTTCCTCTCCAGATTTCAGGCTCAATGGATTAAATTTATTACTACAGTTCCATTTATGCTTCTTGACTTCATAAGCACCTTCAAGTACTGGAGTTGTTGTTCGGATTTGGAGGAAGAGAAAGAACTCAAACAACTGAAAGTGAAAGAATAAACAAAATCACCTTCAATAACTGACCACCAACCCATCTCGAACAATCGATGAATCTCCAACCAATTCGCAGTCACGGCTAAGATCTGTAATACAACCACCAGCGCCTTCTAGTATTCAACCATCAAGAACAGATCCACTCCAGCCAACACAAACCCAACTTTGCTCTGCTGCCACAGTCAATCCCATCTAGGTTTGATGTTGCCAATCAATTCCATGTTGCTGTCACCACTTCGACCACCCGTTCAGATGAATATGAATCCCACAAAATCTGATCCTAATTCACATCTTGAATCAAGCCAATTTTTTCTTCAATGGGTTACCACGAGATACAATTTCGATCCAAACTTGGATTGCATACAGAACCCTCTAATTCCTTCTTCATTTACACCACATATGAGCTGGACGGAGCACAACATTTCTGCCTAACCTAGTTGCTCAGATTCATCTTCTCTTGGTAGCAACACCACGCCTTGAAAGAAATGCAAACTCTCTTTTTCTTGTTTTCATAAGAAATGGGATGGGGTGGAATATACCACAGACAAGGTGTGGTGGGAGAATAAGCCATGTCTCTCATATCTCTTGACCATTAGTAGGCCGGGATCGTCTACACCGGCAAACTTTACAACTCCTGGCCGTGAAGAAATATAGCCAAGCGGGTGGTACCGTGATTGGATTTGCTCATCTTTCTCAAAACGCGATTTAACTCCTCATTTAGCCATTTATTCTCCGTGCGAATAGAATTTCTTGTATCTCCGTAAAAGATCTAAAATAAAATTATTAGCGAACTATCGAGACCTAGCTGGTATAAATGCGGGTACAAAAAGTGTAGCACTTGCGTACTTATCAGATTCCCCCACACTTACATTTTGCTAGTCCCGAGAAAAACAGAAATTTTATCCGCTCTACATTTGTATAACTATCCGCTCAACAAATTGAATATAAAGAGGCATCCGCTAAACATCAAGACAGACGATCATAGAGACCCGCTCAACAAGCTGGTCATGGCAGAAAGAAAATTTTTAAGACCCGCTCAATAGCTGGTTATATCTTACAAAAATAATAAATTTTTAAGACTCGCTCAACAGTTGGTCTTTCCGTGCAAATAAATTGTTAACAGACCCGCTCAACAGCTGGTCTTGTCTTCACGAAAGTGATCCATTTTTTTTTTTTTTTGTAAGAAAGTTTATACGAAATTGAATGCCTACCAAAAATATATGTATACTTCACCACTCCCCCACACTTAAACATTATATTGTCCTAAATGTAGTTGAATCATCCAACGTAGATTTAATGTGGAAAATCTAAAATGCGATATGTAGAGGCAAACAAAAATAACAGATAGAGTAAAGGGAATAAAAGTGATGGGTTGACTCCCACGAAGCGAATGAAATTTGTTCCGCTTTGCAGCGCAAAGAAGTAATCTCAAACAAAGTGAAGATAATATACATCAACCTGCATAGCATATATATAAAGTCTGAAAAGTTGGGGATCAACCCAACATATCAGGTTAGCTGCAAATAAGAACCCACAAAGACTATAATGAGCCAAACATATGAGAAACCCCGTTCCCTGTTCAAAACAGTCCACAATAATCAAGTCATGTTCTGTCGGGATCAATAAACCATTCACACCAAAAGGTATAGATTGTTCAGTAGTGTTCATTCGGAGGGCAGACTCTACATCTAGTTCGAGGTCAACTGAAATATTTTTCTTGGACAAACTATCCTCACTAGACATCGAAAGAAGCAGTGCACTAAAACTTACAATAGGCATCGGAGCATCACACTCAAAATGATTTAAACACGTGTCTCGTGGTTCAAGTTCATCAAAAGCAATAACCCCTAAATCTGGGTCTAGGTCCGCGGAAATAACTTCCGTTGTTAAGTTACCTATATTACCCATTGAAGAATCAAATGCATTGATAATATCAATTAGCACAGGTCATCGAAATGCGCAAAATGGGCTAAACACGTGGAGAGTGGTTCAAAATCAGCATTCCAACTTAAGCGCCTTGTATCAAATGTCTCCACATTCATACATGCATCTTGAGAAGTATTAGATGGATCAATAATAATTGGACCTACTACATAGATAGTTTGATGCATAATGGGATATTTAGAATCGGCAAAATGCAATACCGACAAAGATCAACTGTTCAACATTCACAAAAACATTCGTAGAATCACAAGATGAATCAGCAAAAGTTGCACATAATGCAACTACGGGAAAACATCGATCAACTACACCAAAAACAGATTTGTCATACGATATACAAGGGGGGGGGTTGTAGAAAGTCTTCAATTCTTTGCAACTCGTTAGCTAGAGTCATAAACGTGGTTGTGGTTCAGTTTTGTACAACACTTTCTTGGGTTATGAATTTCTTTTTGAAATTTCCTCTTAATGCGTAACACAACTCTTACCGGGTTGTGAAAATAACTCCTACACTACATTTGTTGGGGTTGTATAAATTTAGTTTACAACTACGGTTAGAGTTGTATGTGAATTCCTTGACAACTATGATTAGAGTTGTATGTGAACTCTTTGACAACTTTGGTTGGAGTTGTATGTTAATTCCTTGACAACTATGATTAGAGTTGTATGTCATTTCTTTGAAAACTTTGGTTTGAGTTGTATGTCACTTCTTTGACAACTATGGGAAGAGTTATATGTCATTTCTTTGACAACTCTAATTATGTGTTGTGGTACATATTCGATTTGAAAAAAAAAAAATATTTTGAGAATTTAAATATAAAATTAAATCCATAATACTTCAATAACCATGTATTTGAAAACAAGATCAACATTTCCAATTATAATCACTATTGTTATTACTACAGAAGATCAGTTGAACTTCTACACTAAAAAAAAAATCTGATAACACTTCTGTTTTAGTAAAACCCTTCTAGCTATTCTTTCTCGGCTTCAAAAATCATCTCTCAACCCTTGGAATCCTACATGGGTGACATTGTGATTGCAGCTTCGGCTCAATGGCAGAATCTCTCAGTAAAACACAAGTGAAAACTTAATTGAGTATAGGAAACACATGTATGGACATGCACGAGAGAACTTGAGTCAATCATAATTTAAAGGGTAAAATGGCAGGAGTGTTGATATTTAATGCTTACATTGTCATAATTATCAGCAGCTGCCCCATCCTCCTGAGGAATCCCAGGAGAAGTCCCCATGAATTTTGCCAGCACCTTATCTAGTTTTGAAGAACCCAAACTATGTCTCATGAATGAATCGCTTCCAAAGCTTACCCGAAATCCGCCAAATGTGACCGAGAGATTTAAGAGTCTTGCAAAATGCACAAAATCTGACATGGATAAGTAGTGTACTACACGAACTATAAAAGTGAAACTTTTAAAGCTCTTAGTAACAGTGTGCAAGGTCTACCAAAGAACAGAAAGGGAATAAGTAAAAGTGTAACAATCCTAAATATAATGAAAAATCTAAAAGGTAACATACACATAGATCATTGGATATGGAAATATGGGAAGGCATCTAAGACTGACATACCTCAAATATACAGAATAATCAGTTCTTGAATGAACAATGAAAACATGTATTCAACGTGAAGATTAAACAGAATCCAAGCACAAGTGCTTTTGTTTGTTTCCACTTATAGCTACAGGACATGGAACATTTCAAGATATGTGCCTCAAGAAAACAAAACCGACAAGAAATTGTTTCAATCGCTCTAACTGTCCCAAGGATCTTGAGAACAACGATTTATTATCTGTGAAACTGACCTACCATGGCTTGCCTTACACCAAAAGGAAAATGAAGAAAGCAAAGGTGCTCCCGCAAGGAAAAAAAGTTAACCTTTCTTTCTTCACCTAACCTCACTTATGTCCCTATCAAATAAGATCATTTTTTAACATACAAAAACCAACTAAGAAAAGAAGGTCATTTCATCGTTGACCTAAAGATGTACTTTTAAGGCAATCTAACGTATACAACATAAAAGTGGATCGGGAGCAATCATCTCAGGTAAAAGAGAGTTAGTTCCACAAACTTATATTGTTGTACCAGGTGAATTGACTAGTGAAAAAAAGATGAGTACCGTTATTCCAAAGATAGGAATCGAGGTAACATATAGTAACCATCCAAAGAAGAATATACAAAGATAGGGTCCCACTCTAATTTTCGGGCCAAAAGTGAAAGTAATGAAATTTCACAGAGTTAATACCTTCACTTTTGCGTTTTGCGGGGACCCCCTTTGGCAAATTGATTCGGCAACTCGTCTCCTTTACGTTTTTTAAGACGCCACAAAGAAATCCTGAAAATTGAATCCATGGGTTAAAGTCAGTAATTACAAGACAGACAACTTGGATACTCTTTTTTTGCTAACATCCCTACAATTACATTGACCGGTGATTCATCCGTGGCTATTTTTACCTCTTCATTTGATGAATCATCCGAATGGTCATCACTGGATTCTTCTTTCTTTGTTGCTACTACAGGAGCAACAGGTTTCTTTGCAACTGGCTGTCATCAGTGGATTTTTTTTATCAATAAATCAACCAACGCCATAAAACCAATAAGAAAAATCAACAAGGCTGAACCTCATCCTCGGAGTTACTCTCATCGGAGCTATCATCATTGGACTCTTATTTCTTTTTGGCAGCAGCTGCTGGGGCTTTCTTTGCTTGGACATCCTTGGCAGGAGGTTCCTAAAATGAAAAGACACACAAGTGAGTCATACTGGTTGTGCAAATAGGAAATTTAAGCACAATACAAGAGCATAAACACATGCATAATCACCAAGTGCAAAATAAATTAAAGAAACAAGAACAACTCCTACCAAAAGATAAATCAGTTGAAAGAAAATTATAGTACTAATATGAACAACATCTACTCGTTCAAATGATTAATATTACACATGGTCAAGAAAACTCACATCCTCATAGCTTGAATCATCGTAATCATCATCACTACTTGATTTATTTCTTCTTCACATTTTCGTTCTTAACGGGAGAACGGTAAAAAAGTATCCCAACGGTAGTACTTAATTGGTCCAAATGGATGAACTTCAACACCAATTGTAGCTGCAAAATTAACAACAACATGAAAAAAAATCTCATCAAGAACCAAAATCAAACTATCAATTAACAAAAATCATTATCAACAGCAAGAAAATCAAACCAGATTTTTCATAAGAAAAAGCATACCCCCGATTTTTCCGAGTAAACCCTATCTCGAAATAAGAATGAAAGAAATTGCTCTTATTACCTTAATGATGATGATGTACGAAGAATCGATTGAGGAGGAGCATTCTTGAAGCAATTGATTCGAGAAACATGTGATTGAGGGAAATTGCGCATCACTACCAGATTATAGCTTCACCAGTTATTCAATCCCTAGCCGATCAACCGAGATATCACAGGTTCACAGATCCACCCGCAACTCCATCAATAACAACAGATTCAAGAATCCAACACACCCATCTTGAATCGAATAACTATAAACCCTAAATCAACCAATTTGCACAAACCCATCTCATATTCAGTTCTTCTTTCTCCCTTGTACGCAGAATTGAACAAACCCCAAATACATTTCAATTTATTTGAACCCTAAGTTTCTCCAGATTCAATCATCAAAACCCTGTTGATTTCAAGAATCCATATCGATCTCTTCTCAACTACAACAATAGACAACTCAAATTTACCCCATCACTAATCTTTTTTCAGCTCTTGCAATTCAGTCGAACCCATTTCATCTCGATCTGATTTCTTCATCAACATAAAGATTGGTATCTCTAGCAATTTCCATCGTCTTTTCTTCGTCACTTGCATCTCAAAATCACCAGACCCACAGTAGCAGATTAATCTTCATTTTCTCGTCTGAGTTATGGAGCCGCCATGGCTTTGTTTCTTTCTTCTCTGAATTTGAGATTTGGTTTCGTTTCTTCAGATGTAGGATTTCTGATTTGCTTCATACTGAAACTGATTCCTTTGTTAAATCACTGGTTAAACAAATCTTGAGTGAGGATTTTTTTTTCTGAGGGAGGCGCAACTTGAGTTAGGGTTTTTTTTTCCGAGGAGGGAAGATGAGAGACGAGAGAAAAGTGACTCGAATGAAGATAAGTGAGAGAAAAAAATATTGTTTTATCTAAAAGAATTTGAACGGATAAGATGTGGTAAGATGGGGTCATACGGATTATGAAACTATTTGGACGGTATAGATTTAAGTTGAGAGTGTCATACGGATCAAGGAAAGTGTGTTTTCTTTGCGCTTTCTCTTTGTGTTAATACGAACTCATGTTTTCGATTTAATTATCAACCTTCGACATCAAAAAAAATCCAAAAAAAATATTAATAAATTTAGGACATTGTTATCGACATTCTGATATAAAAAAATCCAAAAAATGTATAAGAATGAATCGGGAAATGAAACATGAATTCGATAATTTGTGTGTTTCTTTGTGCTTTCTCTTTGTGTTTTTGTGCTTTCTCTTTGTACTTAGGTTTGAATTTCGACTAGTCGCATAGGTCATGAAGTAATTTTTACTGTGTCATACAGGTCATGAAGTATCTTTAGTTCACACTTTGGTAAACTTAGGTTATAAGATTACTAGAGATGGACAACGAAATTCGGGATGGTTCGACTTCAAACTTAACTGGATATATCATCAAAATCGATAAATATGAAGCTCAGTGTTGATTCGAACTTCAAATGTGGTATAACGACAAACAAATTATGAACCACGAAGCTCCGGGAGGGTTCTCACTTCAAACTTAACATGATAGATCATCGAAATCGATAAATATGAATCTCGGTGTCGATTCCAACTTCAAATGTGGTATAACGACAAACAAACTATGAACCAATAGCTCCGTGAGGGTTCAAACTTCAAACTTATGAGGATACATCATCGAAATCGATAAATATGAAGCTCGGTGTCGATTCGAGAAAGAAAGTGGCTCCGAGCTTGAAACCACGGCCGCCGATTGACTACTATTAGTCGGAAACTTGATAAGAACGATGAATCCATTCATTTACGAGGTAATATTCCTTCAGAATTTCTCTAAAACCTTAAACAAACCCTATTCTGGAATATTGTATGCATACCCTAGCTCCGAGATTGAAACCTGGTCGGGAGTGGACTACAATAAGTCGGAAACTTGGTAAGAACGATGAATCCATCCATTTACAGGTAAGGTTCCTTTGTATGCAAACCCTGGCCCCGAAACATTAAACAAACCGTATTCTAGCATATTGTATGCAAACCCTGTCTCCGAGATCGAAACCTGGCCCCGAGCGGACTGCTATAAGTCGGAAGTTTCGTAAGAACGATGAATCCATCCATTTACAGGTAAGATTCCTTTGTAATATTCCCAAACATTAATCAAAACCTATTCTAGCATATTGTATGCAAACTCGCTACGAGATCAAATCTTGGCCGTGAGTGGACTACTATAAGTCTGAAATTTCATAAGAACGAAGAATCCATCCATTTACAGGTAAGATTCCTTTGGAATATTCCCCGAAACATTAAACAAACCTTATTCTCGCATATTGTATGCAAACCTTGGCTACAAGATCGAAACACGGACGTCGTTGAACTACTATAAGTCCGAAACTTCGAGATCGAAACACAGCCGTGATTAGACTACTATAAGTCCATATTCTGGCATATTGTACGCATACCCTGGCTCCGAGATCGAAACCTGGCCGTGATTAGACTACTCTAAGTCCGAAACTTCGTAAGAACGATGAATACATCCATTTACAGGTAAGATTCCTTCGAAATATTCCCTGAAACCTTAAACAAACCATATTCGGCATAATGTACGCATACCCCGGCTCCAAGATCGAAACTTGGCCGTGATTGGACTACTCTACGTCGAAACTTCGTAAGAACGATGAATACATCCATTTACTGGTAAGATTCCTTCGAAATATTCCCCGAAACCTTAAACAAACCATATTCGGCATAATGTACGCATACCCCGGCTCCGAGATCGAAACCCGGCCGTGATTAGACTACTCTAAGTCCGAAACTTCAAGAACGATGAATACATCCATTTACAGGTAAGATTCCTTGAAATATTCCCTGAAACCTTAAACAAACCATATTCGGCATAATGTACGCATACCCCGGCTCCAAGATCGAAACTGCCGTGATTGGACTACTCTACGTCGAAACTTCGTAAGAACGATGAATACATCCATTTACAGGTAAGATTCCTTGAAATATTCCCCGAAACCTTAAACAAACCATATTCCGGCATAATGTACGCATACCCCGGCCCGAGATCGAAACCCGGCCGTGATTGGACTACTCTAAGTCGAAACTTCGTAAGAACGATGAATACATCCATTTACGGGTAAGATTCCTTGGAATATTCCCTGAAACATTAAGCAAACCATATTCTGGCATAATGTACGCATACCCTGGCTCCGAGATCGAAACCTGGCAGTGATTGGACTACTCTAAGTCATAAACTTCGTAAGAACGATGAATACATCCATTTACGGGTAAGATTCCTTGAAATATTCCCCGAAACCTTAAACAAACCATATTCTCGCATAATGTACGCATACCCCGGCTCCGAGATCGAAACCCGGTCGTGATTGGACTACTCTACGTCGAAACTTCGTAAGAACGATGAATACATCCATTTACGGTAAGATTCCTTGAAATATTCGAAATCTTAAACAAACCATATTCCGGCATAATGTACGCATACCCCGGCTCCGAGATCGAAACCCGGGCCGTGATTGGACTACTCTAAGTCGAAACTTCGTAAGAACGATGAATACATCCATTTACAGGTAAGATTCCTTGAAATATTCCCGAAATCTTAAACAAACCATATTCGGCAAAAGTACGCATACCTCGGCTCCGAGATCGAAACCCGGCCGTGATTGGACTACTCTAAGTCGAAACTTCGTAAGAACGATGAATACATCCATTTACGAGGTAAGATTCCTTCGAAATATTCCCTGAAATCTTAAACAAACCATATTCTGGCAAAAAGTACGCATACCCTGGCTCCGAGATCGAAACCGCCGTGATTGGACTACTCTAAGTCATAAACTTCGAAGAACGATGAATACATCCATTTACAGGTAAGATTCCTTGAAATATTCCTTGAAACCTTTAACAAACCATATTCGGGCATAATGTACGCATACCCCGGCTCCAAGATCGAAACCCGCCGTGATTGGACTACTCTACGTCGAAACTTCGTAAGAACGATGAATACATCCATTTACATGTAAGATTCCTTCGAAATATTCCCTGAAACCTTAAACAAACCATATTCCGGCATAATGTACGCATACCCTGGCTCCGAGATCGAAACCTGGCCGTGATTGGACTACTCTAAGACAGAAACTTCGTAAGAACGATGAATACATCCATTTACTGTAAGATTCCTTGAAATATTCCCAAATCTTAAACAAACCATATTCGGCAAAAGTACGCATACCCCGGCTCCGAGATCGAAACTCGGCCGTGATTGGACTACTCTAAGTCATAAACTTCGTAAGAACGATGAATACATCCATTTACAGGTAAGATTCCTTCGAAATATTCCTTGAAACCTTTAACAAACCATATTCTGGCATAATGTACGCATACCCTGGCTCCAAGATCGAAACCTGGCCGTGATTGGACTACTCTACGTCAGAAACTTCGTAAGAACGATGAATACATCCATTTACATGTAAGATTCCTTGAAATATTCCCTGAAACCTTAAACAAACCATATTCCTAAGATAATGTACGCATACCCCGGCTCCGAGATCGAAACCCGGCCGTGATTGGACTACTCTAAGTCGAAACTTCGTAAAGAACGATGAATACATCCATTTGCTGTAAGATTCCTTGAAATATTCCTTGAAACCTTAAACAAACCATATTCGGCATATTGTACGCATACCCCGGCTCCGAGATCGAAACCGGCCGTGATTGGACTACTCTAAGTCATAAACTTCGTAAGAACGATGAATACATCCATTTACGGTGTAAGATTCCTTCGAAATATTCCCCGAAACCTTAAACAAACCATATTCGGCATAATGTACGCATACCCGGCTCCGAGATCGAAACACGGTCGTGATTGGACTCTCTACGTCGAAACTTCGTAAGAACGATGAATACATCCATTTACAGGTAAGATTCCTTCGAAATATTCCATGAAACCTTAAACAAACCATAATCCGGCATAATGTACGCATACCCTGGCTCCGAGATCGAAACCTGGCCGTGATTGGACTACTCTAAGTCCGAAACTTCGTAAGAACGATGAATACATCCATTTACAGGTAAGATTCCTTCGAAATATTCCCTGAAATCTTAAACAAACCATATTCTGGCAAAAAGTACGCATACCCTGGCTCCGAGATCGAAACCTGGCCGTGATTGGACTACTCTAAGTCATAAACTTCGTAAGAACGATGAATACATCCATTTACAGGTAAGATTCCTTCGAAATATTCCTTGAAACCTTAAACAAACCATATTCTGGCATAATGTACGCACACCGGCTCCAAGATCAAACTTGGCCGTGATTGGACTACTCTACGTCGAAACTTCGTAAGAACGATGAATACATCCATTTACAGGTAAGATTCCTTGAAATATTCCCAAACCTTAAACAAACCATATTCCAAGATAATGTACGCATACCCTGGCTCCGAGATCGAAACCTGGCCGTGATTGGACTACTCTAAGTCGAAACTTCGTAAGAACGATGAATACATCCATTTACTGTAAGATTCCTTGAAATATTCCCCGAAACCTTAAACAAACCATATTCTCGCATAATGTACGCATACCCCGGCTCCGAGATCGAAACCTCGCTATGATTAGACTACTCTAAGTCCAAAACTTCGTAAGAACGATGAATACATCCATTTACGTGTAAGATTCCTTCGAAATATTCCTTGAAACCTTAAACAAACCATATTCTCGGCATATTGTACGCATATCCCGGGCTCCGAGATCGAAACCCGGCCGTGATTAGACTACTCTAAGTCCGAAACTTCGTAAGAACGATGAATACATCCATTTACTGTAAGATTCCTTCGAAATATTCCCGAAACCTTAAACAAACCATATTCCGGCATAATGTACGCATACCCCGGCTCCGAGATCGAAACCTCGGCCGTGATTGGACTACTTTAAGTCGAAACTTCGTAAGAACGATGAATACATCCATTTACGAGGTAAGATTCCTTGAAATATTACCTCAAACCTTAAACAAACCATATTCGGCATAAAGTACGCATACCCGGCTCCGAGATCGAAACCTCGGCCATGATTAGACTACTCTACGTCCGAAACTTCGTAAGAACGATGAATACATCCATTTACAGGTAAGATTCCTTGAAATATTCCCTGGAACCTTAAACAAACCATATTCGGCATATTGTACGCATATCCCGGCTCCGAGATCGAAACCGGCCGTGATTAGACTACTTTAAGTCAGAAACTCCGTAAGAACGATGAATACATCCATTTACAGGTAAGATTCCTTGAAATGTTCCCAGAAACCTTAAACAAACCATATTCTGGCATATTGTACGCATATCCTGGCTCCGAGATCGAAACCTGGCCGTGATTGGACTACTCTAAGTCAGAAACTTCGTAAGAACGATGAATACATCCATTTACAGGTAAGATTCCTTCGAAATATTCCCTGAAACCTTAAACAAACCATATTCTGGCATAATGTACGCATACCCTAGCTCCGAGATCGAAACCTGGCCGTGATTAGACTACTCTAAGTTCGAAACTTCGTAAGAACGATGAATACATCCATTTACAGGTAAGATTCCTTCGAAATATTCCCTGAAACCTTAAACAAACCATATTCTGGCATAATGTACGCATACCACGGCTCCAAGATCGAAACCTGGCCGTGATTGGACTACTCTACGTCGAAACTTCCTAAGAACGATGAATACATCCATTTACGTGTAAGATTCCTTGAAATATTCCTGAAACCTTAAACAAACCATATTAGGCATAATGTACGCATACCCCCGCTCCGAGATTGAAACCCAGCCGTGATTGGACTACTCTAAGTTAGAAACTTCGTAAGAACGATGAATACATCCATTTACGAGGTAAGATTCCTTGAAATATTCCCCGAAACCTTAAACAAACCATATTTCGGCATAAAGTACGCATACCATGGCTCCGAGATCGAAACCCAGAGGCCGTGATTGGACTACTCTAAGTCATAAACTTCGTAAGAACGATGAATACATCCATTTACAGGTAAGATTCCTTCAGAAATATTCCCTGAAACCTTAAACAAACCATATTCGGCATATTGTACGCATATCCCGGCTCCGAGATCGAAACACAGCCGTGATTGGACTACTCTAAGTCCAGAAATTTCATAAGAACGAAGAATACATCCATTTCTGGTAAGATTCCTTTGGAATATTCCACAAAAATTAAACCAACCCTATTCGGCATATTATATGCAAACCCAGCCCGAGATCGAAACACGGCCGACAGGTGGACTACTATAAGTCGGAAATTTCGTAAGAACGATGAATCCATCCATTTACAAGTAATATTCTTTTGTAATATTCCCCGAAACATTAAGCAAACCCTATTCTAGCATATTGTATGCAAACCACAGCTCCGAGATTCGAACTCGGCCAGAACGGACTAGTATAAGTCCGAGAGTTCGTAAAGAACGATGAATACAACCATTTACGGGTAAGATTCCATGGGAATATTCTCGAAACCTTCAACACACACGAATTCATCAACTTCGAGAAAGAAAGCGCTTCGAGATCGAAACCCGTCCATGAGCGGACTAATATAAGTCTCGAAAGTTCGCAAAGACGATGAATCCAACCATTTACGGGTAAGATTCCATGGAATATTCTCGAAAACCTTAAACACACACAAATTCGTCAACTTTGAGAAAGAAACGCTCCGGATCGAAACGTGGCCATGAGCGGACTACCGTAAGTCGAAAATTTGCAAAGACGATGAATCCAACCATTTACGGGTAAGATTGCATGGGAATATTCTCATAAACCTTAAACACATACAAATTCTTCAACTTCGAGAAAGAAACTTGCAGGGATCAAATCTTGGCCATGAACGGACTACTATAAGTCTGAAAGTTCGGAAAAGACGATGAATCCACCCATTTACGGGTAAGATTCCATGGGAATATTCTTAGCGAAGTGAATAAAATTTAGCAGAAGTGAGAAAAATTTAGCGAAGTGTTTATACCTCAACGACAACTCTTATAAAGGTTGTCAATAGTGATGAAAAGAAAATTTAGCGAAGTGAGAAAATTTAGCGGTATGAGAAAAATTTGTAAGTGAATAAAATTTAGCGAGAAGTGGGAATTTTTTTGCGAAGTGAGAAAACTTAGCGAAGTGTTTATGCCTTTACTGACGACTGCGAAGGGGTTGTAGAAGGTCTATTTATCCTTTTTCTTCTTATCTTTTCCATCTCCCATCATAACCATCCATTTACATCATAATCGTCCATTTATTTCTTTTCCTTAACATGTTTTTTCCTTATCACTTTTTTTATAAAAGTAAATGTAAAATATAAGCGAGACATGTATGTAAATGTGGAATGGTGGTTGAAATCCAAGTCTTCGACGAGAGGAGGTTCGAGTTTGATTCACCTTAGCCTCATTTTTTTCAAAGTCAATTTATCATTTTACAACTCTTGTAAAGGTTGTGAATGTTGATTAAAAGAAAAAGCACAAATCTACCAAGTATTGTGAATGCGCGGGATGGTTGACATCTTGTGCTAACACCTAGTAAGCTTGGGTTCGATTCTCTACAAGAACATTTTTCAATTTTTTTTTCTTATCTTCAACGACTCTTATTAGTGTTGTTTTAAAATCATTCACTACCTTTAGGATATGAGTCGTAAATTCTAAAGGTGGTCACTTCTCTGCAACCCTTTTCACACAACAAGTTGTGGTTCTGATTCTCGTCACTACTCTTAGGAACTCTTTGGTCCTAAGAGTTGGAAATATTTTACTTTGACAACGCTTTTGTTGGAAAAAGTTGTAAAACATACTACATTTTACAACTTTTAATTTACGAGTTGTCAATCTACAGTTGTAGATTACTAATTTTCCCGTAGTGACAGTATCATGAGTAGAAGGTTTCTCATTATGAACATCTATCGCCTTTGAGTCATTACACTCAACAGTAGCATCCTCTAAATATGCAGGTTCTTCTACATCATAATTATCTGACTTTTGAGACTCTTGGGTATTCTCACTTCCACTCAAAACTTCTAAAAGAAGATCATCATCAGTTTCTTCCTCGGAAGAATAATCAATATACTCTAAGGTACAATTAGATTGGGATTGAGACTAGTTTGGGAACCAACTTTGTTCCTCCTCCAACCTGTCTAGTCATTTGACCTACTTGATATTCAATGTTTTCTAAGGCTTTTTGAGTGATCGTTGAAGTTGAGAAGTTGCACGACTAATTTTAAATGTATACAACCTTAAGCTATCTTCCAAGCTCAAATTTCTATAGTCTAAAACCTCATTGTGCTTTAGGTTCCGATTGTTCACCTACCTCATGCAAATAATTATCCCCATGGTATTGGGTTTGGTACATATGTGAATAAATGGAACATGAGTTACTATAAACCTGATTATTGTTTTCACATGACCTCTAGTTTTCTAGCATCTCTAACCATCTTTTTAGACTAGCTGTATTCTGGTCGAAAATCTCAGCATGTGACAAATCATCCCGATGGTAACTTGGGTACTCATATGAATAATCATCGGTTTATCGTGATGCTGATAAGGATTTTCATACCTGAGACGATTGTGTTCACGGATCTCCTGATATTGTGGTTCATACCTGTATTCTCCGAGAGGCCTGGACTTATCCTCTCGATTAAACGTCATCACCGCAACAAGAAAAAGTACCTGAAAAGAAAATTCTAAAAGAAAAATATGAAAAAGAACTAAAAATAAAATATAAACAAAAATACACTATATACAGAAACTATGACTAGAAAATTGAAGATATCAATAAGAATGTTTCGCAACCACTCCCCGGCAGCGGCGCCAAAAACTTGATGAGTCGGAGAACCGACTTTTTTACGCAAGTGCACGGTGTCCAAATTGTAGACAACATCAAATGTGGTTCGTTCCCATGAGGAGTGTAAACTACTTCTAACTCATACTATCAATTTCCTATTTGAGAACAATTCAAGAAGAAAGTTTCGAAATTTATACTAAGAAATAAACAAATAAATTGGATGCAAATGAATGCGACAAGGATGAAAAAAGGTTAGGGATCCGGGAGTCTGTCATAGGCTAGGTTTATTTATGTTATATCTCAAGAGTATCAATTTTACTCAAGTAAAGTGGCAACACCTGGCTACTTATACATGGAAGATATGTCGTTAAGAACTCTTGATAATCGACTAAGGATTGTCTGATCTCGACCTAAAAGTAGAACCCCTAATCACTATGCATACATGCCATACAAAGTAGAAGAAAGTTCATAAATCTAATATCCAACAGGTCTAGATGGGATTGTTTATACTTACCTATGTAGTATACTTGGCATAAAACATGAAAATATTAAGAACAATCAACCGAGATGAGATACTCAAACATATAATTAAACTTTCGATTTAAAGAAACTCTTGTTCAAAACATAAATAATATAGCCTACAAGTTCATCCTTTCACCCTAACAATGGTTTAGCAAATCATAACAAGAAGAAAACAATAAACAACAAACCCTAGTTTCTTCCCTGTAGACGGCTTCCCCGGCTGAGTTTATTCATCTCATATTTATATGTACAACCAAGACTTCAAACAGGACCGAGCCGATGTTGCCAAAGCCCAATCCAATACAAGCACCAATGGTAATCCACCCACATCACTTTCTACACTGACTTCTAAATTCCAGCTACAACACCACTTCCCTTGTATTTCAGTTAACATCCAACCATAGCAAACTTAAAGTCGTCACCAGTAACACCAACTCAACCATCTACCTCAATTGCCATCTCTGCTGCCTGCAATGGATCTGCTTATACTGACTCAACCATTTCCGTGCAAAACAAATTAAGCCAGCACTCATTCCAGTCTTCAATTACGTGTTGCTACATCCCCATTCACGCCACCACAAATCGAGCCCAACTGATTCCTTTACATCTTATTTCAGCTCGAGGACAAATACCCCTTTCTTTGTTGTGCAATCAAAATCCAGATGCAGAGATTTCACAATACAAAATCACATTCAAACCCCCAATTAATTCCCATCGTTGTTGTCTTACAAATATCATTTCGGACCACATGAAACCAATGCCAATTTGATCACTATCTCAAACAATTTTCCTCTCCAGATTTCAGGCTCAATGGATTAAATTTATTACTACAGTTCCATTTATGCTTCTTGACTTCATAAGCACCTTCAAGTACTGGAGTTGCTGTTCGGATTTGGAGGAAGAGAAAGAACTCAAACAACTGAAAGTGAAAGAATAAACAAAATCACCTTCAATAGCTGACCACCAACCCATCTCGAACAATCGATGAAGCTCCAACCAATTCGCAGTCACGGCTAAGATCTGTAATACAACCACCAGCACCTTCGAGTATTCAACCATCAAGAACAGATCCACTCCAGCCAACACAAACCCAACTTTGCTCTGCTGCCACAGTCAATCCCATCTAGGTTTGATGTTGCCAATCAATTCCATGTTCTTTGTCACCACTTCGACCACCCGTTCGGATGAATATGAATCCCACAAAATCTGATCCTAATTCACATCTTGAATCAAGCCAATTTTTTTCTTCAATGGGTTACCACGAGATACAATTTCGATCCAAACTTGGATTGCATACGAGAACCCTCTAATTCCTTCTTCATTTACACCACATATGAATGGACGGAGAACAACATTTACGCCTAACCTAGTTGCTCGAGATTCATCTTCTCTTGGTAGCAAACACCACCTGACTTGAAAGAAATGCGAACTCTCTTTTTCTTGTTTTCATAAGAAATGGGATGGGGTGGAATATACCACAGACAAGGTGTGGTGGGAGAATAAGCCATGTCTCCCATATCTCTTCATCCATTATTAGGTAGGGATCGTCTACACCGGCAAACTTTACAACTCCACGGCCGTGAAGAAATATAGCCAAGCGGGTGGTACCGTGATTGGATTTGCTCATCTTTCTCGCAAACGCGATTTAACTCCTCATTTAGCCATTTATTCTCCAGGCGAATAGAATTTCTTGTATCTCCTGTAAAAGATCTAAAATAAAATTATTAGCGAACTATCGAGACCTAGCTGGTATAAATGCGGGTACAAAATTATAGCACTTGCGTACTTATTAGTGATGAGCACGATAGTGCGATACATTTTCACCCATAAATACATTAACTGGGCCTCATTTTATCACTAATAAACTTGTTTGTAGGTGTTTTTGCGAAATAAGCTCTTATGGAGAAAGTTTGCTCAAAAAAGTGGTATTTGATCCTAGAAAAGTACTAAAGGCACCCCAATCTTGGATAAGGGCACCCCTAGAAATGTGATAAAGGCACCCAGAGGAGTTGATAAAGGCACCCAGGAGTTTTCACTATTTACAGCCCAAAAATACTCTTTGTACCCCATAATTACTTTTCGCACCCCATGAATTGCTATTTATACCCCAAATTGCTAAAGGGACACCATAACGGGATAGGGGGCGGTCATCTTCTTCATTTGAATTTTGAATTTTGGCGGGAAAATGGTTGCAGAATTAGGGTTGAAGATTTGGAGGTGTTCGAACGAGATTCAATGGCTGAAATCAAATGGGTTTGTTCCTGGTACCTAAACAGGTCTGGTATATGGGTCATCGTTTCGATCAAATTTGGCTAGATAATCGGGAATTCAAGGAACATCAAGAACCATTTTTGGCGGGAAAATGCTTGTGAAGAACCGAACTGCAGTGAGGATTTTGGACGTGATTTTATGCAATCTTTTCGTGGATTTGGTTTGGTAATAATCTGATACGACCAAACAGGATATTTGGTGGACTTAAACTCGAGAAGAAAGGAAGATATGGGAAGATTTCTCAAAACAGAGGAGGAAATATACTCGGAGTTGGTTGAAGATTCTGTGGTGATTTTAGGAAGATTTTGTGCAACTTTATCGCTGATTTGAATTGTAATGGACCTGTTTCATCAAAACAGGAACGATGTTCCACGGAATCGATTGAAGAGGTAGTCACGTGGACATACCATGAACCAGAGGTTAGACCAATACGTGGAATTCTGTTGGGTTGGTTTTGGAAAGTTTTCATGTGTATTTAGCGAGATGGGCGTGACCAAGAGACGTGTAGCATTGAGTTTGGAGTGTGTGGACTGATGCAGTCGCGAGAAGAAGATAAACATGGAAATAAAACCCGTGTAATGGCAGTGGAGAATAATGTATTGAAGAAAGGATATTTTTGCATTAAACCGAGAATATTTGGATGCTATCAAGTATAAAAAGGTAGTTGAGGAATCAGACAAGAGATATCGAGTGATTGGGGAAGCTACAGAGTCGAGAGAATTGCTGCAGAGAAATCTGCAGCAGCAGCAGAGAAATAGTGAAGAACACGAAGAACAGACTTGTAAGGACAGTCGTAAAAACACATCCTTTGTGCGTAGAGATAAGACTGTCATGCGACAGTTCATCGTTATTCTTTGTAACGGTGGGTTTGCAACGCTTATAAACGTTGCGAATTCGGTTTAATTTGATTTTCTCATTTTCTCTTCTTTGTAAACACCATTTGGGCAATAAAATGAATTTTGAGCGTGTTTTCATCATGTGAAGATAAGCCCCTACAATCGGGTCGACGGAGGAAGCCGAATTTCATACGTGGGTAATTTTAATTAATTCTTTATTTGACTTTTGCACTAATTAAAATAGAATTAGGATTTGAAAAAATTAGTTATTATTTTATTAGATGGGTCATGCTTGCTTAAATGTTTGATGGCCCATGCTTACGATTTATAACTAATGTTTGGAGAATCTACATTGGCAAAAAAATAAGAGTCCTTGTTGTTTTGAGCGATAATTGCTGAAGAATAATAATTGAACCTATTAATATGAATGCGGTGGAATCCTAGACCCAGTGACTCTCGCTTCTGTTTATTATTTTTGTTAAACCTTTTAATTTAATCTCAACAACATTCGAGTGAACGACAACCCTTTTACTACTACAACGAACAAATTAAAAAATTTATTAATTAGATAGTGAGAAAACAAAATAAAGGAAAAGGGGAAAATTTCATACCATAAAGTTGCTTATTGGAATCTTGAAGACTAGATATTTTGTCCTTTTGAGTAGAAGAATCAGCTTCTAAGTATTTGTTCTTCTCGCGAAGATCAACAACTTGACTTCCAGTTCTTCGTTTCTCTTGCGAAGTTGAAGATTTTTCTTTCCAAGAATCCCACGTCTTTTTTCCAAATCTGAGGCAACAACGAAAGAAGCCTTCCCAGTCTGCGAAGAAAAATGAAAAAATTGTCAATATATAGTATAACTTTAAATTATAATGATGAAGAAATAGAGAAACGAAGGCATACCAAGATACCAAGAGAATTCAAAAAGCTAGGAGTCACTGATCTGGAGATCCCATGAAGAGAATCACCACCATCTAGTAATAGGGAATCACAGATGTTCGCAAGAGCTCTGCATGTGCCAGTGAGATGATCGTCCCGATCCCTTGCATGGAGTCAGAGAAGATACTAGACAATTGTGCCATTGAAGATTCCGGCGGAAAATCTTCTCTTTCGAAAGAACCATCAATGTCATTATCACATCATCAGAATTTTCACCAGATTGAAGATTTGAAGGAGAAGGAGCATGAACTTTTCGCTTCTTTGAAGGTGGGGCAGCCGATTTCTCCTTGCGAAGAGAACCTTTACCTTTGCCTTTGGTCCTCGCAACCTTAGATCATTCTTCTTCTTCAAAAACTACAAGACCAACCTTCGCACACAAATGAAGATAAGAAACAGAGGCAACAATATTGTTAAAAGTATAAAAATGTTTCTTACTTCATACGTGATGGAGCGTATAGCGAGATAAAGTGCTAGCCTTCCCAGTCCTATTATAGCTCGATCTCGGCTTTTAATCTAAAATTTTCATAATAATTAGAGAACAAGAAAGTAACAACAAATGAAAGACTATGAAGTGAGCAAGATTTGAAGACATACCTCTTTCGCTTTCTCGGGCCAATTAAATACCCAAGGTTGATAAGTGGCGAGATTCGCAGGAAGCACATTTGAACCTGAAATATAAGGTCCCTTCAAAACTAGTGAAAAGACGCACCATCTGTCGTCTTTAGAGTGACGAGGAATATTATTCTTTCCAGAATGCCAATCAATGTCCTGCATAAGTATTCTATCGCTGGCAACATTTTCTTTCCTCTTCAAGCGAGCAACCCAAATGAGTTTTATCATTTTTCATGTTTATTACTTCGTAATTTTCAAAGAAGCTCTCTCATGTGTATTTTTCGCGAATATTTATAAATCCTCAAATTTAGGTCCCTGGCTTCTTTTGGATAAAGAGATCCTTTACCAGCACCGCGGTTGGCGAATTCAAGCATTAAGCGAATGCGATCCCACTCAATTGGTATATGGATCGCGAGAACTTCGCATGAGCAAGAATTTCGTAAAACAAGGGAAGATTAGGATCATAGAGTGGAATGGGAAGGCCAGCGATAATCTGACCAAGAAAAACTATGATTTCTTTATCATCACAATGATGATCAGAAAACAGTTTAGCAGAAAGAATGAATTTAGCCCCTTGATCGGGAATGGTGGTTAATGTAAAACCTCTCCCTTCGAGATCTTTTTGAATTCCTTCAAGAGAAGTTTCGTATTTACGACCAGCTGGAGCCATTTTCAGAATGGGAATGAAGAAGAAATTAAAGATCAAAAGAAATAGAAATAAGAAAATTTACGACAGTTAGGAGCGGAATTTACGGAGAAACGGTGAAGAAAAGTTGCGTAAAAGATAAGAAGGAAAGTAAAAAAAGAAGAAGAAAAGAATGAGAAGAATATATATAGAGAAAAGAATTATCGAGAAGATAAGCACATTTAATGCGAAGAGTAGACGTGAATGGTTGAGAAATAGCGGTTCAAAAAGACGTGTCAAGAAATGGATGGAAGAAGAGATACGTGTAATAAATTCTGCGTAAAAGTACAGAATCATATCAATACAAAATATCTATGGAAAAATGAACGGTCTGCGGCATTTTGAAGCACTAATTCTCATGACATTCTCTCCTTCATAGAGAAGACATGAGAAGAGGCAAGATGTAGGATCGAGAATATCGCAACATCAATACCCTTGTGAAATCTTTATACAACACACTTTGCGAAGATATCGCAGATCAAGTTCTGAGAAATGACGCAAATGAGATGACGACAACCAAAACACGAGAAAGATGTGGAGATCTAGCGAGATTTAGGAGTGTTGCGAAATCTTACACTTGTATACTTGCGAGAATATCGCAAGTCGATCCTTAAAATAAAGGACAGCTTTTAGTTGTCACCCACTATGTAATATCTTATATAAAGAGGAAGTAGGCTTAAGAGAGGGGAGATCTTTTAGAGTAGAGACAAAGTTTTGAGGAGAGAGAAAGTCTAGAATAATAGTTGTATTCTTGATTTCATTTTCCTCTTTGTAAAATTCTTTAACTCAATTAATAAAAAATGTGATTGTTGATCTTAAAGATGGGTTGATTACTATGAATTCTTGTGAGGGATGTATTGTAGGATTTCCTGCAAATACAATAAGCCTTTGACCTTATAATAAGCATAAGTCATACTTTTCAATAACACTCAAGACTAATCAATAATCGACAATCCCGAAGAGATTTTGTAAATAAAGTTGTCTTAGGAGTGTATATGAACGTCTTAGCGAAAACGAACATAACAATTTAATTGTTTGTGACCTTCTGCTAATATCGAGCTGCATAGATTTGCAACCTCTGTCAGTTCACGAAATAGAACCAAAGGGTCCCGAACCTTGGAAGTTCGTGAGCGTCGACATACCCGATGGGTTGGCGAACCTAATCGGTTCATGAAAAGAGAACCAAAGGGTCCGCGAACAGGTGTCCAAACCTTGGCGATTCACGAAGTCGGTGAGTTATGATTTGCAAACCGGGTATGAGAAATTATCTGAATCCTGAAATTAATAGTAAATTAATGGTGCGCAAACTTGTTTGCACCTTTAAAGTTCTTTGGAATTCATTTTGACTTTTGATACACCAAAAGTGTGTACCTTGCGCCAATTAGTTTGTATTTCTCGTAATTAATTTGAAAAATTCCAAATAGCCATAGACAGTATGTATTGTTGCTTGGGAAATTTGTAATGATCAACTTGAAATAAAAATAGTTTATGAACAATAAATTGTTCTAACTAAGATTGTTAAGGATATAGAACATCCATTGCTTGAATCATATTCCGAGAGTTTAAAAAAGACGCGCTTGGACTCAAAAGAAAATCTTTGCAATATTAAATCATACAAGCATAGTCTCGTAAGATAGAATGGTATATTCATGAGTAAATAGGATGGGTTAGTATTTACATACCTATTTTTTAATGAATTCTCGCAAGCGTCTTCATTTGTCCTTTTGTCTTCCATTTTCGAGGTATATTCCGTGTTGTCGGACACTCAATTACCATGTTCTAGTCCGAGACTTGACTTTAGTAGTCTAGAAATCAATATATATATATAGTGATAAAAATGGGCTCAATTTGGTCCAAATAGTTTTTATATCTAACATTAACAACAAGCTTGAGATAGCAAAATTGCGAGTTCGACCGAGCGATCAATATTGTAACAAGTTTCTTAATGAGTAACAAGAGTGAGTCTCGAAATTTCTATGATTCTAGTCCAACCTAACAAAATTGACTCTAGAAATTAAATCAAGCTAAGCAACTTCGAGTTTTGGAACTAGAAAATGACAACCAAACTCGACATATGAAAAATTTGTGGGTTCAACCGAGTAATACTCTAAATACATTTTTCTTGTATTAAAAAAGGATATAATACACATAAATAGGCATATAAGCCTTACAATATCTTTAACATCTTCGGTTTTGTCGTGTTATTCATTAGTTTCTTGAACCCCTTGCCTTACTTGATTATTTTCATCATCTTCACTTTGTTCGTTACCTTCATCACATTCATTTCCTTGATTTTCTTCATCACATTCACTTTGGTCGCTTTTTTCACCACCTTTGAAACCCGTACATTACTTTGAGTTCTTCTAATTATGTACAAGATTGCTTTTTTGAATCATTGGTCTTGTCATTCTTAACGGGGAAAATTTATGTTAAAGAGTCGATCGGCATGACCGCCATCAACCTTATGTTGTCATGGATTGATCTTCGTATTATCTTTCGGGAATTCTTGGCATCCCAATAATGGACCCCATTTCTTCCGTGAGGAGGTCATAACATGTGTTGTTCCATGTATTACAAACTCAAGTGTAAGCTCCTTTGGCACTTTTCCTCTCTTATAACAGCGTAACAGTTTAGTAACAACTGCTTCATTCTTCAATCAATGATCTTCATTATATTTCCTGTATCGAAACATCAAAAATAAGTTCCCGAATAACACCTCACTTATCATTTTCAACAGTGCATCGGTCAATTTTAGGTCATTCTTAATTATTTTCACACAAACATACAATCTCGTAAACCAAATCTTTATAATCTCATAGTGGTTCTTACTTGGTGATTTTGTATTCATTTTCGTATTCTTCATATTATCTGCATAATCAACAAGATTATTTGTTCAGTATAAACATATTGTTAGCATTCAAGAATCAAAAACTAAAGTACATATTGATATGTACCTAATACACATGTACCATATTCAAATGTACATATTGATATGTACTGTTAGAAGACAATTTTTCATCGGTATGTATTAATATACAATCTCAAATACATATTTTTTCCCTTTGCATGGTAGTACATATTGATATATATATATATATATCTATATATGAAGTCTAAGTATCTAACGGTACATAACAATATGAGTTGATCATTATTATTCAATTAAAACAAAAGTTAACCCAATATCTTTCTTGTTGATGAATTTGTTTCGGTTTCTCGTTTGATGATTTATGAAAAGAGATGATTTTGATCGAAAGAATCAAATCGATAAAATAATTTGATTTTGATTTTGGTTTTGGTTTTGGTTTTGGTTTTGGTTTTTTTTTTTTTTTTGGTTTTGGTTTTTTTTTTATGCTCTAATATTAATGTTTTAGGTGGTTTTGATCAATTGTTATGTAACAGGCCGAGTGAAAAAAACGAAGGTACCAAAATACACAACAATCTTTTTATTTGAACCTATAAGTCTGATATCAAGTGTCATCATCTATGGAAAAAGTCGAGACAATATGTACAACAACTTGATGTTCATTTGACAATAGTTACGGTACAAGACCGACTGACTATAGGATTAAAGTCAAGTGATTAGGATTGACGTACAAGTGTATTTACTTTTAATTACAATAAATAATTATAATTGTGGAAAATAAAAGTGAATGACACAACAAGATTTTATAATTAACGAGGAAACTGCAAATGCAGAAAGACCCGGAACCTAGTCCAGTTTTAATTAATCTCAGAATTAAGCCGCTACACAAAGTACAATGCGTTGAGACCAAGTAATCTACCTCTGGTTACTTAGTTCCCTCTATATCCCCGCGTCTACGACTTGCGATCACGCACATGAATCCCAAAACGTATAGAAAATCAATCTTGAGTTGATTTATATAAATTCTTAAGTACTCAACTCCTTTTGATCGTCTTCCAAACAGTTAAGGAACAAAGCTGTTTGGTAACTACTCCAATAATCTTTTAGAAAAATATCCGATGAGTTATGACAAGGGATCTTCAGTTTAAACAAGTAAACTCCTTTTGATCGGTTAAGATCAATCCAAATCAATAACTCATATTCGAATTCACAACTATCAGATTCGGATATTGAAGAATACCACCAAATGATATATAGTTGCCGATCTAAACGACTCTATGATCAGATAAATCTTATCTAATTCACATCTTAGCCAATTAAGAGATGTGCACAAATCACGAGATACGAAAACCAATTAGAAAAATCTTCTTGTTCTTCAAATCATCATTTTCCTTCTTATGTACCTGCACAAAACAAATTTGAATCCACTTATGATCGATCACACACAGAACGGAGTCTGTTATCAATGGATAATCACAAGTTGTCTTTAACAACAGTTCTAAATCCTGGCAATACTTTGATCTAGTTTGAGTGACTCTTATGTCAAAAGAGAAGGCTCTCAAGAATAATCAAACAATGTAGTTAACACGTATTTCATGTTTTTATGGTTTCGTTGTGTTAGCAAATTGAATCTACGATCCGAAAAGAAAATACTCAAATAATTGAAAGGTCAACCAGGTAAATAAGGGTATTTTGGTCGACCTTCTAAAAAAATCAGTTTAAGATTGGCAGAAATGTCCACTTTTGGATATCGGAAAAGTGATTGGTTTCTGATACTCCTTGCTGAGGAATCAGGCTGAGTCACGCTCTGCGAATCGGGCGATCAACTCAGGCGAATTTTTTCTTCATCTTTCTTCGTTTTTCGAGCTCAGTTCATCAATTCAGCGTTCTTCGTAATTAATTCAGGTGATTTTGATCTAAAACCTCAATGATTGGTGTTAGAATTTTCTTCAGGAGTTAGTTATCAGTCTTTAATTCAGGTAGTTTTCATCAAATTTTATGGAAAATAATTCAAACACAGAACTGGGTTCTTCAAGTGTTGATCTTAATAATTTTGTTAATTTTTGTAATCCTGTTGAGGAAAGTCCTTAAATACATCTTGTAAAGGGTATTGATGATAGATGTGCTGCTTGGAAATTCTCTTTAATTGTTCTCCTTGATTTACTTCGTTTAAAATTTTCTGAGGCTGTTTTGGATCTAAAAAGTCCGTGGAAATTAGTTGGTAAATGCAAAATAATTCCATTAGGAAAAGGATTGTTCACGATTCAGCTTGATAATGAGCGTGATCAGAGTTACATCAAAGCTGGAAAATGAGAATTTCTTCATCAGGATTTATGGATTCGAAACTGGATACCTAATATTCGCCCAGAAAATCATCGTACATCATCTGCAAATATTTGGGTTCATCATCCTGGACTCAGTTTGGAGTATTGGGATGAAACAACACTTTTCACAATCTGTAATGCTTTGGGTGATCCTGTTAAAGTGGATGAAGCTACCTTAAACTTTGAGAGTGGTTTTATGCAAGAGTTTAGTCAACATTGATTTAGCAAAGAAGGTATCAACAAGATTTGGAGGTTTTATGCAAGATGTGTTACTTACTAAACTACCTAAATCCAGCCAGAATTGCAAAATTGTTGGCCATCTTCAATCTGAATGCAGAGTTAAGAAGGTATCATAAGAAAGAAGTAATCAGCAAAACAACAATAACTCTCCACTATTTGTGTCCACATCAATGAAGATCCAAGACAAATTTGATTCTAATAATGCACATGAAGACAAGAGCACTAACTCTACAAAACCTGCATCTCCTCCAACAAATACAGAGAAATTTGATATTTGGATCACTCCTGTAATACATATTAATCAACAAAATGTTACACCTCAACATTCCAGCAATGCAGTTAAAATTACTTCAGGAAGATTTGGTTTATTAAATACAGTGGTTGAAGAAGAAATGTTATAAATTTGACTGAGGAAAGGAGCACCCTAAATCCAACAAGAATATCACAAATTGCTGAAAAAAATGCAGTGGAGAAGAGTGTTATCAAATACATTAATGGGAAGGATGGTTCAATATCAGAGGAAATAGTCCCTACTACCTCTTGGTCTAGAATAATCCAAAATCCAACTTCATCAAATGCAGCATCCAATTCTGAAGCACAAAAACAGAAAGCAGGGCCAAAGGTAAAAAATCTCCTAGCTACCAACAAATATAATTTTAGGAAAAATCAAGGAAAGGGAGGCACTAAAGGCCTCCATCCACAACTATGAAAATTCTTTTTTGGAACTTAAGGGGACTTAGAAGGACTATGGCTCAAAATAAGTTGTGGACTTTAGTTAATCAATTTAATTCATCCTTAGTTTTCATAGATGAACCTAAAATTGTTTGTAGTGCAAGTTTCTGTGGTAAATTAAACCTTCTGGTATGCAAAATATGGTCATTCATAACTCAATGAACAACAAAAAAGGAAATATCTGGTTTATTCGGAACAAAAATCCACTTACTCATACCTTAGTTTCAATGTCAAGTCAAATGATAACAGTAAAAATAGGGAGCTCTTATTTACGGTATTCATGCTCACGTTGGAGTGGTACAAAGAAGAGTTTTATGGGCTGAGATGGAAGCATTCGGTGAATTAAAACATCCATAGCTTGCAATTGGTGATTTTAATGCTATCACATCGGAAGAAAAAGTTGGAGGTAGACTTTCTAAATGAAGAACAATGCTTGAATTTACTTCATGCTTAGATAAATGTGAATTACAGCAAGCTCCAAAAACAGGTCTTCAACACTCTTGGTCTAATTGTCAGCATGACACAAGTATGATACTAAGTAATTTGGACAGAGCAGTCTTTAATAATCTTTGGATTCAGAAATATGAAGGTTGGGGATATAAAGTTGGTCTTAGGATTGCTTGATTACTCTCCTCTTTTGGGTGGTAATGTAAGTATTACCAAACCAAAAAATGTGCCACAAAAATTTGAAAATTTGGATTGAACATCCAGGTTTTTTGGAGGTTGTGAATAAATATTGGTCTGAGCAAGTAGTGGGTGATCCTGCTTATGTTTTTCAAAGTAAACTAAGAAATCTCAAGAAAATTTTGGTTGACTGGAATTGGAATGTATTTGGTAATGTGAATGTGAAGATCAAAGAAGCATAAAAAAGAGTTCAAGAAGCTATGAATTTATCGGTCAAGATCCTTTTAATGATGAATTATTAAACAATCTTGTGGAAGCATAAAATGATCTAAACTCCAAGGAAGTGCGTTGAATACAATGATGAAAATGAAGGCTAGAATTAAATGGGTAAAGGAGGAATCTGCAAATACTGGTTTTTTTCCATACTAATTTTAAAATCGGGCAAGCCAGAAATTTTATTGGAGAGTTAGAGGATGATAACAATGATATTATTACAAATCAAGGAAAGATTGCTGAAGTACTCATTAATCACTTTGAGCAGAAATTTAAATTTAAATAAGTTGATATAACAAATTCATTACTTGATGTGATTCCAACAGTAATAACTGAAGAACACCATGAAATGTTAGATGCTATTCCATCAGCTGAGAAAATTAATCAAACTCTTTTTGAAACGGATCCTGACAGCCTTCCAGGACCAGATGGATTCTCTGGCAGCTTTTATGGATCTTGTTGGCACATAATTCAGTATGATGTAGTGAATGCAAATTCAGTATGATGTAGTGAATACGCCCCTTTTTTGAGTAGGGCGCATCAAACGGGCCAAAGGTAGAATGAAGCATATAGGACGAGCTAAACCGACCTAGAATGAACTGATTAAACGGGATTTGAAGGCCCGAGGCTTGGATAGAGAGTTGGTGCTCGATAGAGCAACGATCTACGTGAAATAGCTATGTACACGAGGTACGTGACTCGACCCTATTACTTTTGAATCTCTTTTTAGTAGGATTGTGTAAACCACAACATGTAAAACCGCCATGACGGAATTGTGAAAGGGATTCCCCTTGTAGCTCTGCAGCTCGCGGTATTGTAAAGGGGAATCACCCAGTAGCCATGCATCCGGGACATGGTGTATGTGGATACACCACCTAAATGGTCGCGAGTGCGTAATCCCATAGAAGTGATGGGCTCTGCACCCTCTCGTATCGAAGCTTGAACAAGACACGTAATGTGTCAAGGATTACTCTTACCTTTGGGTAAGTTGCGTCCGGAGCCCGAGGCAGTAGCCGTGTAAAAACTTAGTCGCACATTTGGAGATAAGATCGTTACGCGGTTTATCTCTCTGTTCTACCCGGTACTTGCTTTTTGGAAAAGAGCTTTGGTTATTGGTAGTGAATGCAATTCAATTTCTTTGGAGAAGAAGATTCATCCCAAAGGGCTTAAACTATAATTTCCTTGTCCTATTTCCAAAAGTTGAAGGTGCTAGATCTCCTAATCAATTTAGACCAATTAATTGGTCTCAGCAATGTAACTTTTAAAATCTTTACTAGGATCATTACTTCAAGAATGTCTAATTTGATGTATAAGCTTATCTCTCCTCAACAAGCAGCTTACATTAAGGGAAGAAATATTCAAGATCAAATTGCCCTTGCTTCTGAGATGGTAAATGAAATGAAGAAGAAAAGAAGAGGAGGTAATATTGGACTTAAAATAGATATTTCTCAGGCATATGATTCTGTCAGTTGGAATTTCTTATGTTAAGTTTTATCAAAATATGGGTTTTCTTAATTAATCTTGGTGTAGCTTGCTTTGTATTCTATTTGAATATGCTAAGATATCTAATATGATTAATGGAGGGACAAATGGTTTCTTTTCTTTGGAAGGGGACTAAGACATGGAGACCCATTATCTCCAACTCGTTTGTACTCATGGAGGATGCCCTAAGTAGAAATATTATAAAAATGGTAGAAGAAGGTAAGATAGCACCAATGGTGATCGAAATGGGATTCATCCCACTCATATGTTCTTTGCAGATGATGTGTTTATCTTTTGTAATGGAGCAAATAGGAGCATTGAGAATCTAATGAAGCTTTTGGAATGTTATCAACTCAGTTCAGGGCAAGAAATAAAAAAAAGTAAAAGCAAGCTTTTCATTGATGGGACTACTGAAGAAAGAAAGATGTACATTCAAAATCTGGTACAAATTAATGGAATTAAGTACATTATCTGACAAGTACTTCTTTCATGACAAAGTTGGTGTTAATAAAATCAGTCTATGTAGTGTGCCAATTTACAACATTTCAATATACAAGTGGCCTCTTCTCGTGATTAAGACTTGTGAAAAAAATTATTAGAAATTTTTGTGGTCTGGAGATGGAGAACTTAGAAAATACACAACATTATCTTGGAAGAAGGTGTGTTCTCCTTACGATGAAGGTGGCTTGGGGATTAAAAGGTTAGAAGTTCTTAACAGAGCATTTTTTATAAAGATGATATGGAGAATCATGAATTCTGGTGAAGAGTGGGCCTTATTCATAAAAGCCAAGTTTCAAGATAAGCAAAGGAAATGGAAGGAAAACTGCAATTATCATCCATTTGGCCAGGATTAAAATGGGAATGGAATCACCTAAAGGAAAATATTAGATGGTGTTTAGGTAATGGTAAGAAGGTATTATTATGGTTTGATTCTTGGATCAGTGACACTCCTCTTATTGAGGATATTGGTTACACAGACTATGTTAAAGCTCATATGGATATGAAAGTTGCAGATATAATCTTTAATGGAGAGTGGAACATTCCTGTGGAAATCAATCAAATTCTTTCATCCTATAATTGCCAGAACTTGGAGCAGATCATGATCATCTAATTTGGAGGGGTGATATAAAAGGTACTTTTTCAACATCTTCAGCAATTAACATTATAAGAGATAAAGAACCTCAGTTGCATGGTCATAAATTTATATGAGTCCTGTTAATAGGAGGGAAACAATGGATTTGAGGAGGGAAGAATTTACCTAAATTTTATTCAAACGTTCGGTAAAACTTAAACAATATGAATATTTTTGAAATACCAACATGATCCTCCCTAACCTAATCGTTAGACACTAAACCTCGCCTCCCAAAACTCCCCATGTCTCGTTTATTGTTCTTCTTCCGTGGAGTAAAAAACCCCGGAGAATGGATAAAGCAAACAACCTAATATTCCTAATTTTTCTGCTGCACAAGCTTACAAATTCGATCAATTTGATATGCGTGTATCAGTTTGTTTAGATTTGTATAATCGTAAAAACATAACCCTATTATCATTAAAACATATCGATTGTATACATAAAGTGTTGGTATAGATTAGATACTGTAGATCTTTGGCTTCCTAGTTGCATCCATTGGTCATCATCATTTTGATTAGAGTGGAAAATGTCAAATTATTACAACCACAATGCTACGATGGTCTAGATATGCTCGATTTGGCGACTTTTTTATTTGGTTTTGAAACAGATTTGGCGACTTGTTTAGTGGTCATAAAATAAGAAATTTCAAGTATTTTGACGGGTTAAGGTTAGTTTTGATCATATCATCAAAAGAAATGGAGAGTTTTGATTTTGATTTGCACTGGGAAGGAGAAGACATGATTTACGGATTTATTTTTGCACTTTAGGTGTTTGTTTGGGCAGGGATGTTAAGGATATTTTAACACTATTTCAAAGGGTCAATCCTTCCTCTCAAATTCTAATTCCCTCCTCGTAGTCCTTCCCCTCAAATCCATTTTTTCCCTCCTATTAACAAGACTCATTTATATGGAACTCATATCTTCATCCAAATATAGAAAGTAACTTGTGGAAAATAGTTCAAGGTATATTTGTTGATGATCTGAAAATGGTTAAGAATGGTAATGATATGGTTTCAAGATGCTGCATTTGTGAAGAAGTTCAGGACAATATATATCATCTTTTATGGGAGTGCAAGTTCAGCATTGAGATTTGGAGTTGGGTTTGCTCTGTTTTTAACTTCACAAGACCAAAATCTTTTGAAGATGTGTGGAGTTGTGCAAAAAATAAGAGTCCCCTGATTAAAGAGTGTTGGATCATTGCAGCCAGTTCAATTATTAAGGAGCTTTGGTTCCAAAAAAATAAAAAGATATTTGAGCAAGTCAATCCCAATATTCAGAATTTTAAGTGCAGAATCAAGAAAACTGTATTTGAAGGGGGAATGAGAATGAAGGGTAACAAATGGAATCAAAACCATGATAATCAGATAATTCTATTCTTCAATCTGGGCCCAAGAAGGATTAAATTTCAAAGCATAAAAACTTGCTATTGGATTCCACCAAATTAATGCTGGTTTTGTTCTCTTTAGTTGTGATGATGCATCCTTTGGGAATTCAAGATTTGCTGGTTTTGGAGTTTTCATTAGAGATCATCTCTGCCAAGTAATGGCGACTCTGTCTGGAGGAATTGGTATTGCATCCAATTACATAGCTGAGGTGTATGTAGTAATCTGTGCAGTTGAATTGGCTGTGATTTGGAAATTACAGTTATCTCTGAGTTTGCTGAAAATAAGATGCCCTGGTTTATCAGAATAAGGTGGCAGAAGGCAGTGAAAAAGCTTAACACAATAAAATTCTGTCAATGTTTCAGAGAGGTTAATTTTTCGGCAGACGCAGCTGCAAAAAGGGGAGATCAAATGGCAGCAGGTCAAAGGCAGTTACACTATGGAAGGCCTAACTTTCTGGCAAGAATTGAAATGCCAAATGTAGAGTACTATAGATTTTGTTAGGGTTTGTTATTCCTTCTTATTTTGATTGTAAAGCCTATGAAGTTGGCTCTTTTTTCTTTTATCTTAAGGTCTTGTATTTTTTAAACAATCTTTATTATTTTAAATAAAAGTATATGTGATTCAGAAAAGAAGAAGAAGAAGAAACAAAAAAAAAAAAAAAATCGGAAAAGGTAGGCCCATATTAGTAACAGCTCCCTGGGCCCTGGCTAGGAACGTGTGTTTAAGTATACACACCGATTTCAGTTTTAAAGAAAACTGGGAAATCTTAGTAGAGTTTGAGTAGAATACTAACTTCTACGAGATACAAGTATATTAGATTTTGCAAGGGCCTATTTAGCTGTACAATACAAAACAAAGTTAGAGACTTGAAAAGTTTGCAAACCTAGGGTTTATAGTTCGGAACAAAGATGCTGCAACATCTTCCTCTTGAAATCGTAAGAGAGATATTTACTCGCTTGCCTTTAGATTATGTGATACAGTGCAAGGAAGTATGCAAATCCTGGCGAAATATCTTGAGTAATATTGAGCTCGACAAAAAGGTAAATTTTCTTTTTGTAGGTAAATACGGTTTTGAAGGTAGGCAACTTTACCATGGAGAATTTGATGAAAGGAGTAACAAAAAACTCAATGAGCAACTCTCTTACAATTCACTAACACCGCTCGGTCGTCCTAATATCAATTACATTAGTCGTTTCACGGTTTCTTCTCACAGGGGTTTGGTTTGTTTTCATGAAACTAACAACACCAATGATCCTATCTATATTTGTAATCCTTTCACCCAAGAAACCGTCCGTCTTCCTCGGTTAGCTTTATCTAAAGATGCAAAGCCTGGTCACTTCTCAGTGATTATTGGATTTGGTTATCTTTATATAACTAATGAGTACAAAGTTGTCAGAATTTACTACGAAGTCGATAGCAGATTATGCAAAGGACAAGTCCATGTATACACTCTTGGTGACAAAAGTGGATGGAGAAACAAAGGTACAACCGATCACTACCTGAGAAACTTAAAGGGGATTCTTTTTGATGGAGCTCTTCATTGGATAGCCAACTTGGGCGTAGAGATTGTAGCTTTTGATTTGGCAGATGAAGAGTTCCGGTCAGTTCCAACACCGCCTTGTTTCAAGACAAGTACACGTACCCCGAACTACTGCTGTTAGGAGGGTATTTATCGGTTGTTTGTCGGAGGCATGTACGCGCAACCAGTACTGATATATGGTTATTGAAGGAGCTAAAAACCAAAGTGGTTGCGAATATTGGAGTAAAGAATTCACTATACGTTCAGAAGACTTCGACCCATTTGCACTTACAGAAGAAAATAAAGTTTTGATGTGGCTTAACAAATATACCCTATCTCGTTATGACCCCAAAACTGCAACTTTTGAAGAATTCACGGATAAGAAATTCGAAACAATTCAAGTAATTCCGTGTATGAAGAGTGATGTTGCATTAGCAGTACTAATGGCTGACCTGCCAATAGTTAGCTGGCGACATGTAAGCGGGAGGAAAGCTTTTGGGACATATATAATTCTTTCTCGGAGGACTCCAGCCGCTTTTTCTCTACAGAGATTAGCTGGAGTATAATTTATTGGTTTTGTTATTACTTGGCACATCGTTTGATGATTTGGAGTTGTCATCGCCGGCAACAAATACGTACAGGACGCAGTTTTAAACTGAAGTTTATTATTCATTTTGATTAGGTTACGTACGAGTGATTAGTTATTTAGTGTGTGATCATAATTACAACTATAATTCAACTATCTCATGTGATATCTGAGCAATTTTTCCACCACACTATGGACTCAACAAATCAATGGACTCAATAAACATGAAAAACGGATGAACAAACCAACAAATCTGTTGGCTTGTTGAATGAGATGGAATAACAGGCGCATGCCGGATAGAGTTGGTTTGTTGAGTGAGATGGAATAACAGGCGCATGCTGGATGGAAGGCCGATAAGCCGGGTGATGGAAGAAACAACGCGGAGTTTGAAGGAAAAACGCAGGAGTTGGAAAGAAAAACGACCCTTGGTTTTCTCTCTCCAAAGCTCGGTTGTTATATTTAGGTTATATTTTTTATTTTTTATTTTATTAGTTAAATAATTAACGTTATTAATAAAATCACTAGTGGCCTAGTCGGTCGAATCTTATTAGTTTATATTAATAAAATCACCAGTGGGACTCTAAAATACCAGATTTGTTCATTTTGCTTTGGTTCCCCATAGCGCAAACCCGTATTTGTTCTTCCACGTGACTCAACAAAACAAAGTTTTTGTTGACTGTCATAGGAATTGCCCTAACTACATAAACTTTTTGAATAACACAATGACCAAAATACTATTCACATAACCTAAGAAGCTCAGTGTAATTAGCATCATAGATTTCTTTAAAATCAATCCTACGCCATACCGAACACTGCTTGACAGCGCCGGACTAATGCTACATTTCAACATGAATGTATAATCTTTCTTCGCAGCTTGGTTTGTTTACCTTCTTAGTTTTTCCACTCGTTTGTGGAAATTCTGATTCGGGTTGCCAGAAATGATATTGGCAAGGTCAAAAGCTAGCAAGATTGAAAATCCAAAAGAAACCTACTTTCTGAACTGAAATTATGAAAAACTGTGTAAAATTTTATTCACGGGATGCAGCCTATTACTATCTGTCTAAGCTACTGCAACAGAAAAGACCACCGCAGGAATGCTAGATCTTTATACCTTTGGGACTGTTCCAGAAAATTTTAAGATGAATAAAGGGATGATACTAAGGATTTTTCTATAAAGAAATCAGATCACAATCTAAATATTTCCAGGTAGAAAACTTTTGCAGGTTAAATCCAGGAACTGAATCGCTGTGACACAAATGGAGGGCCAAAACTTGGATCAGAAATGAGTCAATACTACAGTGAAGATGCAACTATGAATACAAGTAGAGATTTGGTAGACTCAATAGAAATATATTCAGTGATCAACTTTGCTGATTACTGAAGATGACAACGATTGTTACTTATCAGGTTTGAACAACATTGTAAACTCATCTTGATTCTAAATGTAAAAAAAAAAAAAAAAAAAAAAAAAAACGGGTTGGGGATATTCTTTACTAAATACGGAACTTAACCTATTAACTTAGTTAGCTGCATGTGCAAGTGTCACACATATGCCCTGAAGGATCTCAGAAAGACTGCTTTAAGTTCAGGACATGAGAAAATCATGAGAAGTCTTCATTTTATCACGCAATCCTAATATGGGAACTTCTTCCTAGTAAACGAGTTTCCAAACTTCAAACAGAGGAATTAGAGAAAGCTAGGTATCTGCACTAGTGGAGAAGGGGGTTTTAATGACCCACATCCTCGACCCTCAATAGCGGTCAACGGACCGTGGACCGGTCAAAGCGGTCCTAGATAGAGTAAATTTTCGAGCACGATTAGTAATTGGGTTTGTAATGCTTTTATTTTTCCAAAAGACTTTCAAACCTATATACGTCAATAATTTTTGAAATTAGTGTTTGGTAAAAAAATCAAAGTGCTTATTATCCAAAGAACTTCCTATGATTTCAATTTTTAAAAAATGGGAGGAGGAGCTTTTAAAAAGCTACAAAAGACAAGCTATGGTCCCACCAAAATTTAATGTTTGATTTATCTTTTTGTCCCTATTTTATTTTGTAAATGACAAAAATTACCCTTAAATATATATACTATCAATTTTTATTTCTTATATTTTATTCTTTAAATATTATTATATTTTATTTTCAAACTATTGTATGATACCATTTCATTTAATTTGTCAAAAATAAAAATAAAAACAAATTTTAAATAATTACTTAATTTTAGTTTATTTTTGTTTGAAAATTATATATATTTAAAATTGGTTAAGTAAAAATAATTTTTCTTAACAATCATAATAATAGTAATAATTAGTAAAATTTAATATTTAATCTATTTATATTTAATAGTAAAAAAAATTAATTATTTTTAACTCCAATAAAATTGAATAAAACTATTTTTAGAGATATGTCTGTTTTTGTCATTTGCCACAACATCAATGGTTGAATCTAGTATTTTACCAAACACACTTTGATTGTTTTTTTAATCGCCTTTAACTTTAATTAATATTTTACCAAACGTCTAACCTGTTTTTCTCACAAAGACAAAGACAAAGAACGTAACGCACAATGTGAAAAGTGCTTTTACAAAAGCTGCAGCAATACCAAACTAAGCCTAGAGCGTTAAAAAACGGTCGTTCTAGAAAATTTTTAATTACAATTATATCCCCGAGTCATCGACCCACACCGTGACCGCTTGACCTAGTTGAATCGAGTGCTAATTTTCTTAGGTGGGTCCCTCCATTTCCCACCTCGTTATCATCCATGCTATAACATATCTCTCTCTCCAACCTTTTTCTCTCGATTTTGTCGACAAAACCACAACAAAAATATCCGCTTCTTAGAAGACTGAAAATGACCGGACTACCCTTATCCAGAATAAGTGCAATAAAATTTCGAAGACTGTGACCATATTACCCTTATTGGAAATAAGTGCAATAATTGTTATGGAGACTGTGAAAATGACCAGAATACCCTTATTGAAAAAATAAATTAAATATTACTTGTGAAAATGACCATATTACCCTTATTGGAAATAAATGCAATAAATATTATGGAGACTATGAAAATGACTGGACTACCTTTATCGAAAATAAGTAAAGTAAATATTACACACTTTGAAAATGACCATATTACCCCTTTACCGGAAATAAGTGCAATAAATATTATGAGACCGTGAAAATGACCGAGACTACCCTTATCTAAATAAATAAAGTAAATATTACAAACTGTAAAAATGACCATATTACCCTTATTGGAAATAAGTGCCATAAATATTATACAGACTGTGAAAATGACTAGACTACCCTATTTGGATTTGGTGTGATATATGCGTCAAGATATACGTAAACTACTAGATTTTTCTTCCTAAAAATAAGGACCCTATGTTACGATGTCACATGGTTCGGTAAGTGATAAGTGATAAATTGCACCACCTAATTTAAAACAAGGAGAGCTAGATGCGATGAACTTGTTTGTGACACGTGGTAAGAAGTTAACCATTTGATCTTCTCAAACCAATCGATGGGTGTCGAGACACTAGTCGTCCCTGACTACCGCTGCTTTGTAACAATGGGTTTCTATTTATTGTTAGAAGAGAGAGAAAATGAAAACTTAAATCAGAAACCTAAATCTTAATCCTTATCCGCCTCCCCCACCCCATCTTCTCCTCCTTCGACTGAAATTCAGGCACGCTCACCCATCTTCTTTTCTTTTTACTGAAACCCTAACACACTAAATCGAAGTAGAGTTTTTACTCGATCTACTTCATAACCAAATCTTGAGTTTTGGAATCAAGAAGAAGGAGGCAAAGAACCCATATATTCAATCTTAAATCTTCTTCATTCGCTCCTAAACCCAACCCCATTTCTTCATCTTCTTCATCTCCTCATAATCTCTCTCAGAAAAACCCAAACTTTCCCAATTTCAAAACCTTAATTTTATCTTGTTTATCAAAGAGAAACGAAATCACCATTTTCCGTAAATTTATCGATATCGCCAAAATAAAAACCCTAATTTCATTGGAAATAGATCGTTATTTCCGTGAGGAAACCGCTAGATCCAAAATCCTTCGATTTGAAATGTAATTATAGGTTTGATTTGGGGGTTAGGGTTTCAGTAAATTATATTTGTAGAAATTTTCATTTCAAGGCTGTGTATTGACTTTCTTCTTTGCTGAACATATTTTTGAAAAAACATTGAAATCATAATAATTGCCTTACTGTATGCACTTATCTTCTGGTGAAATTCTGCTAATTTTGCCCAGCTTTGATGTTCGTAGAGTATCATCACCAAGCTTTAAGGAGTTCATATAAGTTCCAAAGAAGTTTAGTTTTTATGGGTATCTAAACTTTTTCTTGTTTTAAATTTTTTAAATTTGAACTTGATTTCCTAATTGAAATTTTTGGTTTTGGTTTTGGTTTTTGATTTTATTTATCTTTCTTTTCAGAAATGGATGGAAAAGGTGGAAAGGGTCTTGTTCGATTTTCTGAAATGAAGATGGAAGAATAGTTTTTCCGCAGAAAGATGACGAGGTTATGGAGGTTTATAACTTTAAAACTTAGCCCGATTTTCATTTGTTCATTGTTCCTTCGCAAAATAATAACCCTAGACTTTATGGGTTTTGGTGTTTGTATATTTTTATTGGTGATTGAAGGTGTTCTTTACACAGGTAAAACCCCATTATTTTGAACCCTTGTTATCTGTTTTTGTTAATTCGTTGTGTATCTTATAAATCTCTCTGTTTTAAGTGTGTTTGTTTGAGTTTAACGTTTTTTAATTAGTTTAGTGTTGATTTTTGATTGCAGCTTAAGGATGGAGAAGTAGATGAAACTATGTGCGACTTTGATGAGCCTGAGACTCTTACCAACTGGATTACACCTTGGTGAAGTTAAGAATATGGTTATTCGAGGTGAAGCTGGTGCTATCTTTTGAAGAAAGAAGGTGATAACTTGTTTCCTAAAACCTCTATTTTTATTTTTATTTTGGATTTGGTAAAACTGTATTGTCAGTTGTGTGTATGAAAACAAAGAAGTAATATGAATATTTATGGTAGGAAGCCTCAATACTTCCATGATATTTATCACTAAGAGGTATATTCTAACGTGCTTTGGTGGTTCCCATTCCAATTGGGAGAGGAAATGAAGCCGTGATGATTTATATGTAACACAAGTTTAAGAGTTTCAACTCCATGTTATTCATCATGTTTGTCAATAGAGCTAAATTTTAGTAATGAAGAGTGTTTTACTTGCATCCGTGGGAGATTTCCTCTGTTGGAAAAAATATCTATGGATTATATGGTCGAGGTTAAGGGACCTTCAAATTTTAATAAGTGTCCACAATCAAGAGTTCATTGTAACTTCTCGCACTATATTTCGCTTTCTATTATATTATTTGTAATCAAGGTAATGATGAATGAATGATTGGCTTGCAGTGTAGATTCTTTCGGCAGTTGATGAAGGATAAGGTTGAGGTTAATGGAGCCTCAATTCCAACAGGAGGCGATAGTCAAGATTTCTTTTGAATCGCTCGGACCATGCATTGTTTATTCCTTCCATGTCCGTTAGCTTTGCAGTGGTCGATGTAGTCTAATTCATTTTAGACGAAGCATTGTTAATTAGTTCTCTTGTTAAAAGGTTTAGATTGGCCGATGGTTTAAATGCTCATGACATATTGACTAATGATGTGGTTGTGTATATACATACGCTTACGTTTTCGAACACATGATCCGATAGACCCGGTATGAATCCTTAATGGTTTATGTGGTATGTCCCTGTACCACCATCCCGGTGACCTCATATGCTTGGCATGCTTGGTAGTTCTTATGCCATAGTCGACTATTTTGATTTGACTTTACAAAAGAGAGGTTTATTAGTGATGCGTTTGTTACTAAATTTGAGCCTTTACTCTGATTATTTGGTACTTATCTACCGGGTTCATAGATCTAGCCTTCCTCGCTTACATTTCTTGTTAGATACCCTTTGACCATCTCATTATTTCATATGCGGTGCAATTAGCTATTAGATACCGATTTCTAAGCATGAAGTTTCATAGTTCTCTTAAAATTATTGTCACTTGTGATCTTGAACATTCTAGTCTAAGCATGAAGTTTTAGTTGTCTTAAAAATTATTGCCACCGTGATCTTGAACATTCTCGGTCTTTGTAATCCATTACGAATAATGGCACTTGTTTGCTCCTATTCCCGTAGTGCGGTTGGATTATAGTTGTCATATTTGTTTCTTGCTTTCTTAGTCTTCTTATGTAAGATGGCTCATTAACTTTATTGTTTGATAATTCAGGGAGAATTTTGGCCCCATGATTTGCAGGAGCCGATTGTTGAGGTTCTACATCAGAGTTTGAAGTCCCCATCCAAGCCGACTTGTGTTTTTTTTTTTCCTCCTCCTCTTTTCTCGGTCTTGTTTATCAGTTGATTTTGCCTATTCTTAAACTTTTTGTTTAATTCTTGACTCCCTTGAGTAATGGGAGGTTCCCACTTGCTTTAAAATCTATAGTGGATGATGGATTATCAGGGTTGGTGCATACAACTAATTCAAATCTGCAAGATGCGCCTAAAAAAACTTGTTGAGCCCAGACTTATCTTAACAGACTCTTTACTAGGACTAATTATGGATACCATCCAAATTGAAATCATCGAATTATTTCATGCACAGGTGGGTTTTGAGCAATTTCAATAATGTAATTGTGCTTTGATGGAGTTACAAGAAGTTGTCATCTTGTCTTTGTTTGTTAATTTTATTGATTTTAAAAAATTAATTTTGCTGCAGGTACTCGATTGTTAAGTGTGGGCTCAGTTCATCATTTGAGAGGAAAGGCTGCTGGCACTGAAGGGGTATGAGTAACTATCCCATGAGATCTTGTGATCTTCGGTTAGTTCTAAGAAAAATTGCAGGGTAATTTCAATTACTCTCTATTTTTGGCTATTACATAGTTTTGTTTCTGAATGAAACTTGCCTTTCTATGGTTTGTCATTGATAAGAGATGTGGATTGAGTTTGAAAATGGGACTTTATTGTTGTTTGTTGTTTTACTTGTGTATAGTATAACTTGATTGCTTAAGTTTGTGTAATGTGCAGAAAGCAAGATTGTGTGTAATCGAGAAAGCTTTGGAACTCATTTGTTAATTGGTGGAGGAGGCATGAGATGTTTCGACCATGGAGGTTATTATTGAAGCCCATAATCCATCTCTCATCAAATGTATTATCCATATGATCGCGGAGAGCCTCAAATACAAAGTTGCAAAGAAGGTACTTGAGTAATGTCTATCTTGATTGATTAGTTTCATAATAGTGATATTCAACCTTAAAGTTTGTATTGGTTGCCTAAGTTGAGGATTACTAGAAATTTTCCCAATCAAGTAACTACATTGAAGGCTCATTTTTATGAATATCCGAAATCAAGGAATTTGTATATACTTCCGAGATATTTTAGTTCATGAGTTCTTTTGTTATTAATCTTGGGGCCTCTTCGCAATCTTACCCGCAATAATTGCTACCGTTCTTACATTAGATTCCATGTATAACCCATTTTGTATCTTGTGCTTGAGATATGTCAAGGTCATGAATTAATGAACTAGTTACGCTTTGTGCCGTTGTGTCGATGTTGGATGAGGCGAGTAAATAGATTGACATCATATTGGTTAGGATACCCACCTTTATAGATCACTGTCATGTGCATAACAATGGTTATTGTCTTGAGTATTGTGACCTCCCCATATTAATCAGTTGATGGATTTTTCTGTGCAGGTACACCATTATGAAGTAGGAATAAGTTCTTCGTCATCATCGGAGTTTATAATTTTGTTGTTTAATCAATAGTTTTTTAGTTCATCGTTTTGTAATCGAATCCTAGAACTACGATTACATAATGGTCGAACTTTCTGATTTTAATCCATTTGAAACCAATGAATCAATGCATGTTAAATTGAATGATCATTTGTGTGCAAGTTTAATTTGATTCTCATTTTTATTTGATTTGAATTTGGTTTTCATTTGATTCTCATTTAAATTTAATTTGAGTTTCATTTGAATTCTTATTTGAGTTTCATTTGATTCTCATTTGAATTTGGTTTTCATTTGATTCTCATTTGAGTTTCATTGTTTGATTTCAGATTCAAGCCAAAGCGATACACCAATCAATCTATTTTTTTTATATTTAGATTTATATCTATGATCGATTGAAGACAAATATAAATTTTTGACCGTTAAAATCAGTCGTTGATCAACGACCCCGAGACACGTCATAGTTGAAAAAGACGCTCAAACAATTATTTTTTTCGACCGACAAAGCAAGTCATATATACGAGTTAAATGACTTGCTTTGTCGGTCGCGAAACTGCTGATTTCCACTAGTGTCGGTTCACACTACTACTTGCAACAGAGGAAGTAGGACGGCATCAAGAAATAAAGATCAAAACAATAAATACAAAAATGCCCAAACTGAGTATGGAGTAATAAACTATGTCCAATTTCACATCCTTTTATCCATATTCGAATGAAAGAGTTTCTTCTTCCTATGTGAAACGAAACGTAAAAAAATTATGAATCACAAAAGACATCTTATTCGAATTCCTCGCACGCATCTAAATTAACTAAGAGTAATTCGATAAACCTCAACAAAGTATTGAATGCACATCATAGCCAACATAAGAGGTAGGTATAAATTGTAAGAGACCGAGCTTTGATCAACGTATTTAAAAGTGAAAGATAACCGGCAATTGTTATGCAAAATGCAAGCAAGATTGTTTATGCCCAAAATACTGGGATAACTCATATGTAGAATTTTCCTTTCTTGGAATATAAAGTTTGATAGTGTGAAGTTCTCATGATTAAACAAAACATGAAACTCAAGAAGTGTAAAAAATCACTAACAATTCCTTTGTTATATTCTCATAAAGCTTCAAATAGATTGAGTTCACTCTACATAGAGATCAACATGTATCATCTTTACTCATTTAGCCATCAAACTCTAACATAAGAAGATGCAATATTTAATTTGACTAATTGAGACAAACTACACTATCATGTAACTTAAGATTTAACCGACCTTGGGTAGACTTGCAATAGTTCCGGAGCTTCTTTCTCAAACTTGATCACAAACTTCTCCACAAACGACCATTATTAAAAGTGAAGTCGTGGAATTTGATACTTGACCAAACTCGGAGATCAAAATCGGGCTAACACAACACCTCGGTACAATCCTCTTCTCCAAGCTATAAGTAAGTATTTGTGGAAATTTAGCAATAACCAATGCACTATAACCCATTTGATTCACAAGATAATCCATTACCTATACTATTTTCTTCTGGACACTCATACACATGGGTTGTTTCTTAATCAGACCGTTGAATTTCGCCTCCGACAAGCCCAACCTCTTAAACACATTCAATTTTGCTTCCCAAGTTGATTTTCACAACCCTTGCAGGCATGAAGAAATGTACTTTCTAAAGGATCAAACCCCATTTACTTAACCTTTGAACAATTCCGATGAAACCGAACATGCGTAATAGTAAGCGTTCTTGGCCGAGATACAAGAAACCAAGTGATTTTTTCACTAGGCACGCCTTACATTTCTCAAAAGCTCAATGTTTAGCATCAAACTTTTATACAAATCAATCCTAAGAAGTACCGAACACCGCTAAACAAACACTAATGACACGCTCATCGGCCCGACAAATGTTGTTGGGCATACCAAACGAAGGTATAATCTTATTATGTAAGCTACATTTCAAAATTGATGGGTTTGCGTAAATAAACTTGGCGAGGTCAATTCCTTAAAGTCCCGTAGTGTTGAAAAATTCAAGCTTTGGTTTCAGGGTTTTATGAGGTTTAGATAAAAGTAGTGATGGATCTTTATTGATGAGTTTTGAGATGTGGGGTTTGGTGAATCCGTAAGTTTCAAGTAGGGTTATGATTGAATCTGGTTTTAGAGTGGTTTTGAAATTGAGTTTTTTGAAGTAAGTGATAGCTTCATCTATTGATAATCCACATGAATCCATCTGTAAGAAACTACAAATGAAGAAGAAGAGTTCAATTTTGGAGGAATGAGCAACACCGATACTAGATTTTGAGGAGATGGAGATGGATCTAACATGAATTAAAAGAGATGATTTTGAGGAAGATGAAAAGATAAAATATGGGTTTTTGAAGGATGAACGACATTGTTAATGATTAATTTTAGGTATTTTAGGTACTACTGGGTTTGTAAGAGAAAGGAATGACATTGATTTGGTATAAGACCAGGTCTTATGGCTCTTCCCAAGAGCTTCTCAATTGCCTCTTCACGTCAGCTTGGTCAGCTTGGGAAGAGGCTAGCCCCAGTGGTCATTCCCTATTTTGGGTCCACTTATTGGAAGTCATTCGTGTTTTAACCAAAATCCTATTTAGTTACACAAAGATACACGACTTTTATGTAAAAGCTCCACTCGACCCTACCAAGTTACATAGTTTTAATGTTGAAACGGTTAGTTGGTGTCCTGCTTTACACTTTCTCGGAACGGCTAATCATTGTCCGTCTTCGGAGTTTTTCCGCTGGGATTTCCAGAGATTAGGGAAGACTAGCGGAAGAGGGGGTTTAGGCCACGGTTTTTTGCCTTGAAAGAGCACGGGTATCTCCATAAGACCCGGTCTAAGAAGAAGAATCAGAAGAGGAGTAGGGTACTGTATTAAAAAGAAGTCAGGTCTTTATCTTGAGAGGAGTATTGAAACTTTGAATTGTGTCTTTAATCAGGACACAATGAAAAACACATTTGGTTTTTACTGTGTTTTTACATCTAGTTTTCCTTAATACACCTTCTCAATATAGCGATTTCCGATGAAAATCTCGTACCACTGACATGCATAATGGAAATGTGAAACAATAAATAAGTCTCATGTTATATAATGCACACGAAGCTATTTTGACTTATAAGTTTCCAATAGTTTTCACCAACATCCAAATTCCCAGCAAGTGCAACTAAGCGATTTTTTTTCTAATCTTTTTTTTTTTTTCATATTCTAATTCATTTCTAAACTTAAGTTAAAATATTTTCTGGTAGAAAATTATATATACTGTATACTCTTGGGGGAAAACAAGATAGCAGGATTCATGTGATCCTAACGAAGCATCATGAAAACACTACTTTTTTTTCTTTCTGAAAGTTACTTATGAAAACTCTACTTTGACATACATTTGCAGGTTACATGTTTTGAAGCATAGTTTATTTTTACTAGACTAACAAGAAATTACATGAGGGCATGTCGTACCTATAGAGTCAGATGTTGCAATTTTGTATTTAAAGAAGGAAAATTGGGTCTACTATTGTATCGACAGTGTCCCTAATTGACAAGCGTTTTCGGCTTTGTTTGCTAGTTCATCTCTGGCTTGGCTTCCTTCGCGATAATTGTGGTTTAGTATGCATGGAGCGATTTGATTTATGTTATCATACTAGAAACGTACCAAGGGGGTCTCTATTTGTTCTGGTGAATCGAACTAGGTTATCCATATATGTATCAAAGCGTACTTTGGTCCATTAATTGTATGTTTGTCGTCGTTCTTCTCGCCATCAAAACTGCTCAGGTTTCTGCCATTAGTGTGATGATCATAGAGATTGAGTTAATTTGTGAGGAGTTTTGGCAAATGAAATATGTCATGAAAAGTCCAAAGTTGTCCAATCTGTGTATATCTTAACAACCGAGTTCAAAATCAAGGGGGGCCCACCCAGCTGAAATTATTCGTGTGGGTTTTGTTGTTCACGGAAAATCTAGGAGGTGTGGGGATATTATGTTTTTTTCGTGGGTGAGCTCTTGTAGTGCCAACTGCTGAATAACTTTCTGGCATGATTTATAAAGGGGATACCACTATTAGCGGGGTGATACCAATTCAGCGATTCGAAAATCAGGATTTGTTAATATGTATTTGTCATATATGGATTAGTATCACCCAAAGTAATACTGGTATCCCCTTATAAATCGTGCTTTCGGGTGTTGTTATCTTCGCCAATGGATGAATTCATTTGTGGTGCTAAGCCACAAGGACCATAAGAGGAAATGAATTGTTAATGAATGGTTTGGTCTAGTTTGGTCTGGTCAGAAGTTCGAATCGCTTTGGTGCCCAATGTCTACATCGTTTCTCTTGCATTAATCAGGACAAAACAGGAAGGAAGCGCAAAATAGGTAGGTAAACTGTAATTAAATAAATATTAAATATTCTGATGATGCCTCTTTATGAGAGAGATTTTATTGTATTTACATAAATGTAACTACCGAAAATCCGATAGATACACCCAATGAGATGATAATAACAAAAAGCCTAAGTCATGAGGAGCAATTTTGACATTAATGAGATTATACACCACTTGACACTAATATGATCTTTCTCAAACACTTTGTATTGAATTCATGAAGCTCTTACAATGATTACAAAGGTATTGAACGATTAACAATGGAAGAAACAAAGGTTGGAATGAACTCTAATGGCTTTTCTCTTTTCTCTATGAGTGTTCTTGATTCCCTCACTTGACTGAATTCTCTTCTAGCAACTGATAGACACATTTTTGTGTCTAATTTGATCTCAATACTATATATTGTTGGCACTCGATTTTGTACTTTTTATGATGTTTTGTGTGTTTGTAGGTATTTTTGGGAAATAAACATTTTTGGAAAAATCGGTTCAAAAAACTACTCGGAGAACCCCCCCGGAGGACATTTACTATTCGGACCCTCACTTTGGATAAGGGGCAATTCAATTACTAAGGGGCACCTCAATTACTATTTGCACCCAGGGCGTAAGCTGCTAATCACACCCCATCATTGGTTAAGGGCAACCCTTTCTTCATGGTTTAAACAAAGCAGGAAAAGGGAAAATGGGTTGGTCGTCTCATGAAATTTTCTAAAGAGATTTAACCGAGATTTTCTGATTTGTTCGAGGGATTTGATTAGGATTGACCGTTTCTACCAAACAGGGGTGGTAATTGCGTTGAAACCAAAAGAGGAAGGATATTTCACTATTTGGTTGAAAATGAGAAGTAACTTTCAATTGAAGATACCATGGATTTTCCGCTATTTTGGAAGGTTTGAGCATGGTCAGATCGAGTGAGAGTCAATCAAGAGAATTTTGCTAACCATTTTGGGCGTGTAGATCACCAGAACTTACAGTATGGGAGGAAAAGGAAACAAAAGGATTCCAGTAACTTTTGCAGAGAGGGTGAAGTATTCTCAGAGATTGTTTTGTGCTATTTTGGGAAGAATTGCGTGACAGAGAGTGTTGGATTAATCTATAATGTGTTTGCAACGTGGGTGGAGTATCTTATCTATTAACAGACGCGTAAAGGAGAAGAAAAAGGAAACAAAATATTCCCGAGGCTGGCAGAGTTAAAGGGGAATAATTCGGAGTTATTGCAAGCGATTTTGAGACCTGTCTAGTATATAAAGAGTGTTCCTAAGTCACAAGTGTGATGGAGAGCTTGGGGATAGTTTAGAGCAACAACAGAGTGAGAATAGAGAGTTGCAGAAAATACTTTTCGCCGCCGCCGGGAAGAACACGAAGAACATAAGACGACGGGGCCGTGAATGCTGCAAAGGACAACGACACATCACCGTGTCGTATTGCTACATCCACATTTACTATTTATCGTACGTTGTAACAGTGGTTTGTGACGCTCTCATGCGTTGCAAATTCCTGGTTTATTTGATATCTCTCCTTTTCATCATTTGTAAGCACCTTTGAGCAATAAAATCATATTTTGAGCGTGTTTCCAACATGATGAGCTAGACCCATTATTGGGACTGACGGAGGAAGACGAATTTCATACATGGGTAAAATTATTTAATTCTTTTTTTAAGACTTTTGCATTAATTTTAATTGAAATATGATTTGAATTAATTGGTTGTCATTTAATTTGATGAGGTATGCTTAGCTTAAATGTTTTGATACATCATGCTTAGGATTTACAACCAATCTTTTGAGAATCTATCTTGAAAAAATAAGAGTCCATGTTTTTATTTGTTGAGCGAAAATTGTTAAAAGAATTAGTATTTGAACCTTTTGTTATGAGTTTGGTCAACTCGAGTCCCAAAGACATCTCTTCATCCCTGTGACAATATTTGTATATATTTTTCTTTTATTTTCATTTATTAATTCTTAAAATCAATCTCATCAAGTCCGAGTGAACGATAACCCTTCTTACTACAACATCATTGGAAATAACCATCAAATTTTGCCGCCGACGGGACTTGTGTATAGATTTGTTTTTAGGTTTTTTTCTTTTACTATCATTTTTGTTCTTTTACGCGTTTTGGTATTTCGTGTTTGCTTTCGGATTTGGAGTGGAGCGAAAGAAAAAGAGAAAGTCTTTAAAAGAAAAGCAAAGCCAAAATAGGAAAAAAAAAAGAGATCCGAAGGGAGTGAAGAAGAAAATTTTGTATATAGTGTTATTATTATTTATTTTATATTTTTTTAGAAACCGTAATTAGGTAATTATTTTTGTAATTTTTATTTTTTGGACTTTTTAATTTTTGGACTTTATTTTTGAACTTTTGGACATTATTTTTTTTAAAACCCTAAGGAAGGGTTAGTTTAAATATAAACAGCACAGAGAAGGATGACAGTTACGATACTGTTGAAGTTATAACATCCACTTACTTTGATATAGCCCCAAACGTAAGCCTTCTAAGAAATAGGTTGACGTCTTGAAGAACTATCGAGCCATTCTCGGAGGATAATGGTTTCAAGGTTATTGTTCCACCTGTTTCATCGCTGCTATTCCTCTGAGTGAGGAGAAGATCTTAGAGGGCTCATGGAGCGCGACTCGTATACCCTTTGCTTTTAGGAAACTCAAGGCTGGCCTTCCATTCCATCTTTTTGACCCTGAGGTTCCCTTGTTTTACCAGATTCTCGCGAAGATGGATCAGGCTGCTTATCAGCTGGGTGGAGATGCAATTCATATTATCCGCGAATTTTCACTTCGTGTGACTGGTGTAGGTAAATATCTATGTCCTGAGATAAATGAGTCGTATGATCCTGCGGATGATAATGTTGAGTCTTTCTTTCAACGGTACGTCGTAAACTGGGTTCTTAGGGATGGCTCACGCTGGGTGTTCGCTTGACTAGGGCGAAGTTGAAGCCCAACATGAAGAAGCTTATGGACGTTGTGGATCAGCAAAGCAGTACCAATACCCTTCTTCGTCATCCCAATGACCATAGCTGGATGAACTTTTATCTGATTATTGAGGGCCCGATCTTATGGGGCTGTTTTCCAGATGGGAGTCCTCGGGCGGCTCCAGACGTTTCACTTGTAGGGCAGGGCACTCTCGCGTACTGTCCTTGGAAGTTTAACTGGCCTGATCGGGCAGATTGCGTACGCATTTTTCCCCGTCCCTTGTTTTGTCTTGTCTGCTGGTTTTTCATATGTTTCCTCTGAATTTGCAGTTATCGCAAGAGTCCATCTCGCTTGAGAAAAAGGAAAAACTTGCTGCTGAGAAGAATAGGAAGGAGCTTGCTGAGGCGAAGTTAGGAAAAAGGCCTTCACATTCTAAAAAGGTGGGGGGACTGTTATTTCTGTGGATGTATCTTATTGTTTCCATTTTGCTGACTTTGGTTTCTGTTTATTTAGCTTGATTTTGATGAGGAGGAGACTGATGGTAATGAATAGGGCGAAGAAGGTGATGAGGCGATGTCAAGGAGTCTGTTCGTGAAGATTCTCCTGCTTCGCATAAACCTAAGAAGGCGAAAATTGGTAAATCCAACCAAAGCATAAACAGGTTCAGGGGTATATTGAAAGATAAACCCTTATTGATGTGGTTAACCCTTTTACTCTGGGATCTTCCAATGCGTCTTCCTTTGCCAATGTTGATGATTCTTTCGCGATATCTTCTCTTGAGAAGTTTCTGATCGCAGATTCAGATAGGGGAATGGGTTCAAGTGGTTTTGTCCATTCTTCTCGTGCGATGTCACCTGAGATATCTTCTTCCGAGATTACTTCAGTGGATTTTATTTCCAAGATAGCTTCCATTGCGCAGTTCTCCATGTCTGGTCCCATCCTTTCCCCCGTTAGTGACTTGGCGCTGAACCTCGCTTCTCACCCTTCTGCTGGTGCATCCCAACCTGGTTGATATTTTTGCTCCAAGCTCTTCCTTGATCAGCATCTCGCGTTTGATTATTTGGTGAGTTCCCTGCTTGGTGATTCTGTCCTTAATCGGTTAAGTCGCCCTATTGATTTGATCTGTATGGCCTTTCAGAATTCTTGTCGCGTTATTGCTCAGATCGAGGATTATCATAAAGTAGCGAACGTAGTTCGTGCTCAGTTCTCTCAGATGTCTTCTCTCAAAAATGAAGTTACAAGTCTTCAAGGCGAAGTTTCTCTACTTAAGAAGGATCGCCATAGAGTTGACAATGAATTATCTTCGGATACGAGTGCTGCAAAGGCTGCTCGAGTTAAAAATGATATATTAGCAGGTATGTTTTCATATTTGCCCTTTTTATCTCACCTCTTATTGTTTTTTTAGGGATCAGTTCCTTAGTTAAGGGTCACGTGGTTGCTTGCAGAGGTCTTCGATTTATTGATGTATTTTTCGAAAGTTTTAGTAAAGTGGTAAGAAAGATTCGTTCAACTCGGACTTGTAAAGACTCAATTTAAGAAAATACTAAAAATAAAGAAAATATATTCACAAGTTTGTCACAAATATCGAGAGATTACTGAGACTCAGGATTCCACCAATTCTTACATTCATGCGGTTCAACTAATAATTTTAGACATTTATAGCTCAAATTTATTGACTCTAATTCATTGCCGAAAGTAGATTTTGAAAGTAGTGATTGTATATCTAAAGCATGAGACATCAAAACAATTAAGAAAGCATGACCCATCAATTGAAATCACAATCACTCAATAAAAATCATATATCACTTGAAAATCAATGCAATAAGTCATAAAAGAAATAATAGAATTACCACATGCGTGAAAATGGCTTCCTCCGTAGTCCGGTGTTGGGGTTTAGCTCCACATGGTGAAAATACGCTCAAAATATTTATTCATGGCTCAAAAGTGTGTTTACAATAGTCAAAAGAGAGAAGAGTAATGAAAAATGTAAAATCGCAACGTTTATAGGTGTTGCAAGTCACTGTTATGATACACGATAAATTCAAAGTGCACAGAATAAAAGACCGCCTCTGCGAGTCTGTTTCATCGTGTTCTTGAGAACGACACTTCAAGTGTCGTATGCAACTTCTCTTCTTCCTCTTCACCTGCTGCCGCGCAACTCCTCCCAGCAGTTTCTCAAGCCTCCAATCGACCCCAAACTCTCCGACTCTCTCTCTAGACTCCAATGCACCCTTATATACCCAATGTATGAGTAAACCCCGATTACATCTCCCTTTTCTTTCACCTAAAGCTACGGGATTTTCCTTTTATTTCTTCTCCTCCACGCGTGTTCTTGTTAACTACAAACTCCCTAGAAGGAGATAAAATCTCAACAAGATATACTCTTTCCTTAGCTGTCCGTAACCTCAAACAAAAATCCCTCGATATCTCTCGTTTTCGAGAATCAAAAGAAAACTTCCATTTTTGCGCATCAGCATGAACCGTATAGCTTCCCGTTTAACTCCAAGTCAAAGTTTACGATTCCTACCCAATTATCAATCATGTTTATCATCAATGTGCCCATATCAATCCAATCCAATGAGAAAATCCGACAAATATCCATCCAACAAACCGAGTAACTTTACTTCCCTGCTTCATCAACACCGGATTATCCACCCAACTGGATCAAGAAATTGACCATAGCATCCCCTGTTAAGCCCAAACAGGTTCATTGAACCCACCTTCGATGATTCAATCTCGTCCAAAATCTCCTAAACTCCGAACCCTAATCTGCCATGTGAAGAGCACAATTTCCCGCCAATGTTGAAAATTCAAAATGTAGGAGATGACCTCCCTATCCCGAATCAAGTGTGAATAACAAATGGTGGTGAGTAGTAAAGAGGATAGCCCTTATCAACTGGACGCCCCCTTAGTAATTGAGGTACCCCTTATCCAAAATGGGGGTCCGTATAGTAATTTCTCTCACGAGCGCAAAAACCACTTTTTGAGCCAATTTCGCCGCAAAACTTATTTCTCCAAAAACACCTATAGAAACAAAATAATCAAATAAGTATAAAATTGAGCACTAACAATACACATTATTGATATCAAAATAGACACATAAATGCGTCTATCAAATACCCCCAAACTTATTATTTGCTAGTCCTCGAGAAAAAAAATAAAATAAAAACAAAATCCTAACTCACTGTCGCAGCATCGTCGATTGCATTTAGCGTATGCAACAAGCCTTTAAACCCCTAGGTGGCCCTAGTGGCCGAGTTATAGTCTCGGGAGGGTTTACAAGATATATACCCACAAAACCTTTACACCTGCACCCTAGCTATCTACGCAGAACCTTGGAAGGCACTAAAGAATCTCCTTGGTTGGCATACTTATTGATTCCAGGAGGAAGTACCCTGATGCGAAATTCCAATTGATGTACACGAGTTTGCACTCAAGCATACTAAAATTCATATATAAGTCACAGAGTTCTACTCAGATAGTCGCACTATCAATATCCGGAGTCAAAACTAATCACATGGATAGATCAAGAAGATGGATATAGAGAAAACATAGATGGTTTTGATTTTTACTAAGTGATTGGTGTTTCCCATATCCATCGAAGGCCTCCGCAAAAATGAACCTATCCTAATGGACTGAGATACTAGTTCCGACTAATATCAACACACCGGCATATACAAGGGAACCAAGTGGTCGATAAACCTAACTCCCAGGTCAACACAACCGGCATATACAAGGGTTCCAAGTGGTCGACTTTATTGAATTTATTCGATTGATCGATGGTCCGGGGTCTCACTTTTTCAACTTTTTTCAACTTTTTTTTTTTTTTTGTATCTCAATCACTCTAATTCACCCTAGCATCGGTAACAACTTGATTCGTGGGCCCCACCTAATCACTTAGAGAAACATAGTTTAAAAACAAAATAAAAATGTAAGTGAAAAGGACTTAACGAGATATGGTGAAACTATCATGTTATTTATAACACCCGAGCTCGTGCTTTTATGAATAGACTCTTTAGATGTTTCCATCTAATCGATTGGTTCCTCAACTCCTACAACCAAAATGCTTCCATCCACTTAGATTGGTTAGTGCCATCCTTAATAAGCATAAATTTCTAGGCTCGAGTTTAATAATGCAACTAAAAGTTTCTCCCATACCCCAAACTTAAATCTAACATTGTCCTCAATGTTCTAAAGATAAAATTAAAAGCATGAACAAGGAGAAACTGTTACCATTTGAAGTAAAAGAGTTAAGGAAAGATATTACCGTGTCGCATGAATATTGGGTTACCTCCCAAAAAGTGCTAAGTTTAAAGTCTTCAGCTAGACTAAGAAAGGATTAGTCACCTTATAAAATCATAAAATAATAGCCAAAATTTTGTGGGTCATCAAAACCAAATAGAGCTATCACAAGTAAAAGGAATCATGAACATGACAAGAAAATTAACAAATAAAGCACACCATTGTCTAGTTTCTGTTTAAGACAACTACATCTAGCCGTGGTTGAGTTGGTGTTCTATAACTCGGGTCCAAATAAAATATTTGCACGCTACTGAATTACTCAAAGCTAAGATCCGGTTCGGGTTTTAAAAGTCCGTAAAAAACTCAGATAAAAACTTAGAAGCACATAATAATAACTGAATAATTGCGGATCCTTAAAGTCAATCAGTTTTGACTTACACAATTGACCACGATGAAACTGGCGGTCAATCATAAGAAAACGTGTCATTTCTATTCTCCTAAAATAATTAGGTTTGGTCTCAGAACTTAATAAGTGACACATTTTGAACTCATACATTCCCACAATTGGTTGAAAAATATTTGGTGGGAAAGCAAAATCAATCTGGGTATCATAGCATCGGGCTAACCACATCAACCGGAGGATGGGTTTCTAACAACCGAACTTCCCTATGGACATCACTAGGTTCAGAAAACGTGTATGAAGATAATCTTTTAAAATAGTTGAGGCACATATGTCAAGTCCCAAGTGAGGGACCTTTCTAAGAGTTAAGGCACATGGAGAATGATAATCACCCCAAACTTAGAGTTTTCGGTGTCTCAGAAAGACTAGTCACAACTTCCCTAATTTCAAAGTTATCCGATTCCCCGAAAATGGTCAATTGATTCATCTAAGTCAGAGTTCATCCTCACTCATCTCTACGAGTTCATTTTCTTTGTCTAAGACTAATGTTTCTAAATCGCTAGACTCTAAAACAATATTCTCATAAGAAACTCGTTCCTCAAAACTATCATCGGCTTCGTAATCATAAGGGAATACTACATCGTCTAAAACGGTGGTATCTCTAGTCAAATCCTCGTCCTTTTGAATAGGTGAATAATTATTAAAATTATTTGGAATTGAACTAGAAATAATATTATCATTGTAAAGCTCAATTGGAGTAGCAAATTCCTGATCAGTATGCCTAAATATTTCAGATTCTTCATCAACACTATCCTCATCATAATCGTCGTTATATTAACATGAAAATGGTTGAACCTCATCTAAAGTAGTGTTACCAATTCTAACCTCGTCATCTTGATTATGCAAATAACTATCCTCATTTTCAAAGGTACTATTGGAAACACTATATCGGAAATTAAAACTATCTTGAGCATTTCTTTCCGGGCCTCTAACAAAGATTTTCCGAGTCGATTCACATGACTTCCTGATTTGATCTAGGAAAGAAGGTTCACACGTTGCATTGCTTTCGTCCAAAACTAAGTTATTCATCTCATCTGAACTATGTGTTGACTCAAGTAACTTTTGTGCTGACTCAGCTAACTTACGTGCGGACTCTAGTAGAGAGGAATTTTGCTCGTATGACCGGTGCGTGTATGGATAGTAATTGGGCTCATCATGGTATGAGCCATAACCTTGAAAAGGCTGATGTTCCCAACCACTATTCACATTATGGTCAAAGTAGTAACGTCCATTTTGAAACTCGATCGGCTATTCGTTGTATTGGCTATTGTAATACCGGTTCGACATTCTCATTTGCGGGGATGTGAGTTGTCACACAAAATATAACCCACCGACAAGGGATTCGTGAGTGGATAGAGTTTTACCTCCCATACTGACGGGCGATGAACCGTTGAAGTCGACTCAGGCCACCGACTCCGATGTCGGTGTACGAACCCGAGGGGCCGTGATGCATCGTGAATCGCTGTCGTCCTTCCCGGCAAATGCTTGAGTTTATATTTAATTTCAACCCTTCCTTAGGGTTTTAAAATAATGTCCAAGTCCAAAATAAAGTCCAAAAAGTCCAAAAATAAAAGAAAAATTACAAAAATACAACCCTATTTACTGATTCTAAAAATAAAACAAAATAACTATATACAAAAATCTTCTTCACTCCTTTGATTCTCTTTCTTTCCTTCTTTGGCGATGCTTTCCTTTTTATAGCACTTTTTCTTTCCTTGTAGCTTCGCTCCAAATCTGAAAAGAATCAAAAAAATTACCAAAGGCGTAAAAAGAACAAAAAATAATAACAATAAACCTAAAAAAATCTAAATACAAGTCCGCGTAAACGGGCGCCAAAAATTGATGTATATTTCGAAAGTTGTAGTAAAGTGGTAAGAAAGATTCGTTCAACTCGGACTTGTAAAGACTCGATTTAAGAAAATACTAAAAATAAAGAAAATATATTCACAAGTTTGTCACAAATATCGAGAAATTACTGAGACTCAGGATTCCACCAATTCTTACATTCATGCGGTTCAACTAATAATTCTAGACATTTATAGCTCAAATTTATTGACTCTAATTCATTGCCGAAAGTAGATTTTGAAAGTAGTGATTGTATATCTAAAGCATGAGACATCAAAACACTTAAGAAAGCATGACCCATCAATTGAAATCACAATCACTCAATAAAAATCATATATCAATTGAAATCAATGCAATAAGTCATAAAAGAAATAATAGAATTACCACATGCGTGAAAATGGCTTCCTCCGTAGTCCCGGTGTTGGGGTTTAGCTCCACATGGTGAAAATACGCTCAAAATATTTATTCATGGCTCAAAAGTGTGTTTACAATAGTCAAAAGAGAGAAGAGTAATGAAAACATGTAAAATCGCAACGTTTATAAGTGTTGCAAGTCACTGTTATGGTAAACGATAAATTCAAAGTGCAGCAGAATAAAAGACCGCTCTGCGAGTCTGTTCTTCGTGTTCTTGATAACGACACTTGAAGTGTCGCCCCGCAACTTCTCTTCTTCCTCTTCACTGCTGCTGCCGCAACTCCTCTGCAGCGTTTCTGAAGCCTCCAATCGACCCCAAACTCTCCGACTCCCTCTCTAGGACTCCAACAGACCCTTATATACCCAACAGGGCGAGTAAATCCCGATTACATCTCCCTTTTCTTTCACCTAAAGCTACGGGATTTTCCTTTTATTTCTTCTCCTCCACGCGTGTTCTTGTTAACTACAAACTCCCTAGAAGGAGATAAAATCTCAACAAGATATACTCTTTCCTTAGCTTTCCGTAACCTCAACACAAAAATCCCTTGGATATCTCTGTTTCGAGAATCAAAAGAAAACTTCCATTTTTGCGTACGGCATGAACTGTATAGCTTCCCTGTTTAACTCCAAGTCAAAGTTTACGATTCCTACCCAATTATCAATCATGTTTATCATCAACAGGCCCATATCAATCCAATCCAGCGAGAAAATCCGACAAATATCCATCCAACAAACCGAGTAACTTTACTTCCCGTTTCATCAACATAGGATTATCCATTAACCGGATCGAAGAAATTGACCATAGCATCCCTGTTAATCCCAAACAGGTTCATTGAACCCAGTTCTGATGATTCAATCTCGTCCAAAATCTCCTAAACTCCGAACCCTAATCTGCCATGTGAAGAGCACAATTTCCCGCCAATTTTGAAAATTCAAAATGTAGGAGATGACCTCCCCCTATCCTGAACTGAAGTGTGAATAGCAAGTGGTGGTGAGTAGTAAAGAGGATAGCCCTTATCAACTGGACGCCCCTTAGTAATTGAGGTACCCCTTATCCAAAATGGGGGTCCGTATAGTAATTTTCTTCCACGAGCGCAAAAACCACTTTTGAGCCAATTTCGCTAAACAAAAGCTTATTTCTCCAAAAACACCTATAGAAACACAAAATAATCAAATAAGTATAAAATTGAGCACTAACAATACACATTATTGAGATCAAAATAGACACATAAATGCGTCTATCATTTATCCGATCTCGCTATTGCTGCGAACATAGATAGGGATGCTCATCTGGTTCATTTTAATTCTCTTAGACAAGAATTTGTGTTGGCGGAGAATGAGGGGAGTGATGTTGAAGATGATGCGGAAGATTATAAGCAAAAGTATGTGCATCTCAAGCTTGAATTTAGGAAGTTGTTCGCAGTGGTAGGGTCCTCTAGATCTCGTGCTCACCGCTTTCGAGGTGTTATTAGGCAATTGAATGGTGAAAAGGCTTCCTTGATTGATGAGAATAATAAGGCCATCACAGAAGGGGCTGAGGCTCTTCGAGTTTGTCAGATAGAGAATCACGAGCTTCGTGTGATCCTTGAGAAGATCCGGACTCGTCTTGGAATCGAAGCCAATGATGATTTTGATAGAGCCTTGGGTAAAATTGAAGAGAATAAGGTGACATCAGCTAAATATATTAGTTGGGCAGATCAACATTAGGAGACATTAGATTCTGTGATTATGCATAAAGAAGGTGTCCTTAGTATCTCATTTTAGCTTTTATGGTTCGTTTTCTTTCTTAGATATTTTGACGTATTTTATTCTTTGCAGAAACCGAGAAAAGCTTGAGAACTGAGTTGGATTCTTTGAGGGAGAAGTTTGAGAAGTCACAACAAGAGTTGGAGATGCTCAAGGGTGGTGATGGTCCGTCTTCGCAGCTGGTGGATGATTTATCTGGAAAGCTCTCCTCGGCGAATGAAGAGCTTACTCGCGTAAGGGCAGAATCCGAGCAGTATAAGGGAACCATGGAAGCCCGATATGCTTTGTTGAAGCGTCGCAAGAAATCCCAACTTACTAATGTTAGACGCGAGGCGCAGAGGCTATGTAATAGGGTTGCTAGAGATACTGACGATCGTGTTACTACCGAGAACAACCTTCCTACTAGGGAATTTCCCGATGTTCCCGTTCCTGAGAACGAGTTCGTGAAACTCGGATCTAGCGATGAGGGATAGTTTGTCGAAGAAGAGGAAGGTAGCAGCGAGGAGGAAGCTGATGAGGAAGATGTTGATGAGGAAGATGCTGATGAGGAAGATGGAGCTGGAAAAGTTTCTTCTGGTGATGGTCGCGGCGATCTTGGGGATGGCCAGGATCAGCAGGGACCTCCTTCTCCTTCTCATTCTCCTTCTCCTAACAGTGTTCCCATTTTCTCGCAACCTGGGGTAGGAGATTCTTCGCAAGTGACTTATCCTTCTCATGATTGGGCTGCTTTTTAATCTTGTTCTCTTTCGAACATTCTCTTTTTGGTTATGTGGTTCTTTCTGGGCGCTCCCAAGCTTGGGGGGCATGACTTTAAATCCGCGTTCTTTTTCCTGTGTCATTATTTTGAGAACAGAATATGTACATATAACTAAATTCCTTATTGTTATTCATTATCTTATGTCATTCTTTTGACTATGTTTTCGTTTGAGTCCTGTTATTAGGAGGGAAAGAATGGATATGAGGAGAGAAGGATTATGAAGAGGGAAATAAAATTTCCGAGGAGGGATTGACTTTTTAGAAGAATGATAAAATGTCTATCATATCCTTGATATTAATTATAGTTAGGTTTAGAAATACTTGTTCTTCTCTACGAGAGGCGAAAAAAAGTAGAATCCCGCACAACTATAACAATCGAGAACTATGTAAGTACATGATAGATACATCATTGTACTAAGGAACCAAGTTTTTTTTTTTTAATTAATCGTGTTTAGAAACTGAAACGGATCAAGAACAAGTGAATAAGAAATATTAAGTGAATAAGATATTTTCGATAGCCTTGATAATGACTGTTATGTACTATGTTGAAAACTTGAAAGTCATTAACAATTGAATAAGAATCAGTATTTAATTTACTACTTGAAATGGTGGCACATAATTAACATAGCTTAATCTCGCAAACTGCAACTAAACAGCTTCTTGCTGTTTAATGTTGTTTAGGACGACTGCACACAAATTTTTTTTTTTGCCTTTACTTTGTTTGGAATTTCTTTTCGTGTTACACGACAACTTGATCTAATTTGTCTGTATACTGCTCAGCTTTTATGGCATAGAAGATTAATGCCAGCAAAAAGAGAAGTAAAAACTAGGAAGATTCCTACGGACCTAGAATGGTGTAAGTAAAGAACACAACATTTTTCTACGTTCTAATAGATTTTTATCAAAGGCTAGGGTTTTTCTTTTTTGGATGAAGAAATAACCAGGATTTTGACGGACTTGGGGATTGAGAATAGCCGAGGTTATGATGGGTAGTGTGGGTATTTTTAATTTATTTACTTATTTTCATTGTATCTGCCTTTGACCGCTCATTGACTGGGATTTCGCTAAAATCCTTCTCTCCTTATATCCATTCTTTCCCTCCTAATAACAGGACTCTTTCGTTTTTATGTATCTAAGCGAGGAGATGGGAAGCATGAAATTTTAACATCCACATACTTGCTCTCGCTTCCCATCTTCGAAGGAAGATTATAACTTTGTGAACACTGCCTGTAAGTCGTAATTTTCATATTTGCAAGCTAAAAGTATGACTAAAAATTTACTATAATATGATGTCTATATATTATCCCTGTTAAACAATTATATGGCATACCTATGTTGATGTATAAATATTAAAACTTGCTTTGAATCTTATTAATACTTAGTTTGGACCAGGATGTATTTTCTTCGCGCTTGTACGTACTTCGGGTACAAACCTTACTTGCCTCAGCGTGACCATTCGCTGATATGGCTTTTTAGTATCCCGATTTTCCTTCGCACTCCATTGTTATTCGCGTGATTTCGATGAAGTTTCGCGGTCTCATTGCCTCCTAGGTAAGGTCTTATTTCCTTCCCCAACAGAGAGAACTTAAAGGGCTTATGGTCGCCTTGGGTAGGGTCTTCAATATTGGGCGACGAAATCTCAGTTCCATGTCCTCTTGCGAGTCATTGTCCATTGATCTCACCTTAATTGTGTTAGTATTTTGACCTCCTCAGGTTGTATGTGCGACAATATACCAGGCCTTAGAAACTCCCGTGAGTTAGAAGCCCAATTACATTGCCGTCTTTGACACAATCAGCTCCCTAGTGGAGGGTGTCGTCCATTTATATTCCCCCTATATTGTCCTTTCAAGGAGGTCACCCCTAACCATTGCAGTTGGGCTCCTCCCCTCCAGTATCAGTGTTGTCGTGATCTCATGCTTTTTCGCCTATATGGCTACTAGACACGAGATCACACCCTAAGTAGGGTTTCTTTGGACAGGGTGTGGAATCCATGCCAGGCCATCTACTATCTCCATTTGCACGTTTCGACACCCCTTGCCGGAGAACTTTTCGCTGAGTGGTTCATTCTCATTGGCCTCGGTCTGCGAGAGGCACTACGCCCCAATAATTGACTTCTCCGGATGCCCCTATTGCGAAGCGCGTTAGGGATTAAGAGTCGCCTCTTACACACTGTGTGCAGTCCTCTGTCCGCCGGATTTTGTGCGAACTAAGTTGACACGCCGCAATCGTAGTCCCAGCCTCCTAGGTAGAGGGTTTATAATAGTATCTTGCTTCCCCCTATTGAGGTCTTACGAGAAAATTTGTAGCTTTGTCGTGTGGGATTTATTTCGCCTTTACTTGCTTGCTCGTGGAAAGGAATTTGCTTCATATTAAGATTTCTTTGAGTCAGTACATAATTTGTTCTTATTTTGACCTATTTAGTGTTATTCCTTCTCTTATTGTCTTAGCGTGATGAGCGCGGTGCGGTTGGCGGTATTTTCCTCCTTTCTTCTTAGACATGGGCCAGGGATTATCCTTCAAGTATGGCTATTTTGTCCATCGCCTTTGTATGATCGCCTTGGTACTCCATCGTGTGATACTTCAGTTTCTCTCGTCATGGATGTAGTTTGCATCATTTTTCCAGCCCCTCATTTCCTCCTTGTTATGGTTTCGATATGGCGTCTGTGTTGAGCCATCTTTGCCTCTTGTTCCTTTTGATATAAGGCCCTTCGCTCATCTTTTTCCCTTTAGTTCTTGTTGGTACACTTCGCTCCACGATTTGTCATCTATCTCCTTTGACTTCTCCCCCTTTCGATGTACCTTTCTCACTTGGATCTCTTGTAACTCTCTCCATATTATATTCTCAATTCGTATTCTCGCACTTTCCGTTTCAAGTTCTGGTTTTCTATCATGAGTCGACCATGTGCTTGAGCAAGATCGATTCATTCTATTATCAGCATCTTTTCTGTCTCCTTCCATTGTGCGAACTTTGTCTCATACTGCTATTTGAAGAGCGAGGACCTCCATATTCCGGGGTCTTGACGGTAAATCGGGTTTTCTCCTCTCTTTTCGTTGGTATCAATGTCCAACATTGGTCTTTATGGATCGTATGGTCTGAACCATTTCGTCCAATAGTGAGGGTCTTCCATGACAAGCTGCTAGTTTTTTCCCGCTCTCGGTGATGTTTTTGCATGATTTGGGCCGGGTGCTTGAGACGACAAGTGATTCTTAGAGGTTTCCTGGTTCAAAACAAAGAGACCGAGTATATTGCAGTCATGCGATGGGAGGTCAAAGTGACTTTTTGTTGATGCTTTAGGAAGGAGTGAAGTGGAATTTTAGAGCGGTGATGATTTCGATAAAGAACAGAAAGATGGTGGTAATCAAATAATCGGATGATCGAGGTGAATGATAATTTCTAGCTGAATACTAGCAGGTGAGGATAAATCCTACCTATTTCTAGCGCTAAAATGTAACTACCGAAAATCCGATAGCTACACCCAATGAGATGATAATAACAAAAGCCTAAGTCACGAGGAGCAACTTTGACATTAATGAGATTATACACCACTTGGAACTAATATGATCTTTCTCAAACACTTTGTATTGAATTCATGAAGCTCTTACAATGATTACAAAGGTATTGAACGATTAACAATGGAAGAAACAAAGCTTGGAGTGAACTCTAATGGCTTTTCTCTTTTCTCTATGAGTATTCTTGATTCTCTCACTTGACTGAATTCTCTTCTAGCAACCTCCCTCTCTCTTCATTATTTGAATCCTTATATAGGCAAATACATCAGTACAAGACAACTGATGATCACATGCAAAATCTCTGTGTTGATCTTATATCAGTTTGTCTCATTCGCCAGGCTCTGGGAAGATGTCACCGACTTCTCGCATTGCTACTTCGCGTGTATATTGGTAAGTGTCGCCTTGTATCAATCGCGGGGCTCTTCTTCGTATGTATTCTTTGTCATCGCATGATTACTCTTCGCTAAATTTCTTTCCTCTTCGTGCTAACGGTGGTTTTAGTTGAGGCGAGATTGTGGATTAGCTTTGTGCGATATTTCGCCCTACAATAAAATAATGAAAAAGCTATCTACTACTCTTTACATTTGTGTGGTAAAAAGAAGGTTATGCCTAGGCTCGCACATCGGCCCGGTCGGCACGTTTTCCCAGTGAAACCATCCACCGAGCCGACTAGGGGTCGGTTTTCAAATCTGGAACCGTGGCCGAGCCGACTATGCAGCGGTTCGGTTTAAATCGGTCCGAGTCGGATCGGCCTGTCTCGGCACCGGGCGGTTTTTAGGTTATATCTTTGTTGCTTTATACAATCAAGAACCATTTGATTCATCATGTTAAAAGAATAATAACAATTCATTTTCATAGTAATCATACATGATACTGACAATATTAATCAACAGTTACTATCAACATCAACAAATTAAGCAAAAATAAATTAGGGTTTAGTTGTGTTGAAATTGAATTTTTTTTTCAAGCGATTACATGAAATCGAGATTTTCTAGTGTTACAACAATTTAGATAAAACGAGAAAAAGGGAATCAAACCATATAAAAGAAATTAAATGAAATCATCTTCTTTAACCTAATTTAAGAAATCTATCTTTTTTAAGAACCTAAAATCCTAATTTAATCTTCAAATGAATCAAAATTATAAAAACTAAATCAATCCTCAACCTTTAACCGGTTGGGTGGTGCTGATAATGGTGGTGTAGCAAGTGGTGTGCTAATGGTGTGGCTATGCCGATGATGGTGGTGTTGCGGGTGTACCGTTGTTGTAGAATCAAAAGGAGGAGGAAGAAGAAATAAAAACAAGAAGAAGAAGTAACGAAGAACAAGAATAAGATTTAGATGATAGTGTTGGTGGTTGGCTTTAGGGTTTCATACAGGGAAGAAGAGGAATGGATCGAGTGAGAATAAGAGTCTCTATGTGAGATATTTAGGGTTAGGTATATATATATATATAGCTGACGGCTAGGATTAGATAGATATCTAGATCTACGATTTATATTAATTCTCGGTTTTTTTTTGCTTGGCTCGGCCGGCTTTCCAGCTGATACCGCACACCGAGCCGTGATCTTACGGTTATGATTTTTCAATACCGCTGACAACCGTTGGATCTTCGGTTATGCTCGGTTAAACCCGGTTTGGTTTGGTCGGTTGCTCGGCCCGGCCGGTTTCTGTCTTTTGACCCTAGTTGCCTAAAGGCAAATTAACAAAATATATGGATATACAAGGGTGTTTGAAAACCTGCAACATTCTGATTAAAAACTGGCACTTTGATGTAGTTTTACAAGTGGTAAGAAAAGGGTTTGATTCTCGGATTTGGGAAGTTGTTGATTTTAGGACTTACTTAAATAAAATACTAGAAACAAAGAAAAGATTTTAGCAAAGTTGAGAGATCCTGGGACTTAGGATTCCACCAAACTTCACAATGAATTGGTTCATACAATGATTCATAACAATTTTAGCTCTCTCCTAGACTCTATTTCTTTGCCAAAAGTAGATTTTTATAAAGCATTAGATGTAAATCGTAAGCATAGTGCATCAAAAGTTCTTAGACTAAGCATACACTATCAAACAAAATCACAAATAATCAATGAAAATCATAAATTGATTAAAAATCAATGCAAGAAGTCTTAAGAATCAATTATAATTACCAAACATTTTGAAACATGGCTTCCTCCGTCATCCCAGTGTTGGGGTTTAGCTCCTCATGGTGAAAACACGTTCAAAATTGATATTCATAGCTCAAAAAGTGCTTATAAGAGGTGAAAAATAATAAGGCAGTGAAATCGCAACGTTTATAAGTGTTGCAAGACACTGTTACAGGGAACGATAAATTATATGCGTTGCGAGAATAAAAGAATGTCTCTATGAGTCTGTTCTTCGTGTTCTTGAGAACGACACTTCTGAAGTGTCAGTTCTTCGTCTTCTTTACCTGCTGTTGTAACTTTCTCTGCAGCGTGATTTCTTCGTACCAGAGCTTCCCCTAAACTACGTATAGACCCCAAACTCTCGACTCGTTTACGTGAATCCCAAAGAGCTTTTATACCCTCCACGTGGTCACAATTCTTGCGAGTTAATCCATGTTTTCCTTTCTTCTCAAGTCTCGGGATTTTATTCCCTTTTTATTTATCTTACGCATATTCCACCGTCCAATCCTTCCTAAAATCTCTCCAGGTTGAGCATATAACAATCCCAGAGGATATATCTTCCTTTTCTATGCGTAACTTTCCCAATCCGCAACCAAGAAATCCCGATATATCTCACACAAAACCTTCCATGTTCAAACCGAGAACTATCCTTCCCGTGTTTAACGAAATCCAGGATTATCCGCCCAAGTTATTCGATTAAAAACATCATACCAGGCATGTTTAGTTAATTCAAGTCCATCCCATTAAAATCGGTGATTGAATCTCGTTAATACCCATTCAAAAATCCAACCCTAATCTGCACTTCGCTGCCACTAGTTTTTCGGCCAAAAATTTTTTTCAAAAGGAGAGGATGAAGTCCCCCTAACCACTGGTGGGGTGCGAATAGTAGATGCTATGGAAATGGGTTGCCCCTTAGTAATTGAGGTACCCCTTATCCAAAATGGGGGTCCATATAGTAATTTTCTCCCACGAGCGCAAAAACCACTTTTCGAGCCAATTTCGCCGCAAAAGCTTATTTCTCCAAAAATACCTACAAAGACATAAAACACCAAAATAAGTACAAAATTGAGTACTAAAATTACAGAGAATTGAGACTAATATAGACACATAAATGCGTCTATCACACTTACCTGCAGAGTGAAAATATAAACAAGAAAGAAGTTTAACTCTCATATTAACTAGTTTCTTGAAGCAAATAGGAAGATGCGTGATGCTATAAATGTTAACCTATCCAGACTTATAACTTTCTAACAATTTCCACCAACATCTAAAATTCCAAACAAGTACAACTAAACAACTTGATGTTTTTTTTAATCGATAAGCAATCGAGCAACTTGATCCTTCTTTTTTTCATACTCAAATTCATCTCTAATTGGAAGTTGAAATAGTTTGCAGGAGAAGAATATATATTGTATGATCTTAGGGAAAACCAAGATAGAGAAATTTGTTTGATCATTATAAACAATCATGAAAACTCCACTTTGACGTACAATTGCATGTTACGTTTCAAGTAGCTAAAGTTTCCTGACCCCAAAAAAATGTGGTATGTGGTGTACATGAATGCAGACTTCGACACTTATCATTTAAATATATGGAATATAAATGAAAATAGATATGCACGACCCAACTAAGCTAAGCTCGAATCGAAAAATAATTTTTTTGTTTATCTCTATGAAATTCCGAGTTACCTTTTTTAGTATTTTCTCATATGACACCCATTTCTGAAGGATGTTTTCTTCTTTTGAGTATATTATTTGTATAAATTGGTTTAGTAGTCAAAGATTTATGATCTTTTAAATAATGTTTCTCATATCTAAAAATATATATGAGAACGTCATCCATACTATGTGAGTTATATGTAAAGGGTAACATTTCATGCATATTTGTAGTTGTTAACGTTTTATGTTGTATAGGTTAATGCAGGAGTGTATTACACGAAATTTACCTTCTTCGGAGCTCAAGAACCCCGACTTTTTTCTTCTTCATTTTTTTATTCAGTGATTGTTGCATGTATGCTTTTGTTTCAATTTAGATATTTGATCTTGCTTAACTTTTTGTATTTGATCAAGACCAATTTGGACATTTGATTGATTTTAGATTTTATGTGTTTGATCCAGATTCATTTATTTGTTTGACTTTACATCAAGTTATTTTAATTATGAAAAACATAAAATAATTAATGTTAATCAAGAGGTATCGAACACCGCTTAAGAATGACGATTACACGGTAGCCTGAAAAATGCTATTATGTTTACCAAATGAAGGGATTATCTTATTATGTAAGCTATATTTCATAAATGATGGGATATCATGTAAGCTACATTTCAGAAATGAACTTGGCAAGATCAATTCCAAAAAGTCCTCTATTGTTGAAAAATTCAACCCTTGGTTTCAAGGTTTAAATAAAACTAGTGATGGATCTTTATTGATGATTTTTGAGATTTGGGGTTTAGCTAATCCATAAGTTTCAACTAGGGTTGGGACTGAATCTAGTTTTAAATAGGTTTTGAAATTGAGTTTTTTTGAAGCACTGATAACTTCATCTATTGATAATCCACATGAATCCATTAGATAAGCAATTACAAATGAACAACAACAAGAAGAAGATTTCTGATTCTTGGAGGAATGAGTAATACAAATATTGGATTTTGAGGAGATGGAGATGGATCTAACATGAATAAAAACAGGGATTTTGAGGAAGATGACAAGATAAAACATGGGTTTTGTAATGATGAACAACATTGCTAATGATGTTTATTTGAGGTACTACTGGGTTTGTAAGAGAAACAAATGACATTAACTACAAGTCGGTGGTTTGGTCTGGTATGGTTTTTTAGCTTGGGAGGAGGAAATGGAAACTTTGAAATGGGTCTGAACTTCGAATCCCTTTGGTTTCAAATATTAACACCATTTCTCTTGCATTAATCAAGACAAAGACTCAAATCAAGAAGAAGCGAGATTTTACTCTATTTATAGATAACAATGAAAGCACTATTTACTTTTTACATTGGGTAAGTATAAAAAAACTAATGTCGTTTTCCTTGATCACCTTCTCCATATTGATGATTTCATGAGACGAGTTCTTTCATATTTTGCTATTATGATGAAAAACTCGAACTGACATATATAAAATGAAAAGATATAAAAGAAAAAACAAGTCTTATGTCAACTATTTTCTTGAAGTATACCAGTAGGTTTATGTTAATATAAATTTCAAGATATTCGGATTTATAAGTTTCTAACAGTTTCCACCAACATCCAAATTTCCAACAAGCGCAACTAAGTAACTTATGTTGTTTTTTGATCGATAAGCAACTTGATCCTTTTTTTCGTCTCAAATTCGTCTTGAAGCGGAAGTTAAAATAGTTTGTAGGAGAAGATTGTATATATTGTATAATCTTTATGAAGAACAAGATAGCGTGCGAAATTTATGTGATCCTAACAAACAATCATGAAAACTACACTGACGTAGATTTGCAGGTTACATTTCAAGCGGCTGAAGTTTCCTGACCCTCACCAGGATGTGGTATATGGTCTACATGAACAAAAACTTTGATATTTGTCACTTAAATATAGAGGAAGGATCCAATGACATGGTTAGAATTGTATTTGGTTGACATTTCGGTGCCTTTTTCTTGTAAAACTGAAACGAGAATGAATTTGCAGCTAATTTATTTATGACATATTCTTTTTATAAAGATCTACCTTCATACCAAAAAGACTGCTTCCCGAAATGTATCAATGCACCATAATTTCAATCGTTGAAGATTATTGAATACCCTCTAGAAGAAACTGGGTACAAGAAATACTATGAGTTACTTCAATCCCTCAAAAAGATAAATATTTAGGATATCATTTGTTTACTAATAGATCAAAAATTGAATGTTTTGAACCCTTTGTAAGAAAAAATTAAAATGGCTAGTTGGAAAGGAATCAACTTGAGCAATTCGGGAAAAACAGTGATAATAAAAATGTAACCACTTCTTTGTATGTGTACCAAATGAATTGCTTTAAGATCTCGGTAAAGATATGTAATAAACTAAGGCTAATTTGTTTGTGTGGGAAAGATGAAAATGGTCTAAGTGGGAATGGTAAGAAGGGGGTTTGTCGAAAAATTGGACCTCAATCTGTAAATCCCTTGATGAAGAGGGACTAAGAATTAAAAGTATCCAGAAGTTCAATTTAGTAATGATTTCTAAAATGGGACGGAAACTAAAATAGAAACTTGATTATCTTTGTGCAGCAATCCTAAAACCAAAAAATTATTCAGACGACGATGTTCTTCACATCAATAACAAACCAAATAGGAATGATAGTTGGATTTAAAAAGGTATTCTAACTGGCATAAATAAGATAAAACAATGTTGTTTTAGGGAAGTTGGAATTGGAAAAACATTGATATTTGGGGTGATTTCGAATACCGGATACGATGCCACCAATTCCAAGCCCGGATATAAAAATACAAGAGTTCTCTAAAGTATGTCAAATGATCACATCTGAAAATACGTGAGATCTTGGAAAACTTGTCAAATATTCTGATTACCAAACCATAAAATATAAAAATTAAGCAAATAAGGATATTTGATGCTGATAAAAAAAACATAACACGTTGGACATTAAACAAAAAATGTATGTGTGTATCCTCATCCAAATTAGATGTAGTAATCTAATGACGTCGTTTTCCTTGATCAACCTTCTTCTTTCATATTTGGGATTTTGATTAAAAACTCACACTTGACCTGTAGAGTAAAAATATTGCGAAGAAAGAAGCTTCATATGTCAACTATTTTTCTAAGGTAAACATATCGATTCACTATAGTGGAAATGCCAAGGCTGTTCGGATTTATAAGTTTCAAGCAGTTTCCACCAATATCCAAACCTCTAGCAAGTGCAATTATGCAACTTATTTTATTTTATTTTGAAGCCTAACTTATGCTTTTTTTATCCCTAACCAACTTGATCCTTTTTTTAATACTTTGATTCATCTCTAAACGGAATTTAAAACAGTTTATAGTAAAATATCATACACACCATATAATCTTGGAGAAAAACAAGATATGGGAATATGTGTGATCCTAACAAACAATCACAAAAACTCCATTTTGGCATACATTTGTTGGTCACATTTCATGTGGCTGAAGTTTCCTGATCCCCAACAAAATGTGGTATGTGGTCCACATGAACACAAATTTTGACATTTATATCATTTAAATACAACTGATATATCTAAGCTAACAAAATATGAAGAATTCTTTTTTTTTTGTTTATCAACGTAAGCTTTCTTAAAATGGTATAATTGCATTTATTGGTTTAGTAGGCGAAGATGATCGTTCAAATAGTGTATCTCGAAGCTGAAAAATATATTAGAACGTGACTATGTTGTATATACCCTTAACATAGAATATTCCTACCTTTCGTGGAACAAGGTCATATCCTGCCAGTAAAAAGGAAGATTGATGTTCACGCAAGTGAGTATTTGCCCGATTCTTTATTTTGAAAGGCACATACACCTTTTAGCTGTCTCCTGATAACCATTATCCTCATCGATATCGACACCGGGAAAAAATTAACAGGTTATATTATAATTGAAAAATTAAAAAAATAGGGGTGTTTGTAGATGTTAACATCTCATGCAAGGTGGTTGTATAGTTTAATTTCTGTGTACGAGTGAATTATACGAAATTTATCTTCTTCAGAGTTCTGGAACCCTGAATTTTTTCTTCTTCTCAATTTTTGCTTCATTTTTTGTATTTAATATTTATTTCATGTGTGCTCTTGTTTCAATTTAGATGTTTGATATTGGTTTATTTTAAGAGTCACTTGATTATGTACTAGAGTCAACTTCATATAGGTTAGCTTGAAATTATTAGGATATGAGACATTACAAGTATTGCGAAGACTTGAAGAAGTGAAGAAGTAAGGAGCTACAACGACAACATCATCCTTCCACTTGAGGTTAGTGATATTTGAATTGAACTGTTTCATTCCCTAACGTATCTTTCAAGTCATGCATATTGAAAACAAAACTGCGAAGCATGAATGTCACTCTAGTTAGACATATTATTAAGGAATACAATACGAGGTTTATTGCTTAACCATTAAACTTTGTAGATAAGACATCGACATAATCTTTTGAATGCTATTGTGATTATGTATGGGTATAAGGTGAAGATTTCATCCTAGGAAACAATTTTTTACATTTGTTTTAAGGAAGTAAATTCATGAACTTGTTTTATGAATCGAAAAGGAAATCGCCAGGCATTATTGGTATTGTTATTCATTGCATATCTTGTGAACAACCAATATGTGTGATTAGTATAACCGCTCATGACTTGTTTATGTTCTTGGTAAAACTATTCACAAAGGCCTGACTTTTGTATTGGTATGACTTTTATTAGTGAAACCGATCTTAAGTAATCACCTAAGATGGTATGATCGAGTTTGTGATTTTGTGTATGACCGACTCTGGGTAAAGGGGAACCGATCCTAGTAAGAGGTGCAACACATCACAAAGGGGAATCGATCCTTGTATGAGGTGCAGCAAGTTTTTAGCAGAAAGGGGAACCGATCCTATGGAAATGTGCAACACGCTTTTAGGCAAAGGGGAACCGATCCTATGGACATGTGCAGCAAGTACAAGTTAGATACCATATATATGTGGGGAACCGATCCTAGTACCTAGTCAACCGAATTTTTGGATAGCTAGTGTGACTATGCAAAGTACTCACATGGAGGTAGAACCGAAACTTGTTTTGGTAGAACCGTGAAACCCATGATTTGTGATTGAGTGTTCTTGATCAATCACATAGTTCTTGAAAGTCAGATGAACCAATTCTAAACTTGTTTGGAAGTGTGGAAAATCGGTTTCAAGGTTGTAAGTATGAAAGAGGACTTACAAATTAAGGACGTCGACATACTTTGAACATGTGCAGTAACACTAATCTTTAATTGTTCAAAGTTATTCCTTAATAGCTAAAGGAAGAAAATCCCGGATCGAATAAAATAAATTGAGAATCTTTAATTTAAGGTTTTTAATTTTATTTTAGGAAAATAAAAATTAGTAATGTGCATTTACTAGTTGGATATTTTCCAAGAGATTTTCGATCATTATTTGGACAAAGCATTTCCAGGAATTATGGAAACCGAATCTGGAATATATTGCATATCTTGAGAATATTTTCGGTTTTGGAAATTCCTTGGTGTCCAAACTTCCTTGGTCTATAAATATGAAAGTTTGCATTTCAAGCAAACTAATCCTTCATACAGCAAAAACTATCTCAGTTGTGTTGTTACTGGTGAAGCCGCCTATTCGAAGAGGAGAGTAACCTAATTAGGCGAAATCTCTTACGGCCGCTCAGTTTAAAGCCTTCTTTGGGATTGAGAAGCTCTATTAGTACCGTTGGTGGGAAACTAGATAATTGCGGTTTATCTTTTTTTTCGATTGATTTGATTGACTAACGGTGGTTGAACTTTTATTGCACCTAGTTTGTTTATGCTTGAGAATCTTCTCTTCTGATATAAGATTCACTCAAACTAGATCGAAGTTTCGTGGGGATCTTTAGACTGTTTGTAGATCTGAAGACATCTTGTGATAATCCATTGTTAACAGACTCCGTTATGTACGTGATTGATCACAAGAGATTCAAGTTGATTGTGTTCGGGTGTTATTGAAGATCTTAGAAGATTTGAAAAACAAAGAAGATATTGAAGATTTCTGATTTGGGATTCATAATCTTTGGTGTGCACAATACTTGTTTCGGTATAGAGGATCCAACTATAATCGGTTTATCCTTATGGTAGATTAGATTGATTAGTTGTGTAGATCGGCATCAATGCAATTCTTTGTGATTAAAAGTATTGATTGCAAAATCTTAACAATTACTTCGGTAGTTGATAATATGATAGATATAAGAACCTGAAGAAGGAGTTTATTGAGATAAACAGAAGAGACTTTGTCGAACTCACATCACTTGGTTGAAAAAGTTGCTACCAAACAGATTTGTTGTTCCTTTCTATTTGGAATATGAACCAAATAAATTATTCCAAGTACGTGACTTATTCATAAGTTGGAGGCGTGGGAATACAGACGGAACTAGGTGAACTATAGGTTTAGTTGCTTGGTCTCAACTATACGAAGTTGGTTTGATTTTGTATAGTGGCTTAATCCCGAGAGTATTCATTTTCGGACAAGGTTCCGAGGTTTTTCTCGCGATTTCCTCGTTCACAAAATCTTGTTGTGTCTTTTACTTTTCTATTTCCGCAATTATAATTGTTTTTATTATAATTAGAAGTAAAATACACAAACGTTAATTCCTATTTACTTAATAAGTAATCCTATTGTGTTTGGTTAAGTCCGAACCTTTTTATCAAGTAAACATACTTCGTCGTTGTATTGTCTCGATCTCACATCCATAGACAATCACACAAAGTGTGAACCGATTTGTTGTATTGTCTCGACTCAGTCCATAGACAATCACTTCGGAGGAGAAAGGACTTATAGGTGGAAAAGTTTTAGATTGAGGTATATTTGGGTACCCTCATCTTTTCATAAGCTTTCTGTACATCCAGTTTTGCGAGCTATTTTGGGATCCTTATTAAGGCTTGAGGTTTTGATATGGTGGAATAGCTCTCCAAAGCAATTGCTATGTTATCATGATTTGATCTTTGTGGTACAAATGCACTTTGATAGGGGCTTATTAGGAAGGGGATAAGGGTCCGATTCGATTAACTAGTATTTTTCTATGATTTTATATGTGACATTACATAACCCTATGGGTTTGAATTGTAAAGGCTTTGATGGATGATCCACTTTAGGTATTAGTGTTATGTTTGTGTGATTCATGAGTGGATGCATATTACGATTATTGAAAAAACTTTGAACCATAGCTATCAATTAGGAGTGAGTTGTTTCCCAAAACACTTTGAAAAACTTACTTGTGTAACCATCAGGACCAAGAGCACTATCAGAATTTATAGATAAGAGAGCTTGTTTAATTTCCGTTGCAGTTACCTCCTTAGTGAGTAAGTCTGACTGCCTGGGAGTTAATCTTGAATTGATATCGGAAAAAAAGATCTTCATCTATCACTGTTGGTGGGGCCGTGTATTGTTGAGTGTAATGATCAAGAATGAGTTGAACTACGTCCTCATTTTTATGCACCCAGTTGTTTTGTGGGTCTTGAAGTTGTTGTACATTGTTACAGGCTCTGTGAATGGTTGCTTTGGCGTGGAAAAAAGTTGTATTGAGATCGCCAGATTGTAACCATTGAATTCTGGATCTTTGCTGCCAGTATGTTGCATGACATTGTAGCAGCTCTATATGATCGATTCTTAGCTGCTTTTCCTGAGCCAACCAAAATTCCAGTTCGTTACCAGATTGGATAGCACAATGATACTGAGTAAGTTTATCTTGTTCGTCGATTTCTTGATCATAGTTGGAAGGTGACCAAAAGTTTCCTTATTCCATTCCACTAGTGTTTGACCAATTATTATGAGTTTCAATTGAAGATCAAGGATAGGTTCAACGTCTTGTTGTTGTACCCACGCCGACTCAACCACTTGCTTGAGTTGCGGATGAGTGAGACATAGGTGTTCAAACTTGTAATTTTTGTTCCTTGTCGGTCTATTGCTTTTCCTTGCGGTAGAATCGGGGATGATCGGATGCTATCCTTGGTAGATGAGTAATCGAAGCATGTAATTTAGCAAGACGCCAATCTTTGGGTTGCCAGGACTCTATCCAGTCTCTCTAGAATGTTATCCCGCCCTAGTTGGTTGTTTGTCCAAGTATAAGGGTCACCTTGGAATCCTAAATCTATGAAACCCATTTGGTCTATCATTGTGAGGAATGGTTGAGATTGTGGATAGGTTACTTGTCATCCTCCCTTTTTTTTCCGATTGATTCAAAATGTCATTGAAATCTCCTAGTAATACCCAAGGCATTGTTCGGCTAATGTTGTGGAAGATTGACGGAAATTCCTGCCAGAAGTTTTTCCTAATATCGGGGTGTGGTGGGGCATATATACATGTACAAAGCCAAGGCTGCCCAGGGGCTGGTGGAGTAACCAATGTATGAATATAATTTTGTGATTGAAATATATACCTCATCACTAATTAACAAGATAAGTAGGTGCAGTCCCAGTAATAAACCAAAAAGAAAAACTAGATTTCTCTATTGGTGGTAAGTGGAAGTTACCATGAACTCTATCCTATAATATGTTTAGCCCATAAATATCCACATTGTTAAACACTTAGTTCGACTTTTTTTACCCCAAATTTCTTGCAGTCCAACATATAGTTGTATCTCAAGAATCAACAAGAAAAAAAATATGAGAAAGAGAATTAATATCCTGGTGTATACTCTTTAAATCTCAAACACAAAATAAAACATGTTTCTCATCACGGTTCTTTTTTCGTTTCTTTCAATAGATTCCCCTTCAAAGTTTTGTATAGAAAAAAAAATTACGATTTTCCATGAAATTTTATTCACCCTGAAAGTTTTCTTTTTTCAAAATAATTCTAGTATGTGCAAATGAATGAATTTTATTCACCCCTGAAGCATCACAAGTTTATTTATTATTTCATTAACAGTTGTTAACGCTTCAATGTTATTGAATGTTATTCTTATGTCGATCGGCCTTGGAGGCGTTATCACATCGGTCAGAAGTATTTTCTCAAAATCATTTTCCATATCCACATCCTGAAAATATCATAGTAAAAACGTAACCCTTCTACCAAATTATAATGTGGTAAAAATATTAAAACATTTAACTAAAATAATATACTAAATGATAGTTAATCCACCGAGAGTGATTTTTCGCACACTATATAAGAACCAATCATGAAAATTTCACTTTGACGTACATTTGCGGGTTACATTTCAAGTAGCTAAAGTTTCCCAGCCCCAACAACATGTGGTATGTGGTTATCCAGCTAAGCTAACTAAATCGAAATAATATTTTCTTGTTAACCTGTCTGAAGTTTTGAGTTTGTTTTTAGTTAGTTTCTCATATGAATCTAATAGGATACTTTCTAGTTTTCAGAATAATATTTATTTAAAAGTCAATAATTTATAATTGCTTAAGCAATGCATCTCAAATTTCAAAAAATATGACTCCCTCGTCCAACATATATATGCGGAATTTGTATAGTAATCTCTTAGGTTAAGAAATTTTCTTGATCTCATAAATATCTATCTACTATCCTATTTTAACTCTTGTCTTATTCTCAAGACAATTACCCTTATAAAATAATAAGAGTATTTGTGGAAAATTTAACTTCAATTTGTGTCCCTTCTATTTAACGGGGAAGCTAAAATTTTGAACTCTTCATATATATGTTAGTCGGAGGGAGTAGAATGTTAATGGAGAAATATGTGGGGTGTATGTAAATATTAAATATCCACATAGGGGTTTTGTAAATGTTAACATTTCAAGCAAAACGGTTGTATAGGTTAACTTTCAGTGTAGGAAGTATTACACGAAATTCATCGTCTTCAGAGATTAAGAATCGTGATTCATTCTTCTTTTTCAAAGTTACTTATAATTTTGAAAGTCTATAAATAAAGAAACTTAAAGAACTGGGAATCCCAATCCCTGACACTTCTGTGTCCTAGTTGATTGTTAGAGTCGTTCTCTATTAACCTAGATTTTCATTGATAAACACTAGTATAACAGGCACGCGCGATGCGCCTTCCGTTCCTTTTGGTAATTTTGTTGTTTTCGTGTAGTAATCACCGGTCAAAGTCAACACTCAGTCAATGGTTGGTATTTTTGTTGTTTTCGTTTCCTAATCTAGACGCATGCGCGTTGTTCCAGTTAAAAAGAAATTGAATTCTTTACTCAATAAGTTTTTAGTCTAAAACATCAATTTACACAAAATGTATCTCTGATGCACTTTATACGGTATACTTCAGGACAAGAAAACTTCATTGCACATTTTTCTTAAAAAACTCACATGTTGAGCAACAATATAACCCACCAAATCCAAACTGTTTGGTTCCGATATAAAACTCTCTTCGATATATTGGTATCTCAGTTAGCTTTAGGTCTAGTTTTTGATGTAGCATTGTCCACACCAACGATGTTAATTAACATCCAGTTAAGATTCGGTGTAAACAAAGTGTAATGAATTATTTAGGCACAAAAGTTGACGAAAGTGTTGTATACCCACGTCTTTCTTAAAACTGTTATAAATGGCCGATTAAATAAGGGTGTAAACAAAGTGTTATCCAACTTTTAAAGATTCGACCAATAGAATCCCTCCAAGTGTCCTCACCAGGTTTACTTTAGTTCAAAGCTTTTATCTAATTTAATTTGAGAGGGGTGTCACATTCACCGTGCGACGTGGGAGGTTATACACAAGTAGTACGTATTCAATCTAGGTAGTTCAAGTCCTTATCAATTGTGATCAATTACGAAACTAGTTCTTATAGAACTCATATCTTCAAAGATAGATAATAAATTTCATACTTGACAATTCGGATCATCTTGATTTGGATACAATTAGATGGGTCTTGGATATTGATTAGTTTGAGTTACTCAAAATCTACGGCATGTAAGTCAGCGGAAGGTCAAAAAAAAAGCCCATTTCTAACATTTTCATGTCGAGTTTTCAAGTCGATTGTAGGTGATGTGCATCGGCTGCTTCATAATCTGTAATATTATTAAACTATGACTTATTTTTCGGGGGTCTAAGTAAACTATCTTATATAAAATTTGGTTTCATTGAATACAAGAGGAGTCCAAAAGTCTATTTACTCTTCATCATCATCATCATCATCATCATCATCATCATCATCATCATCATCGGTGATAACATTTCATCATCATCATCATCTTCATATGTTATTGCGAACAACGACGATCTTTTAATACCTATATCGTTGAACTCGCCGGTGAGATCTCTGATTGTTTTCAAATGTGTATCAAAAGGTTGGTTCTCTCTCATTTCAGATCTATTTTGCATTCACAAGTATACAATGCAATCATGTCTTCCGATTCCAAGATTTGTTTTGCTGAAACTCTCTTATCTTTGATAAATCTGCAGATCACGAATTTATCGCCATTTTAGAGCATTGCTCGGTAACTCGCATGCGTTGCTATCTCAAGCATGTTTGTCAATATTAGTGATCAAAACTATATGTCTTGATTTCTAGTTTACCTATGACTAAGTCTCGGTCTAGGATAGTTAAGTGTAGTTGAGCTCCAGACTCCATGGCGATCATCTTACGAAGACGAAGAACTACTCGAGGAACAAGTGGAACTTCATCCGACAAAAAGGTATGTGGAGACTTGAACTTATCCGTCACTCAAAAGTCTATTCTATCTCCTACTCTTGAGACAATAGTCGTATAAGTATGATAGTTTTCATACATACACATTTGCTATTTTGAGCCAAGTTTACTCGCCTATATTTTTCTCGAAATATGTGTTGGTGGGCTTTCGCTTTAACCATTTTCATCTTTACCCGTGACGAAAGTCATGATGACATTTTAATCTTGAAAATAGCTTTGATGACGATAGTCGTGAATAACAATTGTTATAACATTATAGAACAATATTTTAATGATTGAAATGTAGAGGTCAGATTACCATCTATGGATATAAGCATATATAGTGTGTTCGCACATTAGTGTATAAATCCATGTACCGAAAACCAAGTGTGTGCATATGTGTGCATACGGTATTGGTGAAGGAGACAGGTTGTGCACGCATACTGGCGCAAATTTTCCTCCAAGAAAATTCTGCTGAGTTTGGAGTTTACTAACTCATAAAACCAAGATCACCTTAGGTACGCGTACCACGCGTCTTGGCGGAACTTTTCTACCCGAAAATTCTGTTGAGTTTGGAAACCAAAGCCAACTCAAATCCGGTAGCTAATGTACGCATACCCGTACACGTACCCAAGCTAGTTATTTATCAAATCGGTAGTTCATGAGCTTAAAACAATAAATTATAAGGAATGCAATCTTTGCAAACCATGGATATATTGTTCATGAATTGATTCAAGTGGATCAAACCGATTTTGCTTCAATTGTGTCTATAAATAAAGACCAAAGCAATTGAACAACTCGTGAACTAGTTATTATGAGTCATTTGAACTACTTATGAGAAAAATGAATACGGTTAATATGAAAGTGCTCATATAGCTAACCATTGGTTAACTATTTGTGAACCAACTAAGTGTACACGTTTAGGTACGGTTACTCAAACCTAAATGAATACATTTCATTTGTGTGTGACAAGCTAAGTTTCGATCTAATGGTTGAAAGATATTAGCTTGGTTGAATCGGAGTTTTTCATCTAACGGTTAATATTGAATGCTTTATTACCAAGGTAACTTAGATTGCAAACCCTGATTTGAAAACTATATAAGGGGGACTCTAGCAACCGGAAAAACTAATCCCCACACCTCTTGTGTGATACTAGTTGGTTTTGCTAGAGTCGATTCTCCTTTAACCTTAGGTTTCTTCTCGAGACCCCGTAGGTTAACGACGAAAGACTTCATTGGGATTGTGAAGCTTGAAGAAACTACTTCTCTTGTATTTGAGCAATCTGATCTTGCCATTTTCTATCGTACGAGTTCAATTGAATAATTGACTTGAGATTATATCTCCGATAGAAATGAGATAAAAAGAAATCACAAACATCTTCGTCTCATCGTTTGTGATTCCGCAATATCTAGTTTCGCTACCATACGATTTAGATTATTGTGAGGTGATTGATAATACTAGGTTGTTCTTCGGGAATATAAGTCTAGGGTTATTAGTTCCCATTCACCTTGATTTATCAAAAGACGGAACAAAAACTCATAGTTTATCGTGGGAGACAGATTTATCTATCACCGTAGAATTTTCTCGTGTGATAATCTGATTTGTTTATTGAAGTCTTCGACTTTGGGTCGTAGCAACTCTTAGTTGTGGGTGATATACGCTAAGGGAATCAAGTGCGTAGTATGTTGTTGGGATTAGAGACGTAAGGAGCGCAATCGTACCTTGAATCAGTGTGAGATTGATTAGGGTTCAACTACAGTCCAGGACCAAGTTAGTTTGTAGTAGGCTAGTGTCTCGTAGCGGCTTAATACCGTGTGGTGTTCAACTGGACTAGGTCAGGGTTTTTCTCGCATTTACGGTTTCCTCGTTAACAAAACTTCACGGTGTACGTGTTATTTTTATTATGTATTATATTTCGTTATATAATTGAAATATCACAAAGTTGTGCGTTGAGATCAATCAATTAGAATATCCAACCTTTGGTTGTTGATTTACATTGATTGACACTTGGATATTGGTCTTTGGTACCATCCAAGTTTATCTCTCTAGTATTTGATAAAGACTCGCATATTTCCATTTGCTTGAGTAAAGATCAAATCGTGAGATAGAGATATTAACTCCTTGATATACTTTTTATTAACATTGAGTCGACTATCTAGTTGATTCTCTTAAAGTATATTAGAGTTAGTCCATACAGATTGCTAATTGAAATATTGGGTGAGGTTGTTGTACCCCCGCTTTTTATTTGGTATCAAAGAGGGAAAACACGTTTAAGACCTCAAAATTCCGTGTTTGTAGCGATCTCACTCTATGGACAGAGGTGCTATCTTTATTAACGTACCACCAGTCTTCGATGGCTCAAATTACTTGTGGTAGAAAATTTCTATGCAAGCTTTTCTTCAAGCGCGTGATTTTCATTCATGGGTATATGTTGTTAATGACTATGATGCTCCCGTTGTGGCAGTAGGGAATGTAAACGTTCCTAAGAATATTGGCAAATACGATGCTGCTGAGATACTTGCTGCAAAGCAAAACTCCGACGGTTTGAATGCCATCATACATGCCATTACCCCAAATATTCAGCACCATGTGTCAAATTGCACTAGGTCTAAAGATGCGTGGGATGTTTTAGAAACCGTATTCGAAGGTAATACCAGTGAAAAGGAAGCTAGGCTTCAAAACCTTAATTCCGATTGGGAAAACATTCGTATGGCGAGATGAAGATTCATTTGATGAGTTTAACCGCAAAGTGTCCGAAATTGTTAATGCATCTTTTGCATTGGGTAAGATTATTCTTGAAAAGGACATTGTGATGAAAATTCTCGGATGTTTGCCATCCGGATAGGACTATAAGAAGCATGCCATCGTTGAGGGAAATAACCTTGATAATCTTTCCATAAATACGCTGGTTGGGAAGCTTAATATCTTTGATCACGAGCATTCATCCAAATCTAAGGATATTACTTTAAAAGCACTAAAAGACATAAAATTACTTGATAAAAGTAAAAATATGTATATATCTGAAGACGATCACTCTGAGACTGATTCATCAGATGAAGATCTTGACAAATCGGTCTCGATGATCATAAGACAGTTTAGAGATCTTTTGTTGAAGAGAAATAAACGGTTCTCCAGAGATAAGCCTAAAGCATCAGTCAAACCTCATAATCGTATTCCTCCTAAAAACAGGGACACAGATGAAACTAATGACGAGGATATGCCCCAATGCTTTAAGTATAAGGGATTTGGTCATTTTGCAAACGAGTTCCCAAATCGTAGAAAATACACTGGGAACAAAGGTTTTGTTGCGACACTTGATGAGATGTCTGACAATTATGATTCTGATGAAGACAAAAAATCAAGTGTTGCTCTTCTATGTGAAAATATTGATTTTGATAATTGTAGCAATACATACATCAATCTTGATAATCTTCTAGAAGAGAACCCAATCAAGATGGAAGAATCATTTGACCCCTCTATTGGAAACTCCATGTTTAATGTTTCGGGATCAACTATGTGCCTAGCAGCTTGCTCATCTCGGGTTCCTGAACCATCTTATACGTTGACATGCTCCTATTGTTCTCTCAAAGGTCATGAGTTTTCAAAGTGTTTCAAATACAAACACAAGATGAGATATGTCAATAAATTTCAATGAAGAGCAGATTGTTTATCTACCAAGATTAAACTAGCGGAGAAAACATCTAAGGTATGTAAGATCTTATCTTCCTCGAAGAGATTAGTTTTAAAGATAAATATAGGCCATTAGATAAGAAAACATGGTCTAAACATACGGAAAGGAAGGGTTCCATAGATTCCGTCCAAAAGGGTCATGGTGGACAGATTGTTGTTCACCACAAAGACAATTTAATTGTGTTGTCTTTGTGCATCTTGTCTCATGTGCATGTTCAAAAGAGACAAGATCTTGCACACCTCATGCTTCAAAATATAAAAATAAAAAATTTGTTTTCTAGCTTTGTGTTGTTTGGTTTTTGGATTTCCTTCATATCATTGTTGATATTGGAAAGGATCTCTTTGCCAAAAGAAGAGGGTTATTTGCGACAATGCCACTCTTTATAGGGTTGTGATCTGTGCGTACACAAAACTGTTTAAAGGTTTGAAACCCCACATTCCTTTTTCCTTCTCTCGATACTCTTTATATCTTAAGACCGCTTGTTGAGGTTTGATTGTGAACTCCCCCAAACCTTACTTTCATGGATACTCCAAGCATCATGTCTTCTGATGGGAAAGATATCAACATGATTGTTAAGCCATCAATCACTAAGGAAAAAGAGAAATCTCAATTGCCTCCATCTTTAAAAAAAAAAAGAATGAATGTGAGGAAGCCAAGAGTTGTTCATTCAAACTCCCTTTAAGTTTTTCGATGTTCTTGAAGAGTTGAAGCCTGACAAGAAAAGAGATTCAAAGCAAATAAAGGCTTGCGTTTTAAGATCATTGGAAATTCGAAGGCCACAGTTCGACATCATCAGCCAATAAGGTATTAGTATTGACTCCATCCTCCAAGAACCATATGTTCCAATGGATGTTGATGACAAGGAGTTCGGGGACGACAAGGAAGTTTTCAAAGATCTTAATGTCTAGTAAAACTTCTTAAAAGAATTTTATTCTTGTTTTTGTTTAAGAAGGATAACCAGGGTTTGGAATAGCCATTATTGTGAGTACACATAGCTATGTCCAACGTCTTCATCTTCATGTTTTTAGATTTATTTGTTTAAATTCTAAAGTTATGTTTAGAAGATGATTTTTGCAGTATTAATCTTTATGGTTTAATATATTTCAATATGTTATGGGATATGTATGTTTGCGTCCGTGAACTATTATTGTCCCATACGATGTCAAAAGTTATCTCGGTTATATGTCGATATGCATATATTGATACAAGATCGATGAAATTTTGACAAACAAAAGTAAGCCTATTATGTCATTTATTGATGGAAGATAGGTTAAAATATTTTGTTTACAAGGATTATGTCTATTATATGTCATCGTGCAAATAGTGATGGAAAATAGAATGAATCCTTGTATATTCCGCAATATTGATCTTCCCTGATCCATATTTTATGTATATACTGTGCGGCTCCATAAGTCTTATTGTGTGAGCACTTCCAACTAGACTAATCATTGATTCGTTTGTGGTTATTTTGGTTGTGTATTCCGATTAAATTAATCATGGGTTCTTTTGTGGTTAGTTTAATTGAGAATTTTGGATACAAAATCATTTTATGGTTTTTAATGTCCAAAGAAATCCTTATTTTCTCGTAAAAGTAAGGTCGCTCTTGTTGTTCTTTCGGGAATGACATCAAATGGGGGAGAGTTCTTTTGAACTTGTGCTTAATTGCCATATCTTTGTGGGGAGTGCGGCTATGGAATATTGGAGGATTTATCTTGTATCTTTATAAACTCTGTGATGAATGCATTTAGCTTCGGCTTTATGATTGCATCTAAACAAAGTTGATATGTACTTTTCTTTGGTCTTGAAGTGTCTCCATGGAAATTTCATTAGGATCCCGTTTCGTACCTTTGCCAATTTTATTGACAAAAGGGGGAGAATTAATATGTAGTTCACACTACAAATACTTATGGTTTTCGGATCATCATGTAAGGGGAAGTGGTTTTCGTGTTGAGACGAAGTATTGACTAAGGGTAGTAAAACATATCACCATAGTATTTTTGTCGAAGTTGTGATATTGATGTTGTGTAATAATACTATGACACTGTATAACAATGATCGAGAGCTTTTGTTTTCTCATTGTTATGGCTACGGGACTTCAACAACTATGATGTTGAATTGAACATCTATGTAATCATGGGAGTTCTTGGAAAAGATGAAGTTTTCGAGTAATGTTTAAGTACCAAGGAGATCAAGCATGTGGACGAGAAGCTATAAATTTTTATCTATTTTGTAATCCATATGTATTGATAGGTTTGTCACTAAAATTGGCAAAGGGGGGGATTTTTATAGCACTGCTCGGTCGAACTCGCATACGTTGCTATCTCAAGCATGTTTGTCAATATTAGTGATCAAAACTATATGTCTTGATTTCTAGTTTACTTATGACTAAGTCTCGGTCTAGGATAGTTAAGTGTAGTTGAGCTCCAGACTCCATGGCGATCATCTTACGAAGACGAAGAACTACTCGAGGAACAAGTGGAACTTCATCCGACAAAAAGGTATGTGGATACTTGAACTTATTTGTCACTCAAAAGTCTATTTTATCTCCTACTCTTGAGACAATAGTCGTATAAGTATGATAATTTTCATACATACACATTTGCTATTTCGAGCCGAGTTTGCTCGCCTATCTTTTTCTCGAAATATGTGTTGGTGATCTTTCGCTTTAACCATTTTCATCTTTACCCGTGACGAAAGTCATGATGACATTTCAATATTGAAAATAGCTTTGATGACGATAGTCGTGAATAACAATTGTTATAACATTATAGAAGAATGTTTCAATGATTGAAATGTAGAGTTGAGATTACCATATATAGATATAAGCATATATAGTGTGTTCGCACATTAGTGAATAAATCCATGTACCGGAAACCAAGTGTGTGCATATGTGTGCATACGGTATTGGTGAAGGAGACAGGTTGGGTATGCGTACTGGCTGAACTTTTCCTCCCGGAAAATTCTGTTGAGTTTGGAGTTGACAAACTCATAAACCAGACACCTTAGGTACTCGTACCCGTACGCGTACTGGCGGAACTTTTCTACCTGAAAAATTCTGCTGAGTTTGGAAACCAAAGCCAACTCAAATCCGGTAGCTAAGGTACGCATACCCGTACGCAAACCCAAGCTGGTTATTTCTCAAATCGGTAGTTCATGAGCTTAAAACAATAAATTATAAGGAATTCAATCTTTGCAAACCATGTCTATATTGTTCATTAATTGATTCAAGTGGATCAAACCGATTTTGCTTCAATTGTGTCTATGAATAAAGACCTAAGCAATTGAACAACTCTTGAACTAGTTCTTATGAGTCATTTGAACTAGTTATGAGAAAGATGAATACGGTTAATATGAAAGTGCTCATATGGCTAACCATTGGTTAACTATTTGTGAACCAACTAAGTGTACACGTTTAGCTATGATTATTCAAACCTAAATGAATACATTTCATTTGTGTGTGACAAGCTAAGTTTCGATCTAACGGTTGAAAGATATTAGCTTGGTTGAATCATGTTTTTCATCTAACGGTGAATATTGAATGCTTTGTTACCAAGGTAACTTAGATTGCAAACCCTGATTTGAAAACTATATAAGGGGAACTCTAGCAACTGGAAAAACTAATCCGCACACCTCCTGTGTGATACTAGTTGGTTTTGATAGAGTCGATTCTCCTTTAACCTTAGGTTTCTTCTTGAGACCCTGTAGGTTAACGAATGAAATACTTCATTGGGATTGTGAAGCCATACGAAACTACTTCTCTTGTAGTTGAGCGATCTGATCTTGCAATTTTCTATAAATGAGTTCAATTGAATAATTGACTTGAGATTATATCTCCGATAGGGCAAGATAAAAATAAATCACAAACATCTTCGTCTCATCGTTTGTGATTCCACAATATCTAGTTTCGCTACCATATGATTTATATTATTGTGAGGTGATTGATAATACTAGTCTGTTCTTTTCGGGAATATAAGTCTGGGTTATCAATTAGTTCATGTTCACCTTGATTTATCAAAAGACGGAACAAAAACTCATAGGTTTATCTGTGGGAGATAGATTTATCTATCACCGTAGAATTTTCTGTATGATACCGATTTGTTTATTGAAATCTTCGACTTTGGGTCGTAGCAACTCTTAGTTGTGGGTGAGATCCTCTAAGGGAATCAAATGTGTGGTATCCTGCTGGGATCAGAGACGTAAGGAGCGCAATTGTACCTTGAATCGGTGTGAGATTGATTAGGGTTCAACTACAGTCCAGACCGAAGTTAGTTTGTAGTAGGCTAGTGTCTGTAGCGGCTTAATACAATGTGGTGTTCAATCTGGACTAGGTCCCGGGGTTTTTATGCATTTGCGGTTTCCTCGTTAACAAAACTTCTAGTGTTTGTGTTATTTCTATTCCGCATTATATTTCGTTATATAATTGAAATATCACAGGTTGTGCGTTAAGATCAATCAATTAGAATATCCAACCTTTGGTTGTTGATTTACATTGATTGACACTTGGATATTGGTCTTTGGTACCAATCAAGTTTATCTCTCTAGTATTTGATAAACACTCGCAGATTTTCATTTGCTTGAGTTAAGATCAAATCGAGAGATAGAGATATTAACTCCTTGATGTACTTTTTATTAAGATTGAGTCTGATTATCTAGTTGATTCTCTTAAAAGTATATTAGAGTTAGTCCATACAGATTGCTAATCGAAATATTGGGTGAGGTTATTGTACCCCCGCTTTTTCAAGCCTTGATGATAACAAAGTCATGACTGGTGGTGTGCCTTTTAAACTTATAAGTTTTGTGAATGATACAGTTGGTTTAAAGATCGATGGATCGCGTAATGGACTTTTATGTTGCAGCAGCTTTAGATAACATGGAAATGACCAAATCTCTTGCATTTACTCCATCCACAAATATAAGATGAACAGTTCTGTTTCGGTTCGCAGTGTGAGCTCAGTTGGAGTACAAATTGAGGAAATTTATCTTCTTCGGAGCTCAAGAACCCTGACCCTTTTTTTTTCTCAATTTTGCTTCATTTTTTTTTTTTATTTAATGTTTGTTTCATGTGTGCTCTTTTTTCAATTTAGATGTTTGATATTGGTTTACTTTTTTTTATATTTGATCGATCAAGATCAATTTGGACATTTGATTTTGATTTGATTTTCGATTTTTTTTTGTTCGATTATAAAAAAAGTTATTTTTAGTTAAGAATATAGGATTTCATCCTGGAATCTTATGGTTAATTATAAAGAAAATATAAAATATTAATATGGTGCGTGACTCGTGAAGCTAAGAAGTATTATTGCTATTGTTCTGATATTTACTTTTAAGTAATAAAATTAACTTAATATTTTTTGAGTGAGAGTTAAATAAAAAGTTTCAAAAATATTTAACCTTTTATGATAGTATTATGCACAGATTCCAAGACCCGAGTGATACATATTTTTTATTACACCATTCTCCAACATAAAATAAGAAAAACCTCATCACTAACAAGATACGTAGGTGCAGTCCCAGCATTAAACCAAAACAAACCAAAATTCTTTGTTGGTGTTAAGCGAAATGCACCATGAACTCTGTCCTAGAATGTGTTTAACCCACCGAAAATATCCACATTGTTAAAAACTTGGTTCGAGCAAAAAATTTACCCCAAATTTCTTGCGGTTAAACATATAGTTGTGACTTAAGAATCAACAAGGAAAAAAGAATGAGAAAGGGAATTAATACCCTAGTATATATTCTTATTCTTTACTTCTCAAATACAAAAGAAAATATGTTCCCCATCACGGTTCTTTTTTCGTTTCTTTTATCAATAGATTCCCCTTTAGAGTTTGTCAAGAAGAAAAAATGCATCATGGTTTTCCACGTTGCAACTTCTAAAGTCCGCATCTTCATTACATGGCCTTACCATCAAATGGACTATGGAAGTTGCAGAAGATCTTCGGAGAAAGTTATCCACGTACGGATCATGAGTTATTTCCAAACAAGGAACATTGGTTGAGTGAGATCGTGAAAGGTATAGTTGGTGACACTCAGTTAGAGTATAAATTGAGGAAACGTGCAGAAAGTCTTCTGGAAGAAGGTATCGATGTGTGGAATAGTAATCCCACACATCATCTAGATAATGATTATAGTCACTATTTCATTTACCCCCAAAAGAAAAAAAATATCTATTGGGGATAGTTGGACTGTTGATCACAAAGAGTCTATGTTATCATTCTTCAATATATACTTGAGTATTTATCAAAACGTGATTTGGAGTCTATAAGCAAAGTAAAAATTGAACCACAGAGGATAGAGGAAAACATGTTTCCCATCATGGTTCTTTTTTCGTTTCTTTTATCAATAGATTCCCCTTCAGAGTTTGTCTAAATAAAGAAAAAAAAATCGGGATTTTTTCTTGGAATATTATTCACCTTGAAAGTTGTCTTTTTCAGAATAATTATAGTCTGTGCAAATGAAACATTACCAATTCCTTTAATATCTCCTTAACAGTTCCTAACGCTCCAATGTTATTCAATATTATTCCTACGTCGGCAGGCGTTATCACATCGGTCAGAAGTTTTTTCTCAAAATATTTTTTATATTCACATCCTGAAAATCTCATTGTAAAAACACAACTCTGCTACCAAATTATAATGTGGTAGAAACACTAAAATATTTGACTAAACTAATATACTAAACGACAATTAGTCCATTGTGAGTGATTTTTTTTTCTTCGCGTTATTGAATTCTTTATGAACGCTCTTAAGAAAGATCATCCCTACATGATCCTTCAACGTTTGCAAAAACAATAAAAACTTATAAACTCCAAAAAGGTCCATCAACTCATCCAAATTAGATGTTTTAATATAATAACGCCGTTATCCTTAATCCACCTTTCATATTTTGGAATTTCGAAGAAAAACTCACACTGACATGCTGGTGAAAATATCAATAACAAAAAAATTAGTGTCAACTATTGTCTTAATATAAAGAGACTGGTTCACTATAGTGTAAATGTCAAGCTATTCGAACTTATAAGTTTCGAAACAGTTTCCACCAACATCCAAACGTCCCAACAAGTGCAACTAAGCAACTTTTTTTTATCGATAAGAAACTTTCTTTTTTTTTTTATACTCAAATTCATCTCCAAACGGAAATTAAAATAGTTTATATTAAAATATTATATAAACTGTATAAATGGGAAAGAACAAGATAGTGGAATTTGTGTGATCATAACAAACAATCATGAAAACTTCACTTTGGTGTATATTCGCAGGTTACATTTCAAGTAGCTAAAGTATCTTGACATCCAACAAAATGTGGGATGTGGTTATCCAACTAAGCTAACTAAATCTGATATAAGATTTTCTTGTTTCTCTGTTTGTACTTTTGAGTCTGCTTTTAATTATTTTCTCATATGAATCAAGATATGATGTTTTCTAGTTTCCAGAATATAATATTATCTAGATAAAGTATTTTAGGAGTCAAAGATTTATACTCCCTCTGTCTTTTTTTATCTATCCGCTCTGTTTATAGACATATTTTTCCCTTAAACTATCAAATATACAATTTACTTTTTATAATCATAAAATCATTTTTAATAAAAACTTAAATTCAATATCCTAAAATATTATCAATATATATATATATATATATATTTATATTAATCGTCATTCCTTTTTTAAATTAAAACATTTATGAATAGTTATAAAATTCCTAATAAAGATTCTAATTATTTCTAGATAATTTTAGTTTTGGTAACAACATAACATTAAATAGGGCTAGTCAAGGGTTAGTCATGACATTTTATAGGATTTTCTTAATATTTTGACAAAGTCAATTAGCACCGTTTATTAGAGACGGAGGGAGTAATTGTTTAAGCAATGCATCTCAAATCTCAAAAAAAAAATTAATTACTCCCTCGTCCAACATATATAAAAGGAATTTGTATGGTAACCTCTTAAGTTAAGAAATTTTCGATATTTCATAAATATCCATCTATTGTCCTATTTCAATTCTTGTTTTATTCCCACCACAATTACCCATATAAAATAATAAGTGTATTTTGTGGAAAATCTACATTCGAATTTGTGTTCCTCATATCTAATGGGAAAGCTAAAATGTCGAACTCTGCCTATGTTTGTTAGACGGAAGGAGTAGAATGTTAATGGATGACTATGTGGGGTGTATGTAACTATTAAATATTCATGTATGGATATTTGTAAATGTTAATATTTCAAGCAAGGTGGTTGCATAGATTAACTCTCAGGGTAAGATGTATTACATGAAATTCATCTTCTTTGGAGTTTAAGAATCATGATTCATTCTTCTTTTTCAAAGATACCTATAGTCTTAAAAGTCTATAAATAGAGAGACTAAAAAAACTGGGAATTTCAATCCTTGACACTTATGTGTCCTAGTTGCTTGCTAGAGTTGTCCTCTATCAACCTAGGTTTCCTCTGAGAAACATAATTTATGACTTAAAGACTTCGCTTAGGGATTAGTGAAGCCAGGTACGACTATCCTTTACATGATATATAATTCGTGTATCTTGATCTTGTTCTTATTGATCGTCGAGGTTTTCGTCAATCTCCGATCATGAATGAGATAGATATAAATCGCAAAGTTCACTTCGTCTCAGACTTTGTGATTCCTCATGATAAATATCTAAAAATCTTCATCTTCGTTCGGTTTAAGATTTTTCTTGAGAGGTGGTTAGTAATCCAGGCTTCTCATCTAACTGAGTGTAAGTGTTCCAGATTCGTGAGGGTTGCTAGTTTTGTCTATGACAAACAAATTTCCAAGATTTGATTTCAACGATATAAAGTGAAATCAAATAGCTTATCTATTAGAGGCATAATAGTATCAAAAGTCTTCACTTAGGCTGAAACAACTCTCAAGATGCACAAGACGCCAGCTAACAGAATCAATTGCGTAGATCCTTGCGAGGTTCAAGAGACGTAAGGAGCACGAGTGAAGCTGAATTGCTTGGAAGGTTAACTCGGTCTCAACGAAATTCCAGTTCGAAGTCTGATAGTAAGCTAGTGTTTATAGCGGCTTAATACGCTTTGGTGTTCAAAGTAGGACACGGACCCAAAGTTTTCCCCGCAGTGCGGTTTTCTCGTTAACAAAACTTCCGGTGTCTTGTTTTTTCTTTTCTTCATTGTATAGTTTTATATCTTTATAATAGGAACTAGTATCTTGCCCGTGCGTTGCACGGGGTTAAGTTGATTGAATTATTATTTGTGCTCAAAATGTAGACAGAGATGGGTCTTTCCTATTGTGTCAAAATATAGCATCTATTTACTTGCATAGGGATCGCATAGTATTAGTGTTCTCGAATGTCTCTCAGTGCTTGATTATATTATTTTAATAAAATATAGAGAATTCAGAGTATATTATCGGCCGCTCGGTTGGGACAACCAATCTTTTGCCAATTTTCAGTAAGCATTTTGAAATTGACAACTGACACTTAGTTTACTATTGGGAACTATTATTTTACTTCATCATTCCAGGGAGTTGAATTTATACGGTTGAATTCATCGTATTTGTGTTATGCTTTAGAGGACCAATTGGAGATTGTTATATATTTGTTTCATACCGTGGAACTGATTGAGACATTCTGAAGTCTTTGGTAAAGCTACAAAAAGAATTTATAGAAAAGCTTGTACATCAAAAAATAATGTTTATACGTACATCCCCATGGATCAAATAAATATAATTTCTCAAAAAATTAAGAATCTAAAATTCAAAAGGAAAGCTAAATTTAAAATGTACAAAAAAAATAACCGAACAATTTTTCCTTCTTCATGCCTGATAAAACGCTTTATGAAGGAAAATCTTGAGGATAAAATTATTGGAAATCTTGCGTCAAGAATTCATTCAAGTCCAAACAATGAGCTGAAAAATGTACTGAAATCATTCATGTCAGAAAAGCAATGGTTTTCTTCATACCTAGTACACATATTGAATTAATGGGTGAATAATTGAAAACCCAAAATTACAATGCCTTTAACTAGTGAAACCCAAATTAGTTATCAGAGAATAGGTCATGAATTAACACGTATTATAAACAATGAGATAAATTTTACAGTTCCCAACAGAAACTTGTGTCTATTACCGACTCTTGCTAAGCATGAGTCGCATATATTCGACCAACAACATTTTTAGTACCTATCGCAAGGATAACCAATTGATAACTAACCAACCTTTTAGCATTACAGTTGGAATCGACAAAAAGCGTACGAGTCCTTCAAGCTGCACTGCTGAAACCAAACGGTCAACATACTTTACCACACGAACTGCTAGGCTATAGAATCCTGAGTTAGCTTACAAACGACATGTGTACCATAACAGGACAGCCCGAAACATACGATATTAAATCAATCCGAAAAGTTCTTAAGCTAAGTAACATTTGAGAAAGAGTTTGAATAATTAACAAATAAATACTGATTGCAGTGGAAGCGAAGATCTTCCATAAATTGTCGTCCTAATAAACTCGCAGTTTCACCTAAATAGTGCAACTTCACTACATGTACCAAAGAAAACCCAAAAAATAAAACATTACATAATAAATTTATCAATACCTACACTATTATTTTATATATACCACCTAATGTGTGTGATGACTTGTATTGCATGTGAGCTAGTTAGTCTACTATAATCCTAAGTTGATGCTAATGTAGATAGTTGATTAGCCGATCAATGTTGGTTTCCATTTGTGGGAATCGAACCACGCGCTTTACCAATTGAGCCAAACTGTGACAAATGATGGTATATGGGGAGTTATGTAATTTTACACGATTATCGGAACCAAACGTAAAAGACTGATTTAAAATTGTGAGATGCTTTCCTAATCCACTTGCCGCATTAAGAAAATATGGTAATAACACTTACTTTAGAGAAACATAAGCATATGATTACATACCTCTAAAACTTGCGGACAAAAAGTTGGGTAGTAATGCGAATTATATATCCATACTCGCTTTTATTCCCTTCAACTTTTGTTCAGCGTATTCTCTATTTTTCGGCAATGGAAAGCAAAATTTTATCTGGTTGGCTGCACCCACTACAATTTTTGTACTCAGATTCCCTAATAAAACCATACCGTTTAAGACTATATATCTAATCAGAACAAATGCTACCCCATCAATTTGCTGCATACGTTCTCCGCTGGTTTTGATCTAAACTATCAAAAATAAGTAATCATACCTAAGATATAAATATTAACTACTTCATGATTGGTTCACCATCTTTAGGCGCAGTTGCTTACTTTGCAATAGCTATGTACATGCAACAGTTCTTTCTGCAACTGACTTATCAAATTAGAAAATCACCATCTGCAACTGACTTCCATTTAATCTTTTATTAGTTAAATTTTTTTAAATATATGACTATGAAACACAAAATTCAGAACATTGTAGAAAACAAAATCAGTTCATGAAAGTAAGTAAAACCGTGATAAAAAAAGAATCAAACCTTAAAATCCGAACAAAATACACCGACCACAAAACTTCTCCTACCAAGCTGCACATATCTCAGTTTCCTACACAAACAAAGCCAAAAACAACTATGCCATACAGGAATTATGGCATAAAGGAAGAAACAAAAACTAACCATCAAACTTATAAATGGTTTTCTGAGCTTAATCTGGATAGTTAGTTGTACCGAAGGAAAGCAAATCAACGTGAAGTATGTGATTCTTACCTAAAGTCAAAATACTTCGTGTTTTCTTTGTTGTCAACTAAAATCACCGAACCCACCCAAATATTCAGAACTTAATGGTTAGCAACACAATTTTAGAATAAAACAATTATGCGTGAAGATGTGTAAAAAATTATGATTTTTCTTTAATAGAAGATGGGGTTTAAAATAGGAAAGTAAAGTTCAATCTCTACTTTAAGCTTAATTCCATGAAGTTTTTAAAACCCCATACACTCTCCGCAGAAGAAAAATCAGTAATCACTATCCAAGTAATATCAGTAATCACAAATGTATTAACTAAAAATTAAATACTAAAATTCGAATACAACAAAATCTTCTCAAGGGAGAGTTTTTTTTTCTGATACTTAAACATAAGAAATATCAATTGTTACCTTGATATCTTTCTGAGATGGTAAGAACTCTTCCTAACATCAATTGATACACCATTTTCCTGGAAACTCGAATCAAGTATTTTGATGCTCATCCTAATTAAAAACCCTCGTTCACGAACCACACAAAATCAATAAAAAAAGAAAAGAATATATATGAAGTAGTTACCCTACATCACGGCTATCCTTATTGATTATACTTGGCCACTAATGGAACCCTAGCCTAAAATGCCAAGAACATAAACAAAACACACGTTAACAAAACAAATAGAGTTCCCAAATTCATAAGCCATGTACAAATCATGAAGTAGGGAAAAAATCATATTGTTATAGGAAATACAAAAATATAAAGAATCAATATGTAGTATTAAAATGCACTGTCAGATGATTAACCTCAACCGACAAATTGAAATAGTATGTTGTAAACCAAAAGTTAATAACTCCATATTAGTGCTTCGTCTCTCGTCAATGATAGTGTAGCAGCAGGCTCTACATTTGGAAATACAAAAATATAAAGAATCAATATGTAGTACTAAAATGACCCAGTTCAGGATGATTAACCCTCAACCGACAAATTGAAACACTATGATGTAAACCAAAAGTTAATAACTCCATATTAGTGCTTCGTCTCTCGTCAATGAAGCTCTAGAATTCAAGCTTTTGGCCTACCTTTCAATGTGAGGCCAGCAATTTGTACTCAAATTATATATACAGTAGCACAAGTAATACGTATTCAATTTAGATAGTTTAAGTCCTTATCAATTGTGAAAAATTACGAAACCAGTTCTTATAGAACTCGTATCTTCAAAAATAGATAAAAAATTTAGCACTTGGCAGAATTCGGATCCCCTTAATTTAGAGACAACTAGATTGGTCTTACATATTTGATAAATTACCACGACCCAAAATATCACTGGGACTCAAAATCTGCAGTAATGTAAGTATTATTAAACTATTAAACATTTAATATTATTAAATTTTGACTGCCGTGCAAAGGCTGCTTATAATATGTAATATTATTAAACTATGACTCATTTTTCCGGCGTCTAAATAAACTATCTTATAAAATTTGGATTCGTTGTATACAGCAGGAGTCTAAAAGTCCATTACCATTCCCCCAAGAATTCTTTCATTTCAAGATGGCTTCATGTGCTCGTAAAAATCTGCGCATTAGTGATGAGAAATCATCATCATCATCATCTGCAAATGTTATTGCGAACAACGACGATCTTTTAATACCTATATTGTTGAATCTGCCGGTGAGATCTCTGATTGTACTCAAATGTGTATCAAAAGGTTGGTCCTCTCTCATTTCAGATCCATTTTTCATTCACAAGTATACAATTCAATCACGTCTTTCGATTCCAGGATTATTTTTGCTGAAACTCTCTTATGCTGACAACTGCGAATACGAATTTATCAGACTGGATGATAGCAAAGTCACTGGTGGTGTGCCTTTTAAACTTCTAAATTTAGTGAATGATGCAGTTGGTTTAAAGATCGATGGATCGTGTAACGGACTTTTATGTTGCAGCAGCTTTATATGGCATGGAAGTGATCAAACCTTTTACATTTACAATCCATCCACAAATCAATACAAAAGCATTCTTAAATTTGAGTATAAGATGAACAGTTCTGTTTTGGTTCGCAGTGTGAGCTTAGCTTTCAATCCACTTGTATCACCTCATTACAAAGCTGTCTGCGTTTGGGAGGTTGGGAAAGACAAACTCCAGATTGAGATTTTTGATTCTAAAACTGCTACCTGGAAGCTCTCCGGAGATCCTTTCCTTGGACATTATAATTCGTTTCGCAAGTCTGGTGTGTTCTGGAATGGCTCATTGCACTGGATCAATTCAAGTCGGTTTCGCAATTGGATTAGCTTAAGTAACTCTTTTGGCTATTTCGATATGGAGCAAGAACTACTAATGAAAATGCCAGTGCCACCGGTACCGGAGATTGATCAAGGGTATGACAGGAATGTTTGGTATGACAGGAAGGTTGGGTATTTTGGTGCATACAATGGTTGTTTGCATCTCATACCAATTTACAATCACTATTGGACATGTTTTGAGATACTGGAAATGGACAGAAATTACAGGTGCTGGAGCGTAAAGTACAAAGTCGATATTGGAAATCTTATAGTTTCATATCCAGAGATGATTCCACATGATTATGATGATAACAATTTTCTCGACGTAAGATCTTTGGATGAATTGGAATTCTCAATCTTGCTTGTTCAAGAAGAAGATAAAGAAGAAGAATCAAATTTAGTGATTCATATACCAGGTAAGATTATTTGCTACAAGTTTAAGGATACGAGTTTCACAGCAACGCATAATTTGTCGCCGGATCTTGTTGGGGAGGAATCACTCCAGTACAGGTGGTTTGACGCCTATCAATACATCGAGTCACTCGCTATTGTTTAAACTCTATGTATCGTCAATGCGCAGATGAACCAAATTTTTTCAGCATTTTGATACTTGAAGGTGTACACTTTGATCTTTAAATTTTGAAATTTGTATAATCCTCTGAACTACATCTACAGACTCTTCTTCTATTTCACTGATCAGGGCCAATGGCAACAATATTTTCTTCTCTAATTCTTGATATTTCAGACTGACACAAGTTACTTGAATTGCAACACAAGTTGAAGAATGCAAATAACCATTCTAAAACACACCAGACCTAGAAAAACCATGAAGTGCAGCCAAAGAGATTTCAACAGAACCTTTTAAATGGGCGTTTTCTTATCTCTAAATACAAACAACTTCATAGTGAGACTTGAAAATCACAAGCTAAAGCAGCACTGCAAATCGAAAAGAAAATTACTTCCTGAATTGATTCTTTTATTGCTCAAAAGACAAAATTATTAAGCAAGAGCACCAAATGAAGTTACAAAAGAGGGAAACACAAAAAGTTAGTAGTAGTTACAGATGACTACTAAGCTAACAAAACAACTACAACTAAAGTCACAGACGACTACTAAGCAAACAAATCATCTAAATCCAGAATATTCAGAAGGCCATTCTAGTCACTCAGGAGCATTAATAACAGCCACAACTTCAGCAAGAAAGGTTGTTGCCACACCCAAACCACCAGACTCTGCAATAGGAAACCACCAGTACTATTTCTGCCAATAAAGCCATATCCTGCAATACCATGATTTCCTCTCGTGGCTCCATCGTCGCAAACAAGATTAACGTATGCAGGAGGAAGATTCTAAACTTGCATTCAACAGCCCATATAAGCTTGACTCTTTTGCTTTCAATCCCAAAATGTTTCAGAATCAACAGGTCATTGAAAGAATACCACATACAGACCATCTCCCATTTCAAAGAGTGATTTTCTTATCATCAGCATCCCCAGACCAAAGAAGTTTCTTATGACCTTCACACTCAAGAATGATACTCTTCTTTGGCCATCTATAAACAGCCATATTAAACACACGAATGTTAAAACAAATTTAACGAGAGTCACTCTATCCTGCAAAGCTAGCATATTACCTTCCAGTTTGCAATGAAATCCACTCTCAGCAATGAAGAAATCCCCAATATTATCCCTTCCAATAAACCCATAGCCTTCAATCCCAATATTGCCTCTAGAGGCACCGTCACAGCATAAGAGAATGGTGCTGATTTCAGGTAAAAAGCACAAAAGCTCTTACCATCTTTACTCTTCTGCAAAGAATATCAAACTGTCTTATAAGGATGGTTAAAATCTTCTTATAGAAAGATGGACACACAGTTTCCAATTCTCATACCAACAACGTTTAACAGTCCCTTTAAATCTATTTCTATTAACAGCTAGAGTTACAGAAAACTGACCTGAGTGATGTCCACACCACACCATTTTGTCATCTCCACTCTCCAGAATTTAACACAGGCAGATCATCAGCTGAAAAGAAATCAATAATTCACAAGGAATTTGCCACTGCTGATCCACAATCAAGTCACTAGCCTTCATATCAGGATGATGTTTATTAGATCATTACTAGGAAATGAATCAATAATTGCAGCGTCAGAAACCCATTTATCATTCAAACAAAGATTTTGGTACCATTCCCCATTATCCACCTAATGTCAGCTGCCAAATCCTGAATCACCCACTTTAGCCCAGGCCAAATAAAAGACTGCCTATAATAATTGATCCACTGATTTTTGTTATCTTCAAGTCTTCTAATGCCCAACCCACCTTCATCTTGAGGATACAAACATCCTCCCAACCGACACTGACAAGTTTCCTTTTTTCTGGATTACCAAACCTCGTTTCGGACTCAATAGGGATAGCTGACAGCTTGGTACCTTGAGGAGAAGAAAGAGGATGAATGCCACCCTCAGCTATCAGTCTCCGGATTCCACGAAATACCAATGCTGTAAATAGGAATGCTGTATAACACAGTTTTGATTAACGTGATTCTGGCTTTGCAAACAAGTAATTTCCGCATCCAACTACCTAGCAATTGTTTTGAAGTTTTTCCACAAAGCGTTAAGTGATTGAAATCAAACTTAAACAAAACAGGTTTCTTCAAACCTGCTTATTTTCAAACAAAAGAAAAAACTTTTCAAACTGCTAGATTTCTCTAATGGCTAGATTTTTCTGCCTATAAAAACCTCTCAAACTTGTGAACTTCTTAATCTCTCACACATCCTCAATTTTTTGATTTTCAACTCTCTTCTCTCTCACACCTTTTCAATATTTTGATTTTTTTTCAACTCAATCTATTCTTTTTGAGTTTAGTTTTGTTGATTAATGTTGAGATTAAATGAGGTGAGTAAATATGTCTCAAAATCTTATTCATGATTTTGAGACTCTCAATTCCTCAAACATTTTAAAAAACATTTTCCTCTTTTATGTTTGGAAATGTTTGAGTTTCCTCTCAAACCTAAATTGTTGAGACCGAGAAGAACTCGTCAATATAATTTTTTCCATATCACATTTTCTTTAAGAGGAGTTTATAAGAGTGGTCTTATGAACTCCTCTTAAAAAAGAATGTCTTATGAACATTGCGTGACCATTGTTCAAATTCCAAGAGAAATTGTGTGAAAACACCAAATCCATGAAACAAGTCCATGGATCGTTAGAACTCCTCTTAAAGAAAGTCGGGTATACAAAAACATATTGTTGAGTTCCTCTCAAAATCAACAATTTAGATTTTAGAGGAACCTCAAACATTCCAAACATAAAGAGAAGAAAAAAGTTTAGAATGTTTGAGGAGTAGAAAGTTTCAAAATCATCAATAAGATTATGAGAAATATCTACTCACCTAATTTAATCTTAACATTAATCATCAAAATTAAACTCAAAAAGAATTGAAAAAATAAATTTACGTGTCTACTATTAGAGATTTACATTGAGTTAAAAAAAAAATCAAAATATTGAGAGAGGTGTGAAAGAGAAGAGAGTTAAAAATCAAAAGATTGAGAAATGTGTGAGAGATTTGGAAGTTCTTTGAGAGGTTTTAATAGGCAGAAAAATCTAGTCGTTTAAAAAGTTTTTTCTTTTTTTAAAAAATAAGCAGGTTTGAAGAAACCTGTTTTAAAAATATGCAAATAACTTCTAGTTCAGAAGTGTTAAGTGATTGATATTGCTGATTACAGCAGATGAAGTGTCACCGAGTCTCATTGTTACTTATCAGGTTTGAACAAGAATGTAAAATCAACTTGATTTCGAATGTAAAGAAGAAAATGCATTGAAGCTTAACTAGATCTTAGAAACTAAATAAAAGTAATCTTAAGTATTCATCACCAAATGCAGAACTTAATCTTTTAACTCAGTCAGTCATTCAGGAGTTTCACATATGCCCTAAAGAATCTCAAAGAGACTGTTTCAAGTTCAAGACATGCATGTGAAAATCATGAGAAGTCTTCATTTAATCACATACTGCTAATATGGAACTTCTTCCTAGTGTACTTGGTGGCCATTCAATTTAAACACTTCTAGTAAACGAATTCTCAAACTTCAAACAGAGCAATTAGAGAAAGCTATGTATCTGATTAGAGTACCCAACAACTTGCCATCACGAAACTAGGATGACATCAAGAAATAAAGATCAAATAAATGTAAAAATGCCCAAACTGGGTATGGAATTATAAACTATGCCCAATTCAGCATCCCTTTTGATCCATAATCTGAATGCAAGAATTTCTTCTTCTTATGTTATACGAAACATAAAAAATAAGAAATGCTAAAGACAGCTTCTTTAAATTCCTTGCATGTGTCTAAGTTCCTCAGAGACTTGAAATGAGCCTCATAGCCTCACCAAAGTCTTAAATGCACAATATAGCCGACATAAAAGCAAGATGTAAATTGTCTGTGACACAGCTTTGATGAACAAACGAAAAAGTGAAAGAATACTACCAGTTGTTATGCTATCAATGTTGTCTATGTCCAAATAATCAGGATAACTCATATGTAGAATTTTCAATTTCTTGGATTAGAAAGTTCGCTAGTGTGAAGTTCTTAAGATTAAACGAAACATAAAACTCATGAAGTGTAAAAAACAACTAACGATTCCTTAGTTATATTCTCATAAAGCAACATATAGCTTAAGTTCATTCTATGCAGATCCAAATGTACTCCATGAGGATCATCTTACTCATTTAGTCATAGAACTCTAACAATAAAAGATGCAATTTAACTTGACTAATTGAGACAAACTACACTATCATGTAAATTGGGATTTAACTGACCTTGGCTGTACCAACAATAGTGATTTCTCAATGTTCAGCATCATACTTTTATTCAAATCAATCTAAATAAGTATCCAACACCACCGCTTAACAGCACCGATTACACGTTCATCGGCCTGAAAAATGTTATTGAGCATACCAAATGAAGGTATAATCTTATTCCGTATGATGCATTTCAAAATTGATGGGTTTGCAGAAATGAACTTGGCGAGGTCAATTCGAGAAAGTCCTGTAGTGTTGAAAAATTCAAGCTTTGGTTTCAGGGTTTTATCAGGTTTATTGATGAGTTTTGAGATGTGGGGTTTGGTGAATCCATAAGTTTCAATTAGGGTTAGGGTTGAATCTGGTTTTAGAGTGGTTTTGAAATTGAGTTTTTTTTGAAGCAGTGATAGCTTCATCTATTGATAATCCACATGAATCTATTAAGTAAGAAACTACAAATGAAGAAGAAGAAGAAGAAGAAGAGTTCTGATTTTTGGAGGAGGAGGAGGAGATGGAGATGGATCTAAGTTGAATGAAAAGAGAGGGGTTTTGAGTCTGATGAAAAGATTAAAAAAAAAAAAAGGGTTTTTGAAGGATGAACAACATTGTTAATGATGTTAATTTTAGGTAATATTGGGTTTCTAAGAGAAAGGAATGACATTGATTTGGTAGATGAAGAAGAAGAAGCGGAGGAGTTGGGTACTGTGTCAAAAAAAAAAGAAGTCAGTGGTTTGGTCCGGTCTTTAGCTTGAGAGGAGTATTGAATCAGTGCCAAACATTAACAACATTTTTCTTGCATTAAGGCCTCTTCCTATGCACATGCCAAAAAAATGGTGTTTGGCATGCCAGGTGGCATGCCAAACCATTTGCGCCACTATGGGGAAACCGCTGAGCGATCGATCTCGGCGAGCGATATTGTCAATATCGCCGAAATTCACTATATCGGGCCGTTTCTGATAATCAATATCGCCACCGTTCGATTTCGCCGCCTATAAATACCGCAACTATACTCCCACCTCTTCTAAACTCTTCTCAATTCTTCTTCCGAAAACCTTCAAAACCTTCTCAAAAACCACCGATTTTTCTTTAAACTTTTGTTTCAAACGATTATCTTAAACAGATATGGAGAGAAAAAGAAACAAAAAAGGGAAAGCATCTACTAGTACCCTGTGCAAGGAGTAAGTTTTTGTTGTGATACAAATTATGAGTTTAATAATGTTAGACTAGTAGCCGGTGAAGGTATTATTCTAATCACCTTTCTCGATAATGAGGGCGATGTAACGCCATACATCTAAGAGGTGGATGGACCGAGTTACGAGAATTTTTGAATTACTTCGGTGTCAGTTTCAAGAGAGAGTGAGAAGATATCCATGGCAACATCTATATCAAATACAACCTAGAAACCACAGACTCAAGGTGTTCAAGTTATATTAGAACGATGGTGGAAGACTACAACACGTTCTTTTCAAGGACTTTGAATGCGGTAGAAGTCATTTCTTTTCTAGTTATTTAATTTTTAGATTATGTGTTTTGTTTCATAAAAATCAACAAATTCTAATTATGAATAATTATTGTTAATAGGAGTTACACCGATAGATTTTATACATGTTAACCTAATTCCATGCCAAGGGAACTTAATTCCATTTAATAGACTAAAGTGGGTATCAAGATAGATGGAAAGAAAGACTTCCTTTATACTCAAATGAATTAGGAGGAAATCCTACACATAGACTTCCTTATGGAAAAGTTATTAACCTGCTGAATGTTATTATTTTCAGTATTGGTGGTATACATATTTCCGTGTTTCGGAACCTTGTCTTAAGAATTATACGAATGTATTTCCGATCATACGAAAGTATGATTCTCGAGAATTGGAACTCGCACAGATTCAAGATGGTCAACATAATGCTATTGTTCATAAGATTCAAGCACTGAAAGAGGAATGTCACAACCTTATCTCACTACTATACGGGCAAAGCACTGAGTCTCCAAAGAACCAGGTCGATTAAATGGTAGAGTTAAGCCTTAAAGGATGGTGTTATACAGCCCTATTTCGAGAAGGTGTTGGCATTATGGTGAAAGACAAATTTCTTCTTCCGTCGTATGGGATATTCTGATAAACTGGCACAACCCTTATCCCAAAGATGTATGTTTCAGCTGGCCATTACATTTCAAATTGATAAGAGAATGTCATCATTGGCAAGAAGCTAATGCATTGATCCTGGGAGCCGATGGACGTAAATGAGTACCTATCTTGGTTTAATACTATTTTCAAGCCAAATATTTCCATGCAACCGCAAAGTCTGGGTCGGATGGATTTCCCACTTTAGGTAGGTTGCCACTTGACAATGAATTTCTTCCTTCCCAACCTCCACCGAGACGGGTGACGTATTTGCATATCCTTCTCAAAGTTCATCGTCATACATGCCACCATTTTCTTGGGAAGTAAAGACTATATCCAAAGACATCCGAGAGATTGTTACTTATCCAATTGTTTCTAGTGCACCTACTCGGACTTATCCATACCTCTGGGTCAATGCTACGAGTTGGAGTATCGACCATGTAACAATTATGATGCTCTTCTTCTGGGGGATTTCGAATATGCACTTGGAACGGTGCAAAGATTGAGGGAAAGCATGATGTATGACATGAGTCTCAGTGTTGGAGCTGGTAGAGGATTGAGTCCCGGTTTTGGAGCTGGTGGAGGATTGAGTCCTAGTGGAAGTCAGCAGACCCGTCAAAGCCAGCAAAAAGTCGCCGAGGTCGACAAAGTCGTGGGGAAGTTGACAAGGTGGTGGAAGTCGGCAAAGTGGTGGAAGTCGCCAAAGTGGTGGAAGAAGATTGAGACGTCGTCACATGGAGGAGGTACTGTGAAAGTTCAACTCAAACATGGTGTTAGAAAGTCAAGCAAGTACATGGTGTCAAGAAAACATTGGCATGGATACAACTCCTACACGTATGTTTAGTCATTTGCCAACCGACATACCGACTCGGTGGTGGTGTGAACATGGAAGTAGTTAGGCAAACGAATCAGTATACCCCAATTGCCTCAACCTCATCAGATTTCAACCATTCCAGCCAACAATATCAACCACACGCATTTCGTGATTTGTATAATGTTCCCATACCCCGTACTCCCATTGCTTATCAAGGTTATGGTGATTCTCGATGAGACTCACCCACCAAGTCGATCTCAAACCTAAGCACCTTAACTAGTTTGTTGAACAACTCTATGGATCCGTAAAATGCGGGCAATTGGATCTTTGGTCCTGGAGGAAACTGACAAGGAAATGAGTAGTTAAAATGTTTTCTTTTAGTTGAAATTTGAAATGTAATTTTGTTTTTTTAGATTAATGGAAACTATCTTTTAAATTAATATTCAGATTGAAACCAGATTTACATTTCATTAAAAATTCACCTTGAGTAGGTAAGTAGAAATACGCTATCATGATCCATGTTATTTCCTCTGTAGTCAAATCCACTTCGGTTATGCACTATCCATGGTGAAATGAATTTGAAGTTGGGTTGGAATTGGTTGAAATCCGGTAGGGGGAAATATTAGCCGTTGGATGAAGATCTGATGAGCGATTATCATAGTACCGAGCGATAGCTTGACTGTAATTGTGGTAGAATGACCATCGAACGATCATTTTGACCATCGAGCGACGAAGACTCTATCGCTCAGCTGAAACTTGTCGCGTATGCCTATATGCTTAAATAACATATTGGCATATGACTTATAAGTTACCAACAAAGAGAAATGTAAACAGTCTTGCAAGACCACGGAAGAATTTGCACCGTGAATGCGCCGAGGGGATCGCACGGACCCAGGATAGCATTCGGTGCATTGGGATAGGGGTGGGGTAGAAGTGGGCCCCACCCATCCTCTCACACAGTAAGAATGCGGTGATTTTCGAAATGTAAAACAAAAAAGAAGTCCCATGCCTAGTTAGTAAGTTCACGAATGATTCGCGAATCATTCGCGAATTTTTCCGTATCACGAATTTTACCGTTTTATTCGCGTACGTTTGCAACTCCGAACCCAAATCGCGTATTATGTGGCATTCCGGATTATTCGCGAATCGTTCACGAATTTTACGTATCCCGAATCCCGAATGATACGCCCGCTTAATTCGCGCCATAAATTCTTTAGCTTTACGTTTTTAAAGGCCCCACTTTTTGGGGTTTACTGCCTCCCGGGCATACACGACCCAATATTAGACGTTGTTGTAATTTTTATGAAATAAAAATGAATGAAAAATTTTGAAGGTAAAGGTGAGAGAGATCTCAAACTCACTGACAAGCATCTAAACCACTATACCATGTCCTCTTGGATGACTAATGTTGTATATATTATTAATATCATCATATTAATTTTATTTTTTCTTTAAATAACTCACACATCTTATACTATAATAAAGAAAAGACCCCTTTTGAAGCCTTCTTTTGGTGAAGCTTTTTCACATGACAACAATACCCCCATTAACTAAGCTTTTAGTTAATATTTGTATATTCTGAGGAATGCCATTGTTTTAAAAATAAATCAAAAAAATAAAACTTAGATATCTTTATAAATACACATCGGATTTTTGCAAAATTGATATATTTGGAAAGCTCTTTAAATTATCTTTGTAATGAGTATAAACAAGGATATTAAATTTTTATTTTAAGATTTTTTTTTTCCCATTATTATCAAATTTGGTGTTGTTAAAAGAATCCAATTCAAGCATGTGCATCGCACATGTGGCCTTACTAGTATGCATAAAAATTGGTCTATGACCTTATAAATATAAATTATTTAGTATATATAGATACCGAATTTTCAGAGCCGAACTCACATTTATAAATCGATTTATACACGTACGTATGCCGTTCCGACCATGCGACGAATCACGTCCCGTTGACCGAATCTTGGACCGAATCTGAATTTTACAAAACCGTATAATACTCGTACGTTTGCCGTTCCGTACGTTTTACGAATTCCGAATTGCTAACTAGGGTCCCATGTCACATGGTGCAGATACCAAGCTATTTTGACTTTAAGTTTCCAATCACTACACCAAATTCCCGGATTAGTAACAGCAATTCGTAACGGCTTATGGGCCGTTACAAATTTCCCGTTACAAATGGCCGTTACAAAATATTCGTAACAGTGCAAGCCGTTACTAATTTTTTAAAATTCGTAACAGGCTAAGCCGTTATTTAAATTTTTATAGGCGTGCTGGCCACACGCTTGGTCGCACTTGGGTGGTAACACCTTTAGAATTTGCGTGTGCCATTCACATGCGTGGCATTATGTTTCCACCCACAATGAGTTATACCAAAGGATATTTCCTCCCATGCTTGTGTGATTCACATGCGTGGTTTTGAGGATATCTCAAAGATTTATCCAAATCGAATTTTCATTTTCATTTTTTTTCTTTTCTCTTCTCGCTCCTCCTCTCCTCTCCACACTCGTTAATCTTCTGACTTTGAAGAACCGTGTTAGATTAATGAGTTTAGGTTTCGATTTTAGTTTCGATCTGCACAAGTCATCATCAAATTTTCAATTTTAGGGTTTTATCATCTGTTAAATCAGATTTTAGGGTTTCATCTCGATACCAATTTTTTTTTTTTTGATTTCATTTTAGGTTCGTCGGAGTTGGAGCTTTGAAGAATCGATTTTGAATCTCAGCTTAGAAGGTATATGTTTCTTCTTGTTGTCTATTAGATTTTCTCTTCCTCCTATCTTTTTTTCTTCCTTGGATCACATCCAGAATCGAGTTTAGAATTTCAATTTCATAACTGTTAATCGAGATTAGGTTTCGATTTCATCATCTATATTTCATTTGTGTAAGTTTTTCGTCATCTGTTTTAGGGTTTGAGTTATTTCGATTTTAGGGTTTCGGTTTGCTAATCGATTTAAGGGTTTTGATTATTAAAAGGAATTTTAGTTGTTTATTTGTTCGTTAATCGATTTTAGTTTTAACATATGCTTTCAAGTCATGCTCGGCCTTTTGAAGTTGAGATATATTTTTGTTGTTTATTTGTTCAGTCCCATCTGAATCGCTGGTCCAAATTTATGTTAATCAATAATATAATTGGATGGAGGAAAATAGATTTAAAAGCTTTTTAATCATGATCATATGAGACTTCTCGGGTTCGAATTGGAGTTTCTTTTTTCTTAATGGATCTTTCAATAACCATATTTAGCTTTTGAAGTACCATGTTTTTATGCTTGTAAGGGTTCATACATTAGGCCAATTGACACGTGCAAGGCGTTCATCCATGGACTGTAATACTAACATATGTACGAAGAGATGTTAACCGGAAACCGTATCTGGAAACAACACTTCCAACCACATATCTCCATATGATTTGTATATACCACTGTTTAGTAACACATATTAAAGATTCGTGCAGCTTATTGCCTTGTTAAATCTTATGTTCCTGGTTAAGTTTCATTGATATGGTAGTGGTGACTAAAATCTTTAGATAGGAGATTGCTTCAAAGCGGATCGTAGTACAATCCTCATAATGTTTTAACTAATGAGGTAATTTCATGTTTTGATGAAAAGAAACTAAAAGAAATCAATGCCTTCTGAAGGAAAACTAAGTGTCTTTCGAGCAAGAAAGTTAGCTTCATAGATCTAATACTTGCTTGCTCGAATTTATTTCTTTATTCATGTTTCAAAAGAGGGATTCTTGTGATCCAAAAATTTATATTTTCTCTCATTGATCCGGAATGAGTCGGTGAGATGCAATTTCTGAAACCTGTTTTGTTTCTTGGTTCTTTCTGTCTTCTTGTGAAGGCCGAGATCACAAATGACTCTTCTAAGGAGATTATTCATATGAATGCCTCGGTTCTCCGTGGTATTTGTCATTGTAGCATCGTCTTTACCGATGCTACTTGCATTTCTTTATGTCTGCGTTCATTTGGCTGCTGATTGTACTATTTTGCATCGATGGAACTGAGGTACAAAGTTTTTTCGAATTTCCTCCTTACTTTTTTGTTTGATTGTTTCGTCTAAACTTGATTATATGGCTGCATCCCGTCATTGGGAATCAATTGTAAAGGTTTGCTTCATGATCATGATCGAGACATTGTCATAAGTATAAGACCTTCTTACTATGTCTACTTAGAATATTTTTTTGCATTTAATGTTTGGAGAGGTGCAGTTAGTAATAATTAGTAACTAATGTGCATAATGCACTGAGAAGAAGCGAGATAACGTTTGTGATTCTTGATCTTTTATACTTGAAGAAGTTGTAAATCAAATTTGAAATTGAACGGTATGTAACCGAATAAACGTACATTATGCTTCATGGATGGTAAGGAAAAAAAGTTATATTTCAGATGCTTTTCATACCATCATGGGCTTCATGTGCATAGGCGGATCTTTTAATATACTTGAAGCATCTAACTCTTAAGTTATCGAGGTCAACTTTGTGTGTTGTAGGATACCATTTAATTTTCATAGGAAATTGCTCTAAGAAGAATTGTGCTCCAAAGGTCTGCTAATTATTGGTATTTTTTTTTGTACTAATTTCCACTATGCATCAGGTCCACGCCTAATATTATCTTTAGCATAGTTACTTCAAATTCGTTACATTATAATGAATGGACATCCAGACTTTTTTTGAATTAGAACTGTTCCCTCAGTCACTGCATGGAAAGGAAAGTAAACCTTGATTAGTGGTCGCCCGTCATTGATATCTGTTTAAATAGTAGAGTACTTAACCGGATTGCTGAACTTTACTCGTGATATTTTTTTCCTCTCCGGTGGAATGCACGCTTGCCGAGTTATGTGATCTTAAGGTAGATGAACAAGGATCCCTTTTTAGCAACCGACATGTCATTGTATATCTTTTTCTCATCTTAGTATTGTGCATCTCTCAATCAGGGTATTCAAGAATTTCGGGAATAAGAAAGTAAACCTTCCTTGTCTTGGGGAGGTAACGGTTCTTTCAATGGGGGTATTGCCATTCTCATTTAGCGTTTGCCATCTTTGGGCTGCAAATCAAAGCATGTATCATATGCATGGTTTGGCCAAGATGTTCTTGTAAGCTTGTCTTCTTCATTTTTTAGTTTGCTTTTAGTTCATTCTTATTTTGCTTTACTTGGATAATATACGCTTGATATATATTGGAGCTTCTGATTACTTGTTTCAAGCTAGAAATGTTAAGTGGTGCATGCATGTAACTCCTGTATGGTTGGTTTTTGGTTTGTCAGAAGTTGTTGATTTTCTGGTGTTGAAATTTTCATGATCTTTGAAATTTAAATAATCACCAAGGTCTTGGAAATAACGATTTACAAGAGGTTTAGTTCTGATGCATCAAGAGCTACCTTTTGTATTTACTCTTTCTATTTTGGGAATTTTTGTATACGTTACCCTTGATAGTCAAGACTGGATAGTAAATATGATATATGATGATTTAGGGATGTATACACATTACATTAGTGGTTTACCCTCCATACATTATTCGGTCTTGGTTTAAATGAAAATCTTGTTGTGTTGAGTATGCAAAGTTTTCCTCATTTTATTAGTGGTTCTCAAAGTTCAGGAAACATCTATTAGTGGTTCTCAAAATTCAGATCCTGGAGTTGTTCCTGGTTGTGAGCTTGCGAAAGATCTCAGCCCAGCTGTACATATTGTTTCTAACGTATCACTGTCTCAAGCCCAGCGGTGCATGTCAATTTTTTTGCTCTATGTACAAAGGTCAACCATTTAGGCTCTGGGTTTTCATTGAATTTTTCTAATCGATATATTTTGAAATCCTTGGCACCAGTTGGAAGTAATTTTGTTCTCTTTTTTTGAATTGGCTTAGGTACCAACTCATTTCCTCTAGGTGCTGATTCGTATTATTGGAGCAGGTGAGGCAAAGTGCTTCAAAGTTGCGATAGAAACATTACACAAGAGAAGGCAGAGATCATTATGTGAGTTCCGCATTGTTAGTTTTATCTTATATGCTCTTAAGTTCTAAGCAAATGTTGTATGAGCTTTAGGCCGCAAATAACTTAGGCATTCTCTCAAGTTTCTAAGCAGATGTTGCATTCCCTCAAAACTTAGGAATTCTGTTAAGTTGTTGAAACTTCAAAGAATAAAAAAAGTTATTATTATTATTATAAAATGTGTAATAGAATTTGTATGGATTGAATGACAGACTTGTGCAGCTAATTGAATTTAGAATTCCAGCTTATTTCCGGCAGAAAATAACTGCCGGTCAGCCTTGACCTGGTTTGACAAAGTCAATGTTGACTGGCAGTAATTTTTTGCTGTTACAAAAAAGTTCGTATCTGGGCTCTACTGCTACGACATGCGTTGTTACAAAAAATTCGTAACGGCCCTGAGTCTGTTACCACGTGGCAAATTCGTAACGGCTCACAGCTGTTACGAGGGCCACATACAACCAAAATTCGTGAACGGCCACAAAGCCGTTACAAAAAAAAAATGTAACACCCACTTTTGCAACAGTAAGATCCGTTACAACCCGTTTTTAGTAACGGCCGCTCGTTTCTAATCCTGGAATTTGGTGTAGTGAATAGTTTTCACCGACATCCAAATTCCCAACTAAGTGATTTTTTAAATCTTTTTCTTTTTATATTCTAATTCGTTTCTAAACTTAAGCTGAAATATTTTCTGGTAAAAGACTATATATACCGTATAATCCTAGAAAAAAAATAGCAGAATTTGTGTGATCCTAACGAAGCATAATGAAAACTCTACTCTGACATACATTTGAAAAACAAGATACCGTAAGTTGTGTGATCCTAAGGCTTAGTCTTATGGTGTGCTAATCTAGCAGATAGATTAGCGGTCCGCATTAGCTAGTACAACCTCCTAAGTCCTATGGTAATTCTAATTTAGCATCCTATTCCCAAAATAAAACTATGATGCGCGATGAATGATTCAGCGCCAGCACATTTCCTCTTTACGCTGGATGAAACATTATGAGAGGGTTTAAATAAAAGTTGTTATGGTTGTTTTTATTCCTCTGTATCCCCAGCGGGACCACCAGATTTTGTCAGACCAATTTTATACACCGGAAGCTTATTGGACCACAGTTTTATCACGGTCCAGCTGGTATCCTATGTTAAACGAAAAGTATCAACAGAGACAACGAAAAAAAAACTAAGAAAAAAAACCGCCACACACAGTCCACCCCCTGCACGTCTCCCGAGGGGGTGGGCCCTATAAATTTTTTTTTTTTGAGAGGCGGTTTTAACATTGTTTTTTTTTTTCGTTGTTTGTGGAGAACCATTGATGTTAAAAACATCTTTAACCATCCATTCTAGTTTAAATGGGACCACCTTATCTTATTGTTCCAACTATTGGATGTGATGAATTTAATTTTGCATATCAATCGTACAATATTCCATTCTGCGCTGAATATTGGATGTGATGAATTTAATTCTGCGCTGAAAAGCAAAAATATTTTGCGCTGAACGGAACAGTGAAAAGCAAAAATGTTTTGCGCTGAACGGAACATCGAAGCTATCTCGTTACCCCTTCCCTAATGTTCATCTGCGAGCAATTGCTAGGAGAGAGAAGTAGTGTTGACAAATAGACAACACTTTTTTTTTTTGAACTGCAAAATTTTTTAGCTAATCTAGCAGTCGAATCTAGCCCATAGAACTTGGTCTAAGACCAAGCTCTATGGTAGGGGTTATCCCTTCCCTACCCCTTAATAGTGGGATATGGGTCACAAGGAAGCTTCACTATGGTCCACTTTTATACTTTTATACCCTTCTCTATCGCTAGTTTTATGTACTAGGCACGCCAACATTTCTCAAAAAATCAATGTTTAGCATCATACTTTTATTCAAATCAATCCTAAGAAGTACCGAACACCGCTTCACAGCACCGATTACACATTCATAGGCCTGACAATTGTTGTTGAGCACACCAAATGAAGGTATAATCTTATTATGTAAGCTACATTTCAAAATTGATGGGTTTGAAGAAATGAACTTGGCAAGGTCAATTCCAGAAAGTCCTTTAGTGTTGAAAAACTCAAGCTTTGGTTTCAGTGTATTATCAGGTTTAGATAAAAGTAGTGATAGATCTTTATTGATGAGTTTTGAGATGTGGGGTGAATCCATAAGTTTGAAGTAGGGTTAGGATTGAATCTGGTTTTAGAGTGGTTTTGAAATTGAGTTTTTAGAGCAGATGGAAACTTTGGACTGGGTCTGAATTTTGAATCCCTTTGATGCCGAACATTAACAACATTTATCTTGTATTAATTAGGGTTTTACCGATTAATAGGAAAACGGTGGACGGTAAATAGGTGAAACTTTAGTTAGGGAAAAGTCAAATCAAAAAGAAGCTGAGATTGTGTTCTATTTACCGTGGGTGGTAAATTGATGAAACCTTAGTTACGACAAAGTCAAATTAAGAAGAAACTGAGATTGTATTTTATTTACAAATATATAGATGAAAACGTTGTTTACTTTTTGCATTGGATGTTTAAAATAATATCGATTTCCTTGATCCACCTTCTCTATATTGAATATTGTACAGGATGTCAACTATTTTCATGAAGCATTAAGGCTTGTTTACAGTGGTGCAAACGTCAAGCTATTCGGACTTAAAAGATTCTAACAATTTCCACCAACATCCAAACTTCCCAACAAGCGCAACCAAGTAATTGGATGTTTTTTTGGTTGATAAGCAACTTGATCCCTTTTTTTCGTACTCATATTCATCTTGAAGAGGAAGTTAAAAAGTTCGTAGGAAAAGATTGTATCTACTATATAATCTTTGGGAAGAACAAAATAACGGAATTTGTATGATCCTAATAAACAATCATGAAAACTTCACTTTGACATACATTTGCAGGATACATTTCAAGTAGCTAAAGTTTGATGACCGCCAACAAAATGTGGTATGTGGTTTACATGAACACAAACTTTGACATTTGTCACTTAGATATAAAGGAAGGATCCAATGCCATGGTTATAATTATATTTTGTTGATATTTCGGTGTCATTTTTATTGTAAAATTGAAATGAGAATGAATTTTTTATGACATATTTTTTTTATATAAAAATATACCTTCATACAAAAATAGTGCTTCCCGAAATGTACAAAACCAAACGGAAATCCCTCTAGAAGAAACAGGATAAAAGAAATACTAGGAGGAGTAGGGTACGTATTAAAAAGAGGCCAGTGGTTTGGTCTGGTCTTTATCTTGGGAGGAGGAAGGAAATGAAAACCTTGAACTGGGTCTGAAATTCGAAACCCTTCGGTGTCAAACATTAATAGTGCGTTTTGGATACACATCCAGAAGTTTGTTTGGGTATAAAATTTCAGAACGACTTTTAGAAGCAAAAAAATTGATTGTTTGTAAAGAAAAATATCTTTGCTTTTGCAACCCAAACGCGCTATAACAACATTTCTCTTGCACTAATTAGGACAAAGTCAAATCAAGAAGAAATTGAGATTGTATTTTTTTTTTACAAATAAATAAGAATGAAATCGATATGTCAAGGTATTCAGGTTTCTAAAATTTTCCACCAACATCCAAACTTCCCAACAAGAACAACTAGGAAACCTAATGTTTGTTTTGATTGATAAGCAATTTGATCCTTTTTTATCGTACTCAAATTCATCTTGAAACGAAAGTTAAAATAGTTTGTAGGAGAGGATTGTATATGTTGTATAATCTTGGGGAAGAGCAAGATAGCGGAATTTGTGTGATCCTAACAAACAATCATGAAAACTCCACTTTAATATACATTTGCAGGTTACATTTCAAGTAGCTTAAGTTTCCTGACCCCCAATGAATATGGTATGTGCTCTACATGAACACAAATTTTTACATTTGTCACTTAAATAAAGAGGAAGGACCCATTGGCATGGTTAGAATTATATTTTGTTGACATAAGTGCTCATTTTTCTTGTAAAACTGAAACGAGAATGAATTTGAAACTAATTTTTTTATGACATATTCCTTTTTATAAAGATCCACCTTCAAACCAAAAAGGGTGCTCCCCGAAATGTATAAAGTCACCATCTACCACTTGTAATTTCAATTGTTGAAGATTAATGACTAAAATTAAAATATATAAATGGTGAGTTTTCATATCTCAAAATGTGCTCATTTTTGGTAGGAAGTAAGAGGATTATGCCATAAAAAAATTCAACTTCAAATTCATTAACGTTTGAGTTTTACAATAAAAATGGCGTTGAAATGTCAACCAAATGTCATCCTAACCATGTCATTGGATCCTCCCTCTTTGATATATCTAATATAAATAGATAATAAATGTGAACGTTCCAACTAAGGTAACTAAATCTGAAAAAATGATTTATTTTTTTTTTACCTGTATGAAGTTCCGAGTTACTTTTTAGTATTTTCTCATATGAATCACCATTTTTAAAGGATATTTTCTCGTTTTCAGAATAGTATTATTCGTATAAATATCAACAACATTTTTCTTAGTATTAATCAGGAGAATTAGTAAGGGTTATTATTAAAGGTGAATTTCTCTTAGTATCACTGTCAACAAATTTGTCTTAGTGCATTCCTAGACGTATAACAACACCATCTAATATTTTGAAAATTATCCGTTGAAAATCAACTAATTTTTAACCATTGAAATTAAGAATTGTGGATGCCGAGGTTTAGTAATTTGGAATATGCATATTTTTGGTAGGAACATAGAGCTTCGTAAGAGAAGCGTATCCTCAAATTAAATATTATCTTCAAATCCGATACCATTTGGTTTTTTTTTTGACAAAAAATACATCTAAAATGTGAGATAGTGTGAGAATAAAAGTGTGAAGGGATCCTCTATGTGATAAAAAAAACTACCGTGGTTGGACAATCATTCCTTGCTTTGTTATTGGTATTATCTTTTATTAATATTGTGTATATCCTCATGCAAATTAGATATAGTAATCTTATGATGTCGTTTTCCTTGATCTACCTTCTTTCATATTTTGTGATACTGATGAAAAACTCACGCTGGCTTGTAGAGTGAAAATATAGCCAAGAAAAATGCTTCATGTCAACTATTGTCTTAAAGTAAACAAACAGGTTTACTATACTATAAATGCCAAGCTATTCGGACTTATAATTTTCAAACAGTTTCCATCAACATCCAAACTTCCCAACAAGTGCAACTAATTAAGCAGACTTATGTTTTTTTTTTTTTTAAGCCTAACTTATGCTTTTTTCATCCTTACCAACTTGATTTTTTGTTTTTTTTTGTTATATATAATTAGATTCATCTCTAAACGGAATTTAAAATATTTCACAGTAGAAGATTATATGCACCATGTAATCTAGAAGAAGAACAAGATAGGAGAATTTGTGTGATCCTAACAGACAATCAAGAAAATTCCACTTTGGCATATATTTGTAGGTCACATTTCAAGTGGCTAAGTTTCTTAGACCCTAACAAAATATGGTATGCAGCCCACATAAACACAAACTTTGACATTTATATCACTTAAATACAACTGATATAAATGGATAATACATGTGCATGATCCATCTAAGTTAACAAAATCTGAAGAAAAAAAAAATATTTTTTGTTTATGAATATGAACTTTCTTAAAATAGTATTATTGCATATATTGGTTCAATAGTTGAATATGATCGTTTAAACAGTGTATCTCAAAGTTGAAATATATATTAGAACGTCAACGGAGACTATGTGAGTTGTATATACCCATATCAAAGAGTATTCTTACCTTCCTAGAATGAGTCATATCCTTCCAGTAACAATGCAGATTCTTGAATATATATGTTCAAGCAAGTGAGTGTTTGCCAAATTCTTCAATCGAAAGGTATACCCTTCAACTATTTCATAATATTCATTATCCTCATCAGCTTCAACCTAGAAAACATTAACATGATATATTGTAATTCAAAAATTAGAAAAATACATTTCTCGTAATGGTGTTTGTAGATGTTAACATCTCATCCAAGGTGGTTTATGTTAAATTTTTGTATAGGAGTGTAACATACGAAACTTATCTTCTTTCGAGCTCAAAAACCTCAACTCTTTTCTCAATTTTACATCATTTTTTTTATTTGGTGTTTGTTTCATATGTGTTCTTGTTTCAATTTAGATGTTTGATATTGATTAAGTTTTTATATTTGATCGATCAAGTTCAATCTGGAGATTTGATCTTAGTTTGATTTTCGATTTTTTTTGTGTTCGATTATAAATCAAGTTATTTTTAGTTAAGAATGTGCGAGTTCTTATAATTAATTATAAAGAAAATATAGATATTATGCATGATTCTTGAAGCTAATAGATATTAACACTACTATTTTTCAATATTTATTTTTAAGTAATAAAATTAACAAGTTACTTAGTCTTTTTGGAGCGGGAATTAAATGAAAAGTTTCAAAAATATTTCACCTTTTATGATGATACTATACACAGATTCCAAGACACCGAGTGATACCCATTCTCTATTACACGGTTCCCCACCATAAAATAAGAAAAACCTCATCATTGACAAGTTAAGTAGGTGCAATCCCAACATTAAACCAAAGAAAACATAAGTGCATCATGAACTCTATCCTATAATGTGTTTAACCCACCACAAATATCCACATTGTTAAAACACTTGGTGCGACTTTTTTTTTACTCCAAATTTCTTGCGTTTCAACAAATAGTTGTATCTTAAGAATCAACATGAACAAAAAAATGAGAAAGATAATTAATACCATGATATATACTTTTTACTTCTCAAAAACAAAAGAATACATATTTCCATCAAGTTTTTTTTTTGTTTTGTTTCTTTTATCAATAGATTCCCCTAAGAATTTGTCTAGAAAAAAACATCAGGATTTTTCATGAAATACCATTCACCTTGAAATTTATGTTTTTCTAATTGAAGCATCAACAGTCCTTTATTATCTCCTTAATAGTTGCTAATTAATGCTCCAATGTTATTGAATGTTATTCCTATGTTAGTAGGCGTTATCACATCATCGGTCAAAAGTGTTTTCCCAAAATCATTTCCATATCCACATAGCGAAAATTTCATAGTAAAAACGCAACCCTGTTACCAGATCATAATGGGGTAGAAATACTAAAATATTTGACTAAAATAATATACTAAATGATAGTTAATCCACCGCGAATGAATTTTTTCACATCATTGAATTCTTTCTGAACGCTCTTAAGAAGGATTCATCCATACATGATCCTGCAACATTTGAAAAAACTATCAGAACGTATAAACTCAAAAGAGGTCCATCAAGTCATTCAAATTACATGTAGTAATTTAATAATGCCGTTTTCCTTGATCCAAATTAGTTGAATGTTAACAGAGGACTATGTGGGGTGTATGTAAATATTAAATATTCATGTAGGGTATTTGTAAATGCTAACATTTCAAGCAAGGTGTTGCATAGGTTAACTTTCAGGATAAGATGTATTACATGAAATTCATCTTCTTCAGAGTTTAAGAATCATGATTCATTCTTTTTTTTCAAAGCTACCTATAGTCTTGAAAGTCTATAAATAGAGAGACTCAAAAAACTGAGAACTCCAATCTCTGACACTTTGGTGTCCTAGTTGCTCGCTAGAGTCGTCCTCTATTTTGGAGTTTAAGAATCATGATTCATTCTTTTTTTTTTCAAAGCTATACCTACAGTCTTGAAAGTCTATAAATAGAGAGACTCAAAAAAATGAGAACTCCAATCCCCGACACTTATGTGTCCTAGTTGCTCGCTAGAGTCGTCCTCTGTTAATTTAGGTTTCCTCTGAGAAACATAATTAGGTTTACAACTTAAAGACTTCACCTAGGAATTCATGAAGCCAGGTACGACTATCCTTTACCTGATATCTAATTCGTGTATCCTGATATTGTTTTTATTGATCGTCGAGGTTTTCGTCAATCTCCGATCATAAACGAGATAGATATATATCGCAAAGTTTTGTTCGTCTCGGACTTTGTGATTCCTCAAGATAAATATATAAAAATCTTCATCTTTCTTTGGTTTAAGATTGTTCTTGAGAGGTGGTTAGTAATCCAGGCTTCTCTGCTAATTGAGTGTAAGTGTTCCATATTCATGAGGGTTACTAGTTTTTTCTATTACAAACAGATTTCCAAGACTTGATCTAAACGATTTATAGGGAAATCAAATAGCTCATATGTTAGAGGCAGATTAGTATCAAAAGTCTTTCGATATGTTAGGCTGAAGCAACTATCATGTTGTACTAGATGTCAGCTAACAGAATCAATTGCGTAAAGCCTTTCGAGATTCAAGAGACCTAAGGAGCACGGGCAAAGATGAATTGCTTGGAGGGTTAATTCGATCTCAACTAAATTCCAGTCCGAAGTCTGATAGTAAGTTAGCGTTTGTAGCGGCTTAATACAGTTTGGTGTTCAAAATTCGACACAGACCTAGAGTTTTTCTGCAGGTGCAATTTTCCCCGTTAACAAAACTTCAAGTGTCTTGTGTTTTTTCTTTTCCACATTGTATTGTTTTATCCTTATAATATGAATGACATAAGTAGTACGTCTTCAGTCTAAGTAGTTTAAATCCTTATCGATTGTGATCAATTACGAGACTAGTTTTTATAGAATTCGTATCTTCAAAGATAGACTTGGCAGAATTTAGATCCTCTTGATTTGGATAAAAGTAGATTGATCTTGGATATTGATAAATTACCATAACCCAAAGTTTGACCGGTAAGTCAAAATTTGCAACGATGCAAGTCACCGACAAGTCAAAAAGAGCCCATTTCCAACATTTTCATGTCAGGTTTTCAAGTTAGACCGTGAGTGCCGTGCAAAGGCTGCTTATAATCTGTAACATTATTAAACAAAGACTCACTTTTCCGGGGTCTAAATAAACTATATAAAATTTGGATTCATTGAATACAGAAGGAGTCCAAAAGTCCATTTTTTTTTGAAGCATGCATTTTATTAAGTTAAACCGAGATTGCATCGTCTCCTCGCTTGATTTCCTTCTCTGTAGACATGTCTAATAGTATATTGTCAATTTGGGTAAACCTATACTTGATTTCCGCAATCGATTAGAAATATACCATGGAGCATCGGGCCCGAGGTTAGAAATCCAGTTAAGCTCTCCGAAACTGTTTCAAATTGAACTTTTGGCCATCCTCGCCGTGGGCCGATCTAAGCGATGAGCATGGCCCAAGTTTCAGTTGCAAGACGTGTGATACCCAGTGGTTGTGCTGTGCTAAAATTGTGCTGCCCCTTCGTTTACGCATATATGCTTGCTCCCGCTATTCAGGATATCCCCTTGCTGCTCCGTCCATGTTAATTTTGAACCAACCTAAGTGGGGTTTGAGCCATCCCACGAAGATGGTTATTGTTTCTAGTATTGTTTGCGCTGGGTTTGGATAAGGTAGCATCAGGTAGAAGCGCGGTAGGTGGTTTTGAGCCCATGTATATTGTAGCTGGAGTTTGATGGCCATATGCATTATATTCGCCGGGTTTGGCAGTTGTTGGCGATAGACTACGTTGTTCCTAGCTATCCATAAGGACCAAAAAAGGAAGCAAAAAGCTGGTAACTGGGGTAGGATCTTTTGTTTTGAGTAGAAGCGAGACTGTCGTCAGATGGGGCAGTGAGGTAGGTACGTTATGAGTAGGATTTTGGATGTTCGCGAGATGAGGTAGTAGGAGGTTCCGGGAATCAATGGTTGTTTGACAATGAACGAGAATGTGATTTGGACGTTTCAGACTAGAACCGCACCGAGGACATAGGTTGGAATTGGTGAGTTGGATGCGGTTGAGAATGTTGAGGGTTGGTAGACCTCATTAATTGCTTTCCACAAGAAAATCAGATTGTACTTTGGGGGACACGGGAGTGTCCAAATGAAGGTAGTTGGTGGGAGAGGGTTTTGGTGGGTTTTGTGCGGAGTCGTTGATGAGGCGGTTATATCCGATGCCGTCGTATATTTTCGGATTTTGGTAAAAGGACAAATGATCTTGTGCAGTTGGTTGTTGTTCAGGATGGGAATGCTGATAATTCGTTGAACTATGGGTTGGGAAGTAGATTCAACCTTTCATGATTCCAGTTCTTTGTTGACGGGTCGATGATGTCCGCAACTGACTGTATGGGATAACATAAGGCTGGGTTAATGTTGTTAGTGAATTGTGGAATCCAGTTTGATTGGATTGGGGTGTTTAATCCATCTCCAATTTGATGGAAGAGATGATGTTTGAAGGTTGGTATGAGTGATGCTAGTTGTCTCCATTGTGGGCTGAGAGATGACGGGATGGGAGGAATGTTTTCGAAAATTGGTGTTTGTTTAAGGTATTTTGCATTGTATAGTGTGGATAGTACCGAGGTAGGTTTTTCGTGAATGTTCCAGATTCGTTTCATGAGAAGTGCTTTGTTGTGCTTCTGCCGCTTCTGATTCCTAGTCCTCCTTGAGCTTTGGGTTTGTATAGCTTGTCCCTTCCTAGTGGGTGAAGCTTCTTGATGGAAGATTCATGGCCCTAGAAGAAATTTGTTGTAATGCGATCTATTTTTTTGTGGATGTGAGTAGGAAGGTTTTGTGTTTGCATGAGGTGATTCGTTGTAAGGGTAAGAGATGATTATATAAGTGTGAATCTGCCAGCTTGGTTTAAGCACTTAGTCATCCAACCTTTTGCTTTGCGAGTTAGGCGGCAAGGATTGGGGAAAAGATATGGCGGGAAGATCTTCCATGTTTAAATTGTACTCCTAGGTAGGTGGGGGGGGGGTTCGATGTTGTTGGCATATTGAAGGCTTGTTTTAGTTCATCCAAATGGTGTTGTTCTAGTTTCGGGTGATGGATGATTGTAGATTTTGATGTGTTGATGTGTTGACCCGCCGAATTTCCATAAGTTTGTAGCAGATGTTTGAGTTGATTGGTGCCTTCCAGAGTTGCTTTATATGTTATCAATAAATCATCCGCGTACATGAGATGTAGTATTGGAGGGACCTTCTGGGAAATGCGGAGCCCTTTTATCTTTTCCTGGTTTTCAAGAATTCCCAAATTTGTGGATAATATTTCCGCGCATATAATAAATATATAGGATGCGAGAGGATCTCCTTGCCTTATTCCCCTGGTCGGGGTGATGTACCCATGTGGAGTTCCATTTATATTAATAGAGTATGTAACTGTTGATATGCACATCATAATATAATCTACGAAGTGTGAAGGGAATCCTAATGTGGTGAAAGCTTGTTTGATGAAACCCTAATCCAAGGAGTCATAGGCTTTTTGAATGTCTAGCTTTAGTGCTATTTTTGGATCTTTAATGCAGTTTGAGGTTCTGATGTAGTGAAAAAGCTCGGCAGCGATAGCTATGTTGTCGTGAATGGATATTTGTGGCACAAAGGCACTCTGATACGGGCTTATGATAAATGGGAGTAGAGGTCTGATGCGATTGACCAGTATCTTTGAAATAATTTTGTAAGTGACATTACATAGTCCTATCGGCCTAAATTGGGAAGGTTTTGAGGGGTGATCAATTTTCGGGATTAATGTAAGGTTAGTATGGTTCATGAGAGGGTGGATGCTAAGGGAATTAAAGAAACTTCGAACCATATCAATCAATTGTGGTTTGGTTGTTTCCCAGAAAACTTTGAAAAACTTACTAGTATATCCATCCGGTCTTGGAGCACGTTCTGATCCTATGGAGAATAGCGCTTCTTTGATTTCCGCAGGGGTCACCTCGGTTGTTAAACTGTTACATTGTTGAGGGGATAACCTTGGTGTTATTGCTTCAAAAAGGCTTTCATCAATTATTGTATTTGGTGCGGTATGCGTCCGTGAAGTGTTCAATCATGAGCTTGACAATTTCTTCCTTATCTGTGATCCAAGTGTTCTGATGATCTTTGAGTTGTTGTATGTTTTTACAGCTTCTATGAATTGTAGCCTTGGTATGAAAGAATGTTGTGTTGCGGTCTCCCGATTGAAGCCATTGGATTCTGGATCTCTGCTGCCAGTAAGTTGCGTGACAATCAAGTAATTTAAGATGTTAAATTCGGAGTTTTTTTTCTTGTTGAATCCAATTTTCCAGTTCGGTACCAGTCTGCGTCGCACATAGATCTTTGGGCTTCTTTGATTTTCATGGTCGATTTTTTAATCAAGGTGGGTAGGTGTCCGAAGTTGATCTTGTTCCATTCATTAGGGTTTTTGGTTGATATGAGTTTGAGTCGGAGGTTTAAGGATGGGTTCGGGTCATGTAGCTTATCCCATGCTGAGTTAACTACTTGATGAAGTTGAGGATGATATAACCATAGGTCCTCAAATTTGTAATTCTTGTTCCCTTGCCAGTCTAAAGATTTCGTTTGGAGTAGGATAGGGGCATGATCTGACGCTATTCGCGGAAGATGAGTGATTCCGGCATGAGGTTGGGCATTCTCCGGTGTTGATTTGCTATTGCTCGATCGAGTCTTTCTTGAATGTTGTCTTGACCTTGTTGGTTGTTTGTCCATGTGAATGGGTCCCCTCTAAAACCAAGATCCATGAAACCCATCCGATCCATTAAATTGAGAAAAGGTTGTGTTTGTGCATAAGTGACTGTCCGCCACCTTTTTCTCCGATTGGTCCATCACTTCGTTAAAGTCTCCCACAGAGTAGCCAAGGTGTAGAAGTGCTTTAGGGAAAAATTGTTGGAAAATCTTCCCAAAATATTTTCCTTGGGTCCAGGTGTGGAGGGCCATACATACACATCGTGCAAAGCCAAGGTCAATGGTGCCGAACGGAAGGTGTGACGAGTGCATGAATGTAGTTCTGGTTTTCAAGATGATTTGGACATTAACCTCGTTTTTCCATAAAAGGCATAAGCCCCCCCTTCTACCTACTTTAGGAACGGAACAGTGGTTTGGAAATTGTAATGTCTGGGCGATGCGTAGTATTTGAATTTCATCGGACAATGTTTCCGAAAGAAATAAAATGGTTGGTCTATACATGGAGATAAGTCCACGGAGATGTTGAATTGTTGGTGGTTGGTTTAAACCCTGACAATTCCAAGCGAGAGTAGTCATTTCTATGGGTAGATTTGGTATGAGAATTGGAGAATGGAGTTGGGACTTATTTGGTGTAAGTGGGTGCAGGTTGTATGGTATAACATATGGGAGCTTTGGGCTAATGGTTGAATTTAATGGGCTTGGACCTGGGGCTATGTTATTTGATAAAAAATGAGCTTTGGGCTAATGGTTGAACAACGATGATCTTTTAATACCTATACTGTTGCATTTGCCGGTGAAATCTCTGATTGTTTTCAAATGTGTATCAAAAGGTTGGTTCTCTCTCATTTCAGATCCATTTTTCATCAACAAGTATACAGTTCAATCACGTCTTTCGATTCCAGGATTATTTTTGCTGAAACTCTCTTATGCTGACACCTGCGGATACGAATTCATCAGACTGGATGATAACCAAGTCATGACTGGTGGTGTGCCCTTTAAATTTCTCAATTTTGTGAATGATGCAGCGGGTTTAAAGATTGATGGATCGTGTAACGGACTTTACTGTTGCAGCAGCTTTAGATGGCATGGAAATGACCAAATCTTTTACATTTACAATCCATCCACAAATCAATACAAAAGCATTCTTAAATTTGAGTATAAGATGAAGAATCCTGTTTCGGTTCGCAGTGTGAGCTTAGCTTTCAATCCACTTGCATCACCTCATTACAAAGTTGTCTGCGTTTGGGAGGTTGGTAAAAACCAACTCCAGATTGAGATTTTCGATTCGGAAACTGCTACCTGGAAGCTCTCCGGAGACCCTTTCCTTGGGCATTATGATTCGTTTCGCATGTCTGGTGTGTTCTGGAATGGCTCATTGCACTGGATCAATGAAACTCAGTTTGGCGAATGGATCAGCTCAAGTAACTCCTTTGGGTATTTTGATATGGAGCAAGAACTACTAATGGAAATGCCAGTGCCATCGATACCGGAGGTTGATGAATTGTATGACATGAAGGTTGGGTATTTTGGTGCATACAAGGGTTGTTTGCATCTTATACCAATTTATGATCACTATTCAACATGTTTTGAGATACTGGAAATGGAAATCGATTACAAGTGCTGGAACATTAAGTTCAAAGTCGATATTGAAAATCTTATAATTTCGTACCCGGAGATGATTCCACATGATTACGACTATTTTCAGGACGAAGGATCATTGCATGAAGTGGAATTCTCAATCTTGCTTGTTCGAGAAGAAGATAAAGAAGAAGAATCAAATCTAGTAATTCATATACCAGGCAAGGTTATTCGCTACAAGTTCAAGGATATGAGGTTCACAACATCACATCATTTGTCGCCGAGTCTTCTTGGGGAGGAGTCAATTGAGTACAGGTGGTTTGATGCCCATCAGTACGTCGAGTCACTCGCTATTGTTTAACCACTTGTTTATAAACTGTATGCATCGCCAATGCGTAAATGAACCAGAATTTGGTACTTGAAGGTGTACATGTTGATCTTCAAACTCAGAATTTGTGTAATCCCCTGCCTGAAGTATATATACAGACTCTTCTTCAATTCCATTAATCAGGTGCCCGTGGCAACAATATTTTCTTCATTAATTCTCGATAACTCAGACTGACACAGGTTGCTTAAGTTGAACCAATGCAATTAACCATTTTATAACACACCAGACCTAAAAAAAAAACCATCAAGTGCAGCAGAAGGATTTCAACAGAACCTTTTAAGGATTTCCAGAAATTTTGGATGAAGAAAGCTTTTGCAGGTAAAGTCCAGGAACTGAATGTGTGAAGTAATTTCATTAAAAGCCAAAACATAACAATTTACAACCAAAATTTTGTTCAGAGGACAAAAGACACCAAAAACTTCACAAAACAGGACTCAACTGAATCTCAAGTATGCTCTATCTCGACATCCAATACTGACAAGAAAACCCCCGGCCTAGTATCATATGCACAATGCTGCCCGCTCCATAAAGCAGCACCTTTTTTTTTTTTTGCTAGCTTGTCAGCAGCAAAATTTATCACCCTGAAACTGTCTAAAATGAACCTGAATGAGACTCCTGCAAATTTTGTGCCATCTACTCCAAAATATCAAAGGTGACTTGTTATGAGTGAAAGCCTGGATAAGAGCTTTACTCCAACGATTAGCAGCTGCCCGTTCCAAAGGATCTTCAGCAGTGTAAGCCCTTGCTATAGAAGGATCGACTCATGGTTCCCAAATCATCTTATGCCAGTATTCAACAGTCCCTTGAAATCTAATTCTACGAACAGCTTGAGCGACAGAAAACTGACCTGAGTGATGTCCACATCACACCATTTTATCATCTCCAAAATTGAACACAGGCAGATCATCAATTGAAAAGAAATTCAATAATCACAAAGAATTTGCCACTGCTGATCCACAATCAAGTCAGTAACCTTCATATCAGGACCATGTTTATAGAATCATTACCAAGAAACGAATCAATGATTGCATCCATTTATATTCCAAACAAAGATTCTGGTACCATTCCCCACTGTCAGCTGCCAAATCCTGAAGTACCCGCTTAAGCCCAGGCCAACTGGAAGACTACCTATAATATTTGATCCACTGATTTCTCGTATCATTACATCTTCAAGTCTTCTAATGCTCAACCCACCTTCATCTTGAGGAGTACAAAACAGACTCCCTGCCAATAGTGACAAGAGTTCTCTTTTGTTCTGGATTGCCAAACCATAAGAAGTTTCTAATGATTTTTTCACATTCAACAATTGCTCCATTAAGCCATATATAAATAGCCATGTTGTAAATGGGAACACTGCACAACAACTGTTTTCATTAAGGTGATTCTGACTTTGGAAACAAGTAAATTCGCCATCCAACTAACTAGCTTGTTTTGAAGTTTTTTCACATAGTGCCAAACATGACTAGTAGTAAGTGGTAAGTGATTAAATATTGCTGATTACCGCAGATGACAACAATGAATTATCACCGAATATCATTGTTACTCATCAGGTTTGGACAAGATGTAAAATCATCTTGATTCTGAATGTAAACAGAAAATGCACGAACTAGATCTTTAGAAACTAAACAAAACTAGTTTTGGGCATTCATTACCAAATACATACCTCAATCTTTAACTCGGTCAGCTGTCAGGAGTCCCGCATATGCCCCTGCAGGATCTCAAAGAGACTGCTTCAGGTTCAAGACATGAAAAAATCATGACAAGTCTTCATTTTTATCACGCACTCCTCCTATTATGGGAACTTCTTCCTAGGGTACCTGGTGGCCATTCAATTAAAATATAGAACTGGATGACATCAAGAGATACGGATAAAACAATGTAAAAATGCCAAACTGATGGCATAATAAACTACACCCAATTTCACATCCCCTGTGATCAAAAATCTGACTGCAAGAATTCCTTCTTCTTATGTTAAACGAAACACAAAAATTAAGGAACACTAAAGACAGGTTATTTGGATTCCTTGCACGCGTTTTAAGTTCTTAGAGATTTGGAGTAATTCTAACAACTTCACCAAAGTCTTGAATGCACTTCATAGCCAGTGTAAAAGCTACATTAAATTGTCTGTGACAGAGCTTTGATGAACAAACACAAAAGTGAAAGAAAAGTGATTAGCAGCAGTTGTAATGCAATCAAGGTTGTCTATGCCCAGATAATCAAGATAACTGATATGTAGAATTTTCCATTTCTTGGATTGTAAGGTTTGATAGTGTGACTGTTAAGTTCTTATGATTAAACACAAAAACTAGTGAAGTGGAAAAAACAACAAACAATTCCTTTGCTACATTATCATAAAGCTACCAATAGCTTGAGTTCACTCTATAGTCTATATACAGAATACAGATCCATTTATTCATCAAACTCTAAGAAAACAAGATGCAATTTAATAAGTAAGTATTTGTGACAATTTAACAATAATCAATGAACTATAGCCCATTTGATTCATAGGATAATCCATTATCAACACTTTCTTCTCAGACACCCTCGTACACATGGGTTGTTTCTTGATTGCATTACGAATTTCCCCTGCAGACAAGCCCAATCTCCTAAAAACATATTCAATTTTGCTTCCCAAGTTGACTTCCTTGCTGTCAACCGTTGCACAGGAGGAAGATATGTACTCTCTAAAGGATCAAACCCCATTCTCTTGACATCTTCTACAATCCCCACAAACCAAACATGCGTAATACTAAGTGTAGGAGTGGAAAATCCTACCACTACATCCAAAGGTAACTAAGCACATACGCAAGGAAGCAAAACGAACAAAAGAAGTAATAGAACACAAGATATACGTGGTTCGGTATGATTACCTACGTCCACGGGGTGTAAAAGAAGATCTTATTGCTCGACTCAAGATTACAAGGCGGATTTATCTCTCTCAATGCTTTAGTATGCTCTCTTTCCTCACTTCTTGCTTGAGTTCTTTCTCTCTACATGGTCTCTATTTATAGTTACAAGTGATGATACATCCAGTACTACGGTGTTAGGCTTGGTGTAGCTTCCTCGATGTTCCTCCCGAGCGATCAGTCGATGCCCCAGCCGATTGTTCTTATTTGTTCGAGTCACTACGCCGAGCCGAATGATGCCTGCTTCTGCCAACTCGTCACTCGATGTCGCCCGTTCGATGGGAATAACCGATGTCGCCCTTGGGATCCTTGGCCGAGCCTTCCCTGACCGAGTCCTTCTTATCTCTTCACCAACTTTGTCAGCGCATTTATGGCTCCAGTGCCCGATGCCCATCGCATCACAGCTTTTTCCTTTTTCCTTCGACTTTCGGCTCCTCTTTCCTCACGCCCGATTCGGAGAGGCGATCCCAGTACTCTAGATGCATGCCTGCTCGGTACGCCATGGCTTAGGATCGTTCCACCCGTCCTCGTGGATTATTTACACCTACATTTATGCCCCTTCTTTCACTCGTGTAGTCAACACGTGGGGAAGAATAACCGCCTCGTCTTCCCACGTCCTCGGTCATGCGGTTTTCACGCATCTTTGTTCCCCACTCGCTTCAGTTACTCCAACCGGTTCACCTTCTCTGCCGGTCACCACGGGAGGGGTTTATAAGTCCAGCGCTCGAACCTAGTTTCCCTCTTATTTCTTTCTCTGCAACTTCACCCCCTTTTTTCCATCTTCTCTGCGTCCCCGTCTCCTTTGTATCTCCATCTTTCCTCCACCCTCTTTTCGCTGTTGCCGGCTAATTCCTTAACAAACTTCTTCCCTTCCTTCTCCGTTATTCGTCGTCTTCTCCGTCTCCGTCGCCGCTGCAATCTCCGGTCCCGGTCGTGTTTTCGTTTCTTCTGCCGTATTTCTTATCAGTTTGCATGGCCTCTTCAACTCCTCAAATGACAGAAAGAAGGTGTGTGAGTTACGTGTTTTCCGATGACGAGAGCGTATCGCTTGATTCTCTGTTCGTCGTAGAGAGCCCCTCCAAGTATGATTATCGTGCTCTAGATTCTATCTTTCCTGATAACCCGTCTTCGTTTTCTTGTAGGGCTGACAAGAGGACTGCCAGGGACTTAACAGACGAGCAATATGTCCAACAATTGAAAGATGAGTTCGGTCTTCACGGGTATGACGTCAGGCTCTTGTCGGGCCAGAGGGGCGTTCGAGGAAGGAGGATGTTTTGAGATTTCCCCATTGGTGAGGCGACCGTAGTCACCGGGGGCCGGCTAGAGCTCGGCTGCGTTTCCCCTTATATGATCCTAGTCGCCCATTCTTGTACGAGGCTCTCTCCAAGATTCGTCCGTGCCGTGCCTTGGCCCGGTGGAACGGTAACACTTTCCGCATCTGTCCGTCCGAGTGGGAGAAGCGTAGCCGAGGCGAGTGCGCTCCTACCGCTTGGTCTACCTTCGATCCTTCTCAAGCGGGTGACTATACTCCTGCCAAGCTTCGCCAGACAATTATCGGAGCGGGACCACTACTAATGGCGATCTCGCCGGATTCTTGCCAGCCCTCACCGTCATAAGACCCTTCCCGAGGGAGTCGGGAGACTTCTTTTGGATGAGGACCCGAGGAAAGAGTTCCAACAAGCACGCCGTCATACCAATGATACGGCTTGGGACCGGGTTCCGCTGGCCATTTCCGGCCCTCTTTTGAGTGGCAAGCTCCCTCCTCCGGCCGAAGTTTATCCTTTCTGGGTAGTCAACGTTGATCGGGTCGGTGCATTTCTCTGTTTCTCTAGTTTGGTTGATCGGATCAGGAGACTTACGGGGTAGTATTTTGTTTTGGTGGTGTTTTCGGACTAAGTCCCGGTACTCCTTCGAGGTTTTCGTTCATCGGAAGAGGGATAGGATTGGCGGAGCCGAGGAGGATTCGGGGGAAGGTAACAAATATACTTATTATTATTTTTTTATTTAACGTACATGTACGTGCCCCTATTTGTTGCCTTGCATGGATCGACATCGGCCGATACGAAGTTGAAGGTTGACAAGGTTCTTTGGTACCTCGGCGAAGGATGGTGAGGATCCCGATGATCGACTACCTTTGTCACATTTCCGGGAGGTCGCCTCTTAAATCGTCGATGATTCGTCCGCCTTTGTAGGTGGGAAGCCTAGGGGTAGGGGTAAAGAACCTAAGGGGATGTGCCTGCCCCGGAGAAGGACGTGTCCCGGGAAGTGACTGGTGAAGGGATTGTGCTTGCCGATGGCACTGTGTCTGTTGTGTCTGATGGTGATGATGAAGAAGATCTTTTTGACGATGAGGACGATCTTTGTTGATAAGGAGGGGTGGGTCAGGCGGGGAAATCGGGTGGTGGTGGGGGCGATTTGATTGACCGCGATATGGAGAGTGTCGATGGTCAACCGCTGAAGACTTCCCCTACCGTGGTTCCTAATCCCAGTAGCAGCACCTCCTTCACTATCTCGGGCCCTATGTGTAACTCGCTTGGGGCGCTCATCTCTCCCGACTTCGCCTCTTTGTCCGATGAAGAGAAGGTCAATGCCGTCGCATTGTATGAGGCCGGCTTGAAAAGTACCTTCGACCTCCTGGTGAGTTGAGCTGCTCGGGTGTTGCGTTTTTGTACTAGTTTAGGGCTGACTATGTTGGTATTGTTTTTAGGATGTCAACCGCTCGCTATTGAGTGCTGCCATTCAACGTCGGGATGCCATCGAGAGGGAGAATCTCCGTCACCTGCTGCGGCGGGAGCGTGAACGCAGTCTCGAGGGTCTGGAGAAGGAGTTGGCCAAAACCCAAGGTATGCATTTTCCTTTCCGCAGCTAGTTGTGATTGATCTTGTAGTGCCAATATCCTGAGTTTAGTACTCCCTGCTTAGCCGAATCGTCTATTGCGGAGGCCGATGCTGCCACAAGATGTCGTTTGTTGAAGAGGGAAGCTAACATAGAACGAGATCATGTCTCGAACTTACAACAGAGAATAGTCAATAAGGATGCTAAAATTGACCGGTCGGAAACCGATATTGAAGATCTTCAATCCAAACTTTATCGGTACGAGACGTTTGAGTATGTTCCCGAGGAAATAGATAATTTGAGGGCGGACTTGTCTCACTTCCAGGGTATAGCGGCCGAGAAAACATTATTAGCCGACAACTTAGAAGTTCAATGTGGCCGGCTAAGGCTTCAGGTCCGAGATCTGCATGCAGATCGCCTTCGGATCTTGGGGGAGAGGGACGCTACTGAGAAGCGTAGCCAAGAGGCCCTTGAGAAGCTTAAGGAGTTTGGAAAGGTTTCTGATGAGTTGGATTGGGTGCGGGCTCAATTGTCGGGCTTGCAGGCTGCCCACTCTCGACAGAGGGAGGAATGGAGTGATCACAAGAAGTATTGCCCCACTAATGAGTTTAATGAACAATGATACCTAGAACTTTCTTGAAGGTGTCGGCCCTCGAGTGTAGCTTGTCGAGTCCGAGGAGTCGGTTAGAATAATTGCCCCTTTGTTAGAAGGTGGTGTGCTTTGTGTCGTGCCTTGCGTGTTGTTATCTTGTTGCTGTCGTTGTGTGACTGACCGTTCTTGTTGTCTTGGCAGCCGAGCAGAAGAAAGTGGCCTCGTTGGAGGAGGAGAATATTCGTCTGAAGGGGAAGGAGGCTCATCTGCTTGATCGAGTGGCCACTGCTGAAGCGGCGTCGGAGCAACTAGCGCGGGATCTTGTTGCCGAGAAAGCGAAGTTGATGAGGAACTCGTCTTGCAGGTCAAAGCCGGTGTGAAGGCGGTGCTTGATAAGAAGCGAGCCGATCTTGCCGCCAAGAAGGCTGTCCCGGGTTCTACTTCCTCCAAAGAGTGATTCTGTCTTTTGTAGCGCTGCGTCATTTGTCTTGCCCTTTTCCTCGGGTTGTAATTCGTTTGAACACTTTGGTAACTTCTTGCATGACTTGTTATGGGGTCTTTGCGTCGGCGGTTTATTTGCTATTCTCGCTACTGATGTTGTTACACTACTGACGTTATTATTCTTATTTATGTTGGGTTGCCCGTATGTGGTTTTCTTATCGTAGCCTCGTTATTGTCCTTCCTTATGCCTGCATAGATAGACAGGTTAGTCACAAATGCCGTTTCTGTCGAACACACTCAACAAGGAGGGTCATCGGGCCCGATGCCATGTCCTGACTGAGGCATCTCATCACCGTCTTTCGAGATCTAGTGGAAGGGAGGTTGGTCTTGCCTAGTTTCTATGGGATCGACATCCCAAGAAGTTATCGATTAATCTTCTTGGGCAAGTGATTCGGCCACTTGCGAGGAGAGCAATGTTGTCTGCTCGATTGAAAGTACTCATGCCTCGACAATCGGCCACCTTTGGTTTCCAACCACCGGGGCCCCGAACTACCTCGACACTTGCACAATGCCGTCGCCCGAGTTCGAATAGTCCGTGTTAGTGTAAGTCGCCCAGGCACTTGCACAATGCCATCGCCCGGGTTCGAAACGACCATTCGGATGCACTTGTCATATTTCCAACCCCACGCGGCTTTTCACGGAAATAAATGACAAGATATCTTACCTGATCTTACGGATGGTAGATCTTTAGTCGCGTTGCGTTCCACGGTCGTGGCTCGGGTTTTCCGTCCGGTTTCAGTATCTTGTATGCCCCTTCTCCAGCTTTCTCAACTATCGTGTAGGGTCCTCCCCACCGTGGTGCAAGTTTACCGCCCTTCTTGTCACGCTCATAGCTAGGTAGGAGCTTTAGTACCAGCTGCCCTGGTTGGAATTCTCTTGGTCGGACCCGTTTGTTGTATTCCCGCTGGATTCTTCGTTGGTAATTTTCCATTTTTTGTAGGGCCATTTCTCTCGTTTCTTCCAAATCGTCAAGTTTAGCCAAGATAAGGTCCGCCGAGATGTTTCGCCTCCACGCTTCGGTCCTGGTGGTAGGTATCATCGCCTCCGTAGGTAGGATGGCTTCTGTTCCGTATGTTAGCATGAAGGGTGACAGTCCCGTTGCCTCCCTGCGAGTTGTCCTGTATGCCCACAAGACATTGTAGAGTTCTTCACACCATTCCCCATATTCTCCGTCGAGTTTCTTCTTCATGTTATCGGCGATGGTCTTGTTTGTGATCTCGGCCTGTCCGTTGCTTTGGGGTATAGGGGCGTGGACTTGCTTTTTCGGATGTTGTACGTGTTGAATAGTAGGTCGATGTTTTTGCCTTGCAATTGTTTCCCGTTGTCAGAGACGATTGCTGCCGGGACCCCAAAGCGGCATATGATGTGTTCCCAGATGAACCGAAAAACATCCTTATCCCGTATGTGCCTTAGCGGAGCAGCCTCAACCCACTTGGTGAAATAGTCGGTGGCCACAATTAAATACTTCCTTTGTCCCGATCCAACGTGTAGCGGTCCCACGATGTCGATTCCCCATTTAGCAAAGGGCCAGGGACTGATGACGGAGTTTAATGTTACAGCCGGCGCGTGTATCTTCTTCCCGAACTTCGACACTAAATCGCAAACGGTGGCCATATGCTTCAAGGCGTCCTCATTCATGTACGCAGGAAGTATCCCATGGTTTTAGCTCGTGCCGCCAGGTGCGGCCCCGATTTGTGGTTTCCCGCTGCCCCATAGTGTAATTCGTTAAGGATCATCTGCCCCTCTTCCTTACTTAGGCATTTTAGCAGTGGTCCTAGGTATGATTTTCGGTACAGGGTGCCATCCCTAAGTTCGTACGCGGCGGCTTTGCTCTTGATCTTATTAATCTCAGGCCTTCCCTTGGGCAACTTTCCTGTTTCGAGGTATTCATGAATCGGCTTTCTCCAATCATCGGCCCGGTATTGATCGATAGTGGTCGCCGCAACTTGTGCGCCGATGTCCATGCCCTCGGGTACTGAAGGCATTAGGATCCTCATTATGCGAATACCCTCAACGCTTGAGTCAGTCAACATGGAAGCGATATACGCCAGGGCATCCGAGTGCCGATTGTCTTTCCTGCAGATGTGTCGGAATTTGATGCTTGGTATTTGCCCGATGTAGGATTGGGCGAGCTCCCAGTATTTTTGCAGCAAAGGGTCATGTATGGCATATTGCCCGGTGATTTGCCGCACAACTAGCTGGGAGTCGCTTGTCAATCGTACCTCCTGGATGCCCATCTCCACAATCAAGCGCAGGGCATGTATTACTGCTTCGTACTCCGTGACATTGTTGGTTGCTTTGAACTCAAGCCTAAAAGAGTGGACCATTTTTTTGCCCTTCGGTGTCGTAAAGACGAGTCCTAGACCTGACCCATCTTTATTGGATGACCCGTCGACGAAAACCTCCCATCGTGTCGGGCTGCAGGTCTCGAGTAAATCGGGTGAATCTTCTCGGTCTTCTTCCATTCCGGGAATGTCTTCTACTTCGTCCTCGTCACTGAGGGGGAAGTCCGCCAAAAAGTCGGCCACTGCCTGCGCTTTCACCGCCGTCCTCATTTCATAAAAGATATCGAACTGCTTTATTTGTGCGCTCCATTTGGAGATCCGCCCCGACCTGGCTGCATTGTCAAATGCACTGACTCTATAGAGGATTTGGTAAGTACTCGGATCTTGTGAGTTTGGAAGTACGTTCGGAGCTTCTGTGTTGCAAACACTAACGCTAGTATGAGTTGTTCGATTCTGGTGTAGTTCTTTTCCGCCGGGTTCATGGTCTTGCTTATGAAATATACCGCTTTTCTTCGCTCCCTCGCTCTTGACTAACACGGCGCGATAGCGTGGTTGGTTGCCCCGAGGTACAATGTTAGTACGTCTTCGGGCTCGGGTCTTTGTAACACCTGGTAGGCTTGCAGTGTTGCTTGATTTTCTGGAATGCTTTCTCACATCCCTCGGTCCATTTAAACTTCTCTCCCTTCCTTAGCGTCCCGAAGAAATCCTTGCACTTGTCCGACGATCGAGAGATAAATCGTCCTAAAGCCGCTAGGTTTCCGTTCAGCCGTTGTACGTCCTTAACTGTTACAGGTGAAGGCATTTCTGTCACGGCTCTGATTTTATCTGGATCTGCTTCGATCCCTTTATCGGTGATTATGTATCCTAGAAACTTGCTCGAGGTAACCCAAAAGGTGCACTTGGACGGATTCGCCCTCATCTTGTATTTCCTCATGGTCTGGAAGATGTCTCTAAGGTCGTCGATGTGGGTGTCGGCTACCTTACTCTTGACTAGCATATCGTCCACGTATACTTCGATAATGTCGTGTATTTTGTCCTCAAACATGTCCTCCACCAGCCTCTGATATGTAGCACCCGCATTTCTCAGCCCGAATGGCATTTTGGTATAACAGCACAGTCCTCTTGGCGTGAAAAAGGACGTGTGCTCCTGATCTTCGGGGGCCAGGGGGATTTGGTTATACCCCGAGTACCCGTCCATGAGTGTTATCGCCTTGTACCCGACAATGGATTCCACCAGCTGGTCGATGCTAGGGAGAGGGAAGCTGTCCTTTGGGCATGCCTTATTCAGGTCGCTGTAATCGACGCAAATTCGGACGCCCCCATTCCTCTTGGGGACTATCACCATATTAGATATCCATTGCGGATATTGGGCCTTTCGGATGATTCCTGCTGCGTACAGTTTCTTCAACTCTGCCTCTACCGCTGGTTGTAGCTCGGGTGCAATTCTTCTCATTTTCTGTCTGATCGGTCTGAACTTGGGGTCTATTCTTAGATGGTGCGAGCAAACTTCTGGGTCGATGCCTTCCATGTCGTGCATCTGCCAGGCAAATACATCCATGTGCTCCTTCAGGAGGGTTATCAGCTGCTGGGATTGCTCATTCGTCAAGCGTGACCCTATCCTCACTAATCTCGGCTCCTCCTCGGTGCCCAGATTAACTTGCCGAGTTGGTTCTAGGGCCGAAAAGTTTTGCTTTGGTTCGCCGACGGTTGCCGGCTCCTGTGATTGCTATAAGACTTCGTGTCGCTTTGCTTCGTATGTGGCGATGGCTTGTGACATCACCTTTTCCAATTATTCTCCCGCTTCCATTTCCTTAGACTTCTTCTTTTCTTGGCGTTTCCTCGACCGTCTTTCCTCGTTCTGTTGGATGTCTATCTGCACACATTGTCTTGCCGCTTGGGGGTCGCCTAGTACTTCTACTACTCCACGATAAGAAGGGAAGCGCAGTTTCTGATGGTAGGCCGAGGCGACTCCCTTGATCCCGCGATCCAAGGTCATCCCGGGATCGCCTCATATGGTGAAGCGACATCGACTACGCAAAAGGTGGTCAATGTGTCAAGGAACCCTTCCCCATCCGAGACTCTGAGAGTGACTTCTCCCTTTGGCACCGTCACCGTACCGTTAAAGCCGTAAATTCGATAAGTCGATGGGATCAGGATGTCATCAGACAATTCCATCCTCTTGAAGGTGTCATAGAACAAAACTTCGACTGAGCTACCACTGTCCATTAATATTCTGCGGACGCCCCATTCTTCAATCATCAGGGTTATTACTAAGGGATCTCCATGTGCTTGTCCGTTCAATGGGACATCTTTCGCCGAAAAACGTAATCGGTTGCATCATCCACGGCTCCATAGGGAGGGTCTTGGCCACTTATTTGAAGATTTCTTTGCCCGATCTATCCCTCTTGTGTATTCTCGAGGTGATACCGGTTCCTAAATCGTATCCTTGTGTTCTGAGTGTGATATGGTGTTACAGGTGGCGAGCGCCGCGATTGATTCTTATTTGATGTACTGGGACCTCGGGCTGGGCCGGTGTTGATGGTGTTTTGACGAAATGTCGTAGATACCCATCGCGGATCAGGTGCTGGACGATGTCCTTCACTTCTCTACAATCGTTGGTTGAGTGGCCGCGGCCCGATGATAATGGCGAGAACTCGGGTGGTTCCTCGTCCGTCGAATTGGATTCCCGAGTCTTGGGGTAACGGATATCATTCCTTTTTCCACTTCCTTGAACACTTCTTCCAAGGGCGCATTGAGCGGGGTGTATGATCTTGGCTCGTGGCGAGGCTTCTTTCCCTCTCGACCCAGACCTTCTTGTTTTCACCACAGGGGACTGGGCACCGGGCCTTTTCTCGGATCGTTTCGTGGCTTCTCTCGGGGTAGCCTCTTCTGTGGTGCTCGCCTCTTGTATTCCCCTGTCTTGCGCTCCTTCCTGTATTTCCTCCAAGGCTATATAGTGCTCCTGCATCTTCCGGATCTCCCTTAGCGTCTTGGGCTTCTCTGTGTACATCGCCACCCAGATGGGGTCCGACTTTCTTAGCGAGTTCTCGAAGCCGAATATTTGCTGGTCGACCGGTGCCTTCCCTATATCCGTGCATAACTTCCTCCATCTATCCGTTAAGGAACGCAGCGGTTCCCTCAGTCTTCGTGCCAAGGTAAATAACTTGTCGACTCTGGGCCGAGCTATGCTGTTATGCATGTACGTCTCGAGAAAGGTTTCCACCAAAACCGCATAGCTCCCAACGGATTTATCGGGCAGGGTGTAGAACCAACTCTTCGCTTCTCCTTCAAGGCTAGCAGGGAAGAATTTGCACATGACTACATCGTGATTCTTCCACTGTAGTAAGGACATGCCGTACATCTTGATGTGTTCTCCCGCATCGCCTGTGCCATCGAACCTAGATGGGAAGATTGGCAGTGTGCACTTTGGCGGAAATGGTGTTCGGTCCAGTTCTCTGGTGAACGGTGTCTTCCGGGGCTTCATTGATCACTTACGCTAACTTATCATCCCGCATTTGTCTCAGTCGGTTTCTTAACCATCTCGCTCAAGCCGTTCGATCTTTTGTTTGGTGGACGCGTCTGTACTTTCGTTGGTTACTTCCTCATCGGCCGAAGAATCCTCGGAAGGCCCATACCCTTCTCTTGGCCGATTAGGGTCGGGTATTCGTCCTCGGCTTGGCGAAGGGGGTGGGTCGTCCCTTGGTGGAGTGTGGTTGCTGGAGGCACCTCGGCTTGATGATCCCCTCGACCCCGTCCTCCTGTTGCGGAGTTGGTGGTTCTCGTATTCTAGTGCCAAGTTTCTCCTCTGCAATTCTCTCATCAGATCCTCCTGTCTTCTTTGACTTGCCAGTATGGCGAGTAACATCGGGTCGGTGCTCTCGTGACTAGAATGACCGTTCATTTGGTGTCCCGTTGTGTTAGGGGGTGCGGTTGGGGGTCTCGCAGTGAGAGCGATAGGAGGGACGACCGGAGCCGTTGGGTGATCAATCACTCCGGGGAACAACCGAAGCTGTGGGGCGGTTGGCCGTTACTGGGGGGGACGTCTCGGTTAGGGTTCCCTCCTGCCAAGTGTACTCGCCTAAGCCTTTCGGCCTCTCGTTCCAGGTCTCTTTTGTGCTCTGTAGGTTGTCTTTCTCTCCTTTGCTCCTCGTGTATAGTTTGAACTTCCTCCTCCTCTTCGGTATCCGATGCAGTTCTCCCGTCCTCCATCTTGCCTCGTTCCTCGGCCCCATCTGACTTGGGTTAATCCTCAATCTCTCGGGTGGGAAGTCGTCATCTCGGCCCAGATCGATTTCCTCGTCGACCGTGGTCATGCCTTTGATCAACGCCTGAGTCTCGCCTCGGTTGTTGGGTCGACGATCTCCGTGCTGAGAATCTGTGAGTCCCTCTTGCCCGCTGGATCCCGCCGCGACTCGGTTCCTCAGGATCCTGCTCGTCCTGGAGGTACTTGCCATTGCCTTTGCTATCGTCCTCGTTCCTCAGCTCGCCTATCCATTCGTTCCTACGTCAGCAAAAGGGGACAGCACTTACTTCGAACTGCTTTCGAAAAAGTTAAGGATGGAGTACAGCAGTTCAGTGCAGAGTGAAAAAGGTCTCTATAGTACGCTTCCACCTGTACTAGCGCGTCGGTCTCAGCAATCAGGTCGCTTTTGCCGCAAAGGACAAATTCTGGAAAGCTGTCTCGACCCGTCGCTTTCGGTACTTTCCCTATGCATTTATCATTGTTTGTCCTAACATTCCTAGCGCCAGAAGTCATTAATCATTCGTGCGTTGAATCGGAAGATTTCTTTCATGGCGATGACATGCGGCGACGGCGGCCCTTAACAACCCAAGCGTGCGATGGCCGCAAGTTTCTTCTGATTCGTCATTCGATCTCTTGTGAGGCCCTTAGCGTAGGATTATGGTGAGACTCTGGCCATTCATCATAATCCCTCCGGCCATGGTTTCCAAGGACTAGTTTCAACGATTCTGGACTAGCCCCGTTTCCACCGTTATCGTGCTTTAATTGCCTTGCTATAAGGCAGGTGTAAAAATGTAGATAGATGCAACAGCATTTCTGCCTAGGAGATAGTCCCAGTAACCTACGCGTTGCGTTTGTTTGAGTTTTTCGCTTAGCATCAACTATCCTTACTAAGCGTCGATAGGAGCTGTTGAATCTCTCTTGCAACGGGGTTTGGAGCCGCAGATCATAATCATCGAGATGGGATTCCCTTCTAGCTTCTACCCACATCGAAAGATGCTATTTAGGGAGCTCACGGGTCATCCGATGACTCTCTGCGGTGTTTCAAACAGACACACGAAACGACTTAATTTAAGCGGAAAACTTATTTTGCTTGAAAAATGGAGACTTCCGGTTTAAAACACAAAACGACCTTATATCAGCTCGACACGAAGATAACAAAACGAAGATAACTAGCAAAAATGCAAGGCTAACTTTATCAATCTCGACAAGATGTTGCTACGTAGGCGAAGATACCAAAGCAAGAACACAAAGTTAACCTCTATCAATTCACCAAGACATTACTAGAAGAAAACAGAGATAGCAGACGAAAGGGTTTTCTCCTTCGGCGTCAACCAGCACACAAGGTGGCTTAGGAGCTCGGAGTTTCCCCTTTCAACAGGACATTACTGAAAGAAAACAGAGATAGCAGACGAAAGGGTGTTCTCCTTCAGCGTCAACCAGCACACAAGGTGGCTTAGGAGCTCGGAGTTTCCCCTTTTAGCGTCCGATTTCAAGGTATCCGGAGATGTTATACGGTCCCCTTAGTCGGCGCCAGAATGTAGGAGTGGAAAATCCTACCACTACATCCAAAGGTAACTAAGCACATACGCAAGGAAGCAAAACGAACAAAAGAAGTAATAGAACACAAGATATACGTGGTTCGGTATGATTACCTACGTCCACGGGGTGTAAAAGAAGATCTTATTGCTCGACTCAAGATTACAAGGCGGATTTATCTCTCTCAATGCTTTAGTATGCTCTCTTTCCTCACTTCTTGCTTGAGTTCTTTCTCTCTACATGGTCTCTATTTATAGTTACAAGTGATGATACATCCCGATTACTACGGTGTTAGGCTTGGTGTAGCTTCCTCGATGTTCCTCCCGAGCGATCGGTCGATGCCCTGACCCGATTGTTCTTATTTGTTCGAGTCACTACGCCGAGCCGAATGATGCCTGCTTCTGCCAACCCGTCACTCGATGTCGCCCGTTCGATGGGAATAACCGATGTCGCCCTTGGGATCCTTGGCCGAGCCTTCCCTGACCGAGTCCTTCTTATCTCTTCACCAACTTTGTCAGCGCATTTATGGCTCCAGTGCCCGATGCCCATCGCATCACAGCTTTTTCCCTTTTCCTTCGACTTTCGGCTCCTCTTTCCTCACGCCCAGATTCGGAGAGGCGATCCGGTACTCTAGATGCATGCCTGCTCTGGTACGCCATGGCTTAGGATCGTTCCACCTGTCCCTGTGGATTATTTACACCTACACTAAGTGTTTTATTAGGAACCAAGTGATTTTTTCATTAGGAACACCTAAAAAAGCTCAATGTTTAGCATTATACTTCGATCATTTTTGATGCATATCATCATTTTCATTTGCAGTAGCCCTGGCCCAAGCACATTGCACCAAAGGAAGGAACCAAGTGATTTTTTCATCAAAAAGGAACACCTAAGTTTTTTTTTCATTAGGAACACCTAAGTTTTTTATCAAAAGCTCAATGTTTAGCATTATACTTTTATTCAAATGAATCCTAGAAAAGCCCCGAAGGGTGACAAAACGATTTCAACGAGAACCTCTAAATGTGCATTTTTTAACCATTCTCTAAAAAAACAAACAACTTCATAGTGACACTAGAAAGATAAAAGCTACAGTAGCACTGCAAATTGGAAAGAAACCTACTTTCTGAATTCAGGTTATGACAAACTGTAAAGTTTTATAAACAGAATGCAGCTGCAATACGTACTATATTACCATCTGTTCCTAAGCTACTGCATCAGCAAAGATCACTGCAAGAATGCTAGATCTTTATACCTTTAGGACCATTCCAGAAATTTAGGAAAGGGATATTTCTATGGATTTCTCCTGTAATGAAAATCAGATCACATTCTAGATATCTCCGGGAGAAAATTGCAGGTAAAGTCGAATTGAAAGGTGCCTTTGACGTAAATGGTAAGGCCAAAATTATATCACAAATGAGTCAATACTACACTAGAGATGCAAATACGAAGAGATGTAGAGATTTGGTAGACTCAATAGAAATGTATTAAGTGATCAATTTTGCTGACAACAGATGACAATGATGAATTATCACCAAATATCATTAATACTCATCGGTTTGAGCAAGAATGTAAAGTCATCTTGATTCTAAATGTAAGAAAAAAGAACGCGTTGAAGCCTAAGTAGATTTTTAGAAACTAAACATAACTAGTTTTGGGTATCCGTTAGTAAATGCAAGAACTTAATATGTTACCTCACTGAGCCGTGTACGTGTAGGTGTCCCACATATGCCCTGAAGGATCTCAAAGAGACTGCTTCAAGTTCAAGACATGAGAAAACCATGACAAGTGTTCATTTTATCACGCACTCCTTCTAATATGGGAAATTCTTCCTAGTGCACTTGGTGACCATCCAATTCAAATCTTCTAGTAAACACGTTCTCAAACTTAGACAGAGCAATTAGAGAAAGCTATTTATAGGTTCAAGTACACTACTACTAGCAATCATAGAACTAGGACGACATCGAGAAATAAAGATCAAATCAATAAAAGTAAAAATGCCAAAACTGATAACATTATAAACTATGCCCAATTTCACATCCCTTTTGATCCATAATCTGAATGCAAGAGTTTCTTCTTCTTATATTAAACGGAACACTAAGGACAGCTTGTTTGAATTCCATGTATGCGTCTAAGTTCTTAGAGAGTTCGAGTCATTCTCATAACCTCACCAAAGTCTTGAATGCACATTGGCGTAAAAGCTAGATGTAAATTGTCGGTGATGAGCTTTGATGAACAAACACAAAAGTGAAAGAATACCAACAGATTTGTTACGCAATCAATGTTGTCTATGTTCAAATAGCCAGGGATAACTCATATGAAGAATTTTCCATTTCTTGGATTATAAGGATTGATAGTGCGAACTTCTCATGATTAAACTCATGAAGTGTAAAAAACAGCTAACAATTTATTTGTTATATTTTCATATAAAGCTAAAAGTAGCATAAGTTCACTCTATACAGATCAATATGTATCATGTTACTCATTTAGTCATAGAACTCTAAAAATAAAAGATGCAATTTAACTTGACTAATTGAGACAAACTACATTATCATGTAACTTAAGATTCAACTCGACCTTGGGTAGACTCGCAATAGTTAGGAGCTTTTTCCTCAAACTTGACGACAAATTTCTACAAACGCCTTCTCACCATTATTAAAAGTGAAGTCAAGGGAATTTGATACTTAACTGACCCACGGAGATCAAAATCTGGCTAACACAACACCTCGGTACAATTCTCTTCTCCAAGCTATAAGTAAGTATTTGTGGAAATTTAGCAACAACCAATGCACTATAACCCATTCGATTCACAAGATAATCCATTACCAACACTATCTTCTTCTCGAGACACCCTCATACACATGGGTTGTTTCTTAATTGCCTTGCTAATTTCACCTTCGACAAGCCCAACCTCCCGAACACATTCAATTTTGCTTCCCAAGTTGATTTCCTTCTTTGTCAAACCTTGCGGGGCATGAAGAAATGTACTTTCTAAAGAATCAAACCCCATTTCCTTAACCTTTTCTACAATTCCAAAGAAACCGAACATGCGTAGTAGTAAGTGTTCTTGGTGGGATACAAGAAACCAAGTGATTTTTCACTAGGCACGCCTACATTTCTCAAAAGCTCAATGTTACGCATCAAACTTTTACTCAAATCAATCTTAAGAAGTACAGAACACCGCTTAACAAAGACTGATTACGTTCATCGGCTCGACAAATGTTATTGAGCATACCAAATGCGGGTATAATCTTATTATGTAAGCTACATTTCAAAATTGATGGGTTCGAGAAATGAACTTGGCAAGATCAATTCCGAGTAAAGTCCTCTAGTGTTGAAAAACTGAAGCTTTGGTGTCAGGGTTTTATGAGGTTTAGATAAAAGTAGTGATGGATCTTTATTGATGAGTTTTGAGATGTGGGGTTTGGTGAATCCATAAGTTTCAAGTAGGGTTAGGATTAAATCTGGTTTTAGAGTGGTTTTGAAATTGAGTTTTTTTTGAAGCAGTCATAGCTTCATCTATTGACAATCCACATGAATCCATCAGGTAAGCAATTACAAATGAAGAAGAAGAGTTCAGATTTTTGGGGAATGAGCAATACAAATACTGGATTTTGAGGAGATGGAGATGGATCTAAGTTGAATGAAAAGAGAGGGGTTTTGAGTTTGATGAAAAGATAAAACATGGGTTTTTGAAGGATGAACAACATTGTTAATGATGTTTATTTGAGGTACTACTGGGTTTGGAAGAGAAAGGAATGACATGGATTTGGTAGATGAGAAGAACAATAAGGTGAACCGAAGAAGACTCAGACGAGTAGGAGTGTATCATTAAAGGAAATAAGTTGATGGTTTGGTCTGGTCTGGTAGCCCAAAAGGCTGATACCAGCTCTACTAAGGGCCGATACCAATCCACATAGGACAAAAAAATCATGGCGATCCTGACCATTGGATCGATGGACTGGTATCAGCCCTTTTATAAATCATGAATATCAACAGCTTAATGAGGACAAACCAAGAAGAAAGTGAGAGCATATCATGTAAACAGTAATCAACTAAATATCAAATATTCTGATGATGCTTGTTTATCCTGGCGTGATTGGGGTATACCCAAACTAATTGGGGCTATACCCAATAAGACAAAATAGGATCATTTTGAAGTAAAGCCAAGCCACCCCTTAACCTTGTATTTTCAAAATGGCTAATATGCTCTTGTTTAATTAACACTAAAAATTTGATTAGGTTAATTAATTGAGTTTACATTAAAATTTTGAAAATGAAAATCCAGTAGGTTAAACCTTTAATCCGTCTTATGAGTTCGATTTCGATCAAAAAATTTGGTTTTCAAAAATGTCAAAGGTCGGCAAGGTAGAGGTTTGAATAAGGTGCCGGCTATATATGGCCGGCATGGTCTTTGTTTGAATAAAATGCCGAGCAATTTTAGCCGGCAAGGTATTTAAATGAAGAACATGCCGACTTTATTTTTTTTTTGACACACAGGAGATGGCTATTGAAAAATATTAATCGGCAAGGTTTACAAAAAAAATCCGCCGGCTGTTGAGAAAAATACCCCGCCAGCGGTTGAAAAACCCCGTCGGCGGTATAAGTCGGCAAGGTCTTCAAAAAATACCCTGCCGGCTGTAGAAAAAATTTACAGTCGTCGCCATGGATGTTATGAAAAGTCGGCAAGGTATAGATATGGATATCTTGCCGACCACTCGTAATTGCTAAATTTAGAGATGAAAAGTCGGCATGTTATTCAACCTTATACCCTGCCGACTATATTTTGGTCGGCAAGGTCGACAAAAAATACCCTGCCGACTTTTGGTTCGTGTTGATTCTTCGTTTTTTTTTTTTTTTGATTTCACATGTATAGTTAGAGTGTAGAAGAAAGATTTTGATTTTTTTTTTTAATATGTTTTTTTTTAGGCAAGGTTTTTTAGTATGGGCAATTTGGTCTTTTAACACCTTTTAGACACCCTTTAGCACACTCCTTTGGATGGGAACAAAATGGGTATACCCCAATTAATCTGGGTATACCCCAATCAAGCCAAAGTTGTTTATAAAGATTGTATTATATTTACATAAAACAATGAAAATGCTATCTACTTTCTACGTTTAAAAAAGAATGTGAAAAGGCAAATTAAGGCACAATACAAATGGATTATACAAGGGTGTTTGAAAAACCTGCGATATCGTGATCAACAATTTGACACTTACCCGCAAAGTGAAAATATAAACATGAAAGAAGTTGAGTCTGTTAATAGGAGAGAAACAATGGGTTTGTGGAGGGAAGGATTAAGGGGAGGGAATTGGATTTGTAGGGGAGGGATTGACTCTTGAAATGATGGATAAAATGTCTAAAACGTCCTTAGAATTATGCATGCTATACAAACAAACGCCTACTTAAGATCGAAAAGTCCCCGAACAACATCTTCTTCTTCCCCGTAAACACCAGCAGAACTAACCTAAAAAGTGCGAATGCTTTTAACGTAACCTAGACTCCAGATTGGAAAGGGAAGCGACAAATGCAATTAGCACTATGCAAGTGACCAAATCGACATCAAACCCATTCTTTGTATGATTTTGATTCTTGTAACAATTGAACGTTTCTCTCTCTATCTCTTTAAACATGATATATAATTATGAAAACCCGTAATACTTATTTGTTTGTCCTATTATAAAGATCGGTTTTTCTGATAATTAGTTATGTTATATGCTAATAAAGTTAATCAAATCGTAATGATACACACATAATTCGTTGACTTTCAAGCTTTCTTGTACAGTAAAATCCAAGACTTAGAAATTTTAAACTTGAATTTCTCATCCAAAGTGAACAATGAACAATTAACGAAGAGTTAGGCATTAGAATGAAACAAAATACTACTGAGATGGTAATCACCGGGAGAACTTGGCATGGAAAGTAAGATGGTCTTTCTTAGAAAACAGTATAAGGGCTTTCGGAAGAACTTATCCCGTCTGTGAGGTAAGCAAGGGATTAACCAGTGATGGTAGGATTGGTATTTAACAAATATATATTGACTTTGATTATGTTTTCCTTTGACCAATCATTGACCTGAATTTGGTATAATTCTTTCCCTCCTCAAATCCATTCTTTCCCTCCTAATGACAGGACTCAAGAAGTTTAACACTCATGTCAACTAGTTTCTTGACGCAAGCAGTTAGGTGCGTGATAGTGTAAATGTCAAGCTATTCGGACTTTTAACTTTCTAACAGTTTCCACCAACATCTAAACTTCCCAACGAGTGCAACTAAACAACATGATGTTTTTTTATATCGATAAGCAACTTGGTCCTTTTTTTTTATACTCAAATTCATCTCTAATTGGAAATTAAAATAGTTTGCAGGAGAAGATTATATATATTGTATGATCTTGGGAAAAAACAAAATAGAGGAATTTGTGTGGTCGTAACAAACAATCATGAAAACTCCACTTTGACGTACAATTGCATGTTACATTTCAAGTAGCTAAAGTTTCCTGACCCCGTGGTATTTTTTTATTTTATTTTGAAGCATGAGAAATAAAAAAAAACAGGCCTATCTAGATATATATTACACGTGGGTTTCTTGTACCCACATAGTCGTTTGATAGAATTTGGTTGATAAAATGCGGGATTTCCTGGTCCCATATTGTTGTTGATAAATTTCCTGCTTGGCTTCCGTCTGTTGAATAGTTTGCCAGACCACCTGCTGCTTGATTTCCTTCTCTATAGTTGTGTTGTATAGCACAATAAGGAATTTGTTGCATTCCCTGTTTTATTTCGGCAATCATTTCTGCAATATACCATGGAGTTTCCGTCTCTATTTTCCGGAAGCGCGTTAGATTTTCTAAATTCGTCTCAAAGATAACTTTTGGCCATTGTCTCTCCGTTATTGTCCTTGATGCCAGGAGAGTTGCCCACATTTCGGCTATTAGCGCTGTAGTTATTCCTAGAGGCTGCGCGAACGCCATCACAGTTTGAGCACTCGAATCCCTGCAGATAAAACCTGCTTCCGACATTCCTGGATGTCCCCTACCAGCCCCATCTGTATTGATCTTTATCAAATTCGCTTCAGGTCTGGTCTATCCTGCTAATATTGTTGTTGTTGCTCTAATATTTGTTGGGATGGCCCTGGGTGGTGGGTCACCAGGTAAAACCTGGGGCATAACTTTCTTTGCCCATTCGAATTCTTGTTGTTGCCTCAAGGTCTATGCTAAGATGTTGTCTGGAGGTGTATGGTGTTGTTTGAAAACTAATTCATTTCAGTAGGTCCAGATGTTCTAGAAAAGAAGACAGAAAGCTGATATAGATGGGTGTAGATGGTGGATTTTCGACAAAGGCTAAAATCATAAACCCATACTTATATGTATTCCTGATCCAGCAATCAGATGAATATTGAGACTCATGTCTCTTATTGAAAGCATGAAAGATCATGCTATGAGAATCTCTGACTGAGAATCTTGTCTCTCGGAGTATATATATATATGTAGTCTCTCGGTGAGGCAACGACATATCTCACGAATCTTGAGCAATTTCGGTAATTACTTCTATATAGAATCGAAAGATTAGACGGCTCCTAGACTGACTTGCACGCTAGTATAGAGCAATAATGTCTTGAGGATGTAACAATGTTTTCCCTGACTATATGAAATAAATATGACGCTTCAACAAGCTCATATCACTCAATTCCTGAATAATTAAGTCTCTAGACAATCGTACTAGTATAGAGCCATTAATTAATTATTCTCAAAATCAATAGATTCAAATCCCTGGAAAATATTCAATATTTTCATAATATTTCGTTACTTCAATTTATGGTTCTTCCCAGCAGAATTCCATGGGTTAGTAATAAATATTCAACACACGAGCATCTGAGTTACCTTCGAGTAAGCCCCGACCAAAATGGTGTAAATGTATTCGACAAATAATGCATTAACAAACACCTGAATGAACAAACAAGTATTTCAAAATACGATGAGATGATGAACATATGCAAATATGAAAGAAAATAATAAAATAATAATCAAGGCGCTAGGGGTGGCTCACCGACCGGCTAGTCATGTCGTGACCAAACCCCACGCCCAAATTCTATATTTTATCATATTTTATTATTTTTCTTGATCTCATGAAAATCCTTTCATTTGAACAATCGTTTTGAGGAAACTCCTCAGTTTCATAGTGTTTCCTTCATACTAGGAAATAATATAAAATTAGGGAAAATATTGTGGGGCCGTGATTATTGGCCAACCGGCCATGCCTTGGTCCCGGCCGGCCCCACACCTCATGGTTCCTCATTATTTTATTATTATTTCCCTAATCTCATGAAAACTCCTTAATCTCATGATATTTCCTTGATCCCATGAAAAATAATATAAAATTAGGGAAACCCGTGGGACCGGGCCATATCCGGCCGGTCAAGCCCTAGCTGGCCCCACACGCCCTATTTTATTGTTATTATATTTTTCATGTTTCCTTAATCCCATGAAATTCCTTGATTTCATGATGTTTCCTTCAAATTATGGGAAAATACACAAAAAATACATAAAATTAAGGAAACCTGTGGGACCGGGCCCAAGCTGGCCGGCCATGCCTTAGCTGGTCCCACAAACCCCTTATTTTATTATTATTATTTTTATATTTCCTTGATTTTATGAAATTCCTTAATTTCATGATATTTCCTTCAAATTATGAAAATTCTTTCAAAATTATGAAAATCCCTTCAAATCATGAAATAATACATAAAATAAAGGAAAACTCACGGGACCGGGCCCTAGCCGGCCAAACATGCTCAAGCCGGTCCCACACGCCCTTTATTTTATTATTATTAATATTTTTGTTTCCTTCATCTCATGGAAACTCTTTGATTTCAACAAAACTCCTTGGTTTCAACAAACTCTTTGGTTTTATCATATTTCCCTAAAATCATGAATATATTATAAAAAATTAGGGAAAATACCGTGGGACCAGGCTCCTTGGCCGGCCGGCCATGCCTTGGCCATAGCCGGTCCCACACTTCATGATTCCCTCATTTTCTATTATTTTCCTTCATCTCATGAAGGTTTTGACGGTTTCAGCAAAAACCCTAATTTCTTCATATTTTCTCAAAATGTTGCTCAAACGCACACAAGAAAATATCAAAATTCTCATAATGGAGATACGGTCACTTTGGTGACGTAAGCATGTTACCTTAACCGACCAAGGTTGGCTCTTTGGCTTGCAAGAAGCCGGTCCCACGTATTCTCATGATTTGACCTAATTTGCACAATTGCACGTATTAGGTCCAAAACTCTTCCAAACAACTTGTAACTTCATAAGACGATCAATATTCGATCCCGTGACTACCCAGGGCCGGTTTCATGACCCCTTGGTCGGTCCCTCACATCTTCATAATTAATTAGGTTTTATTACCTAAGGTTCAGACAAGCATTATTTTAATAAATGATTAAACCAGCATTTAATCATCCTTTCATCAAATCAACTTGTCTGGTCTTCATGAGACCTTGATATTTGCTCACGTGAGCATCTGGGCACACAGGGTTGATTCATAATCCCATGTAGCCGGTCCCTCCTTCGGTGGTTAATTTTCAATAAACCATCAGTTAATCATCAATTGATCAAATTAGGGTTTTGAGTCCAAGGTTCATAATTCCAGATTCAAACGCTAATAATTTTACGTTGATCCCGTGATCAACATTTTATTTATCATACTCGGTTCAATTGCCAGTATCTTATTTGTTCATGCTACCAATAATCCATCGAATGAGCAACATTTTCTCAGTGAGCAATATCTGCTCAAACCAAGGAATACTGGTTCAACTATCAATATTCAACAATTCATCGAATGAGCAATATTTGCTCATGTTAGCTTATTCATGCATTATATCTCTGTCTCAACAGACATGTTCAATTCATGAGTCTCAGAACATTTCCAAATCACGTTCGACTCAACAAAACAAGGACTCATCATCCCATGAAGTTATGAAGTCAGCAAATGACTAACTAAATACTCGTCTGCCTTGCAGACTCCACAATCACACGAGACATCAATCGTGTTACATGGGGGGATATTAACTAGGGTTTTGGTCTGGAGGTCTACGGCACGTGTGTTCATACACACGATGAGAATTTGAGCAAGTCGTGCAATCAGTTGAAGGAGTTAACAAAGTAGTGGATGGAAAATCAACCAATTCTCCGCACGTTGAGCAACTGGTTTTAACACGATTTCCACTTCCCCATTCTTTGATTCCATCAACTGTCAAACTTCATGAGATCATGGTGTTTTCAATTCCAGCAATATAAATAAATCTCTAAATCATGATTGAAACAAGGACAATCTCAGGTAAAACCGACAACACGAGATTAACAATCCAACTCTCAATAGAGCAAATTCAATCATTCGAATTTATCTTATTTTCCAGAATACACAACACACCTACAATCTTCGATCACCATTGATCTCACACATTTCTCGCCTTCCCTCCTCTGAGACGACCCATCCTCTCTTGTGACCGAATTTACTCTGGAACGGCCATTGTCTTGGTTTAGGCCGGAGTACTACAGATTGATCTCTCGAATTCAAAGCACTCCCTTCTTGCAGTGCATATGTGTGAGGTTAAGAATTTCGCTCGGTTCAAGGGGTCTCCTCCGTGCGATCATCTTCTCAATTCCGTAAAAACCAGCGAATCTTTTTTCCCCATCTACAATGGGGTATCTCTAGTGTCTTGCAAAATTTGCGAAATGGTCGTTTGATTGTTTATATTGATATGTGAGTTGATGTTGGTTTGGTTTGTTGATAGACGAGATAATAGGGTATTCCAGGTAGCAGTTGCTATTGGGCACTGAATAAGCATGTGCTCTGTTGTTTCTGGTTCGGCATTGCACCGAGGAAATTGGTTGGAATTGGTGAGGTTGATGCGGTGTAAAATGGAAAAGGTCGGAAGACCTTCATTTATAGCTTTTCACAAGAAAAGCTGAATTTTTGGTAGACATGGTAAGTTCCACAAGAATTTGGTAGGTGGGAGGGGGTTTAGGTGGTACTGGGTGTCTTGTTGTGTTAGATAATTGTACCTGGTGGCAGTGGTGTATTTTCCGGATTTTGAGTGTGGCCAAAGAATCCTATCTGGAGGCATGTCTAGGGGAAGGTGGATGTTTATGATGTATTAGACAACAGCAGGTGGGAGGTGGTTCAGTTGTTCATGATTCCAGTTATGGGTGAAAGGGTCAATGAGATCATCTACTGATTGGATTGGGTAGCATTGGGTCGGGTCAAGGTTTTGATATTGAGGTATCCAATTTGCTTGTATAGGTGTGTTTAAACCGTATCCGATGCGATGGAAGATGAGCTTTTGTAAGGTAGGTATGAGGGAGGCCATTTGTTTCCATTGTGGGCTGGAGGAGGAAGAAATAGGTGTGTTTTCCTGGAAAATCGGTTGATTTTGCAATTTATCATTGTATAATCTGGTGCAAATAGAATTAGGGTGGTCGTGGATATTCTAGATTCTCTTCATGAGCAAGGCTTTATTGTGATGACTACTTTTCCTTATGCCGAGACCCCCTTTTCTTATCGGTTTGTTTAGTGTGGTACATCCTAATGGGTGAAGTTTTTTGACTGATGAATCATGGCCCTAGAGAAAATTCCTAGTTATCCGATCTATTTATTTATGTATATGGGTGGGGAATAATTGTGTTTGCATAAGATTATTTGAGGTAGGAATCAATGAGGTTTTAATGAGTACTAACCTTCTTGCTGGAGTAAGGTACTTGGCCATCCATCCTTGGGCCTTTCTCGCTAAACGTTGAAGCAGTGGGTCGAATATGTGACTAGAGGTTCTGTCATGCTTGAAATGAACTCCCAGATATATTGGTGGGGTTGGCGATGTTGGCATGGCAAAGAATTGTTGAATAGCGTCCATCTGAGGTTGTTGCATTCTTGTATGGTGAATTATTGTTGATTTTCTTTGTGTTGATTTCTTGACCTGTTGAGGAGCTGTAGGATTGAAGTAGTCTCTTGAGATGGACATTGCTTTCTCGAGATGCCTTGTAAGTGATTAGGAGGTTGTCCCCATACATCAGATGCAATATAGGTGGAGATTTTTGAGAAATGTTTAACCGTTTTACAAGATTTTGAGCTTCCAAATTGCCTAGGTTTGTCGAAAGAATTTCTGCATATATTATAAAAATATAGGAAGATAGAGGATCTCCCTGTCGAATGCCTCTTGTAGTGGTGATGTATCCGTGAGGGGTACCATTGATGTTAATTGAGTAGGTAAATGAAGTGATGCATAACATAATGTAGTCTACAAATATGGTTGGAAATCCCATTTTTGTAAATGTTTTCTTGGTGAAGCCCCAATCTAAGCTATCATAAGCTTTCTTAATATCTAGCTTAAGGGACATTTTTGGATCTTTGGTGAGAGCGGAGGTTCTAATGTGATGGAATGGTTCTCCAGCAATAGCTATATTATCATGTATTGATCTTTGAGGGACGAAAGCGCTTTGATATGGACTTATTAAAAATGGGAGGAGAGGCCGTATATAATTTACCAAGATTCTTGATATCACTTTGTATACTACATTGCAAAGGCTGATCGGTCTGAAGTGGGATGGTTTTGATGGATGGTCGATTTTTGGGATTAGGGTTATGTTGGTGTGATTCATGAGTGGGTGAATGTTTAGGGTGTTAAAAAAAGATGTGGACCATAGATATTAGTTTATGGTGTGTGGTTTCCCAGAATACCTTGAAAAACTTACTAGTATACCCATCATTTCCAAGATCGCTTTCAGAGTTGATAGAGAACATAGCCTGTTTGATTTCTACTGTAGTCACCTCTTCCGTGAGCTTGGTGCATTATCTTGATGATAGTCTGGGTATGATTTGTGCAAAGATCTCCTCGTCTATTGTTGTACTTTGGGTTGTGTATTGATCAGTAAAATGATCAAGGATGATTCGAATTACCTGATCTTTATCGCTGACCCAGTTGTTTTGTTAATCTTGCAATTGTTGTATGTTATTACAACTGCGGTGTATGGTGGCTTTTGTATGGAAGAAGGTTGTATTGTTGTCTCCCGATTGAAGCCATTGGATTCTGGATCTTTGTTGCCAATATGTTGCATGACATTGTAGCAAAGTTAAGTGGTGGGATCGAAGTTGCGTTTCTTGGTTCATCCAATAGTCTAGTTCATCACCAGTTCGCATAGCACATTGATGTTGTACCATTTGAATTTGAGTCGTTGATTTCTTGATTAATTTTGGAAGTTGTCCAAAGGTTTCCTTGTTCCATTCCATAAGGATTTCGCCGGTTGTAATTATCTTGAGCTGAAGGTCTAAAGCAGGCTCCGAGTCATTTTGTTGATTCCAGGCTTTTTCGACTATCTGCTTGAGTTGTGGGTGAGTTAGCCAAAGATTCTCGAACTTGTATTTTTTTTGCCCATTCCATTCAATTACTTTGGTATGTAAAATTATTGGAGCATGATCAGAAGCTATTCTCGGAAGATGAGTAACGCATACATAAGGGTTGGTTGTACGCCAATGCTGGGTAGAGATGGCTCGGTCTAGTCTTTCCATGATATTATCTTGTCCTTGATGATTATTTGTCCATGTGTATGGATCCCCACGGAATCCTAAGTCCATGAAGCCCATTTGATCTACCATCGTGAAGAAAGATTGAGTCTGATCATATGTTACTTGCCTTCCTCCTTTTTTTCTAATTGGTTCATCACTTCGTTAAAGTCTCATAATAATACCCATGATGTTGCATTTTTGATTGAAGGGAAAATTGTGGTAAAATCCTGCCAAAAGTCTTGCCTTGCGTCTAGGTGTGGTGGGCCGTATATACCGGTGCAGAGCCACGATTGACCTGAAGCTGGGGGAGTGATGACGACGTGAATGTAACTTTGGGATTGAAGCAGTACTCGAACATTTAAGTTGTTCTTCCACATAAAACAGAGTCCTCCTCTTCTACCAATCTTGGGAACGGTGGCGTGATTTTGGAATTGTAGGGATTATGCAAGCCCAGACATATGGGTTGCATTGGCTAAGGTTGCATTGGATAAGAAAAGGATGTTGGGCTTATGAAGGGAAATCAGCCATGTTAAGTGATCTACAGAAGGTGGTATGTGATCTACATGAACACAGACTTCGACATTTATCATTTAAATATATCTCATATAAATGAAAATAGATATGCACTATCCACCTAAGCTAACTAAATCGAAAAAATATTTTTTTGTTTATCTGTATGAACTTCCGAGTTATTTTTTTAGTTTTTCTCATATGAATCCCCATTTCTAAAGGATGTTTTCTTCTTTTCAGAATATATTATTTGTATGAATTGGTTTAGTAGTCAAAGATTTATGATCGTTTAAATGGTGTTTCTCAAATCTGAAAAATATATTAGAACGTCAGCCAGACTATGTGAGTTATATGTAAAGGATAATATTTCATGTATATTTGTAGATGTTAACATTTTATGTTGTATAGGTTAAGTTTTTGTGTAGGAGTGTATTGCACGAAATTTACCTTCTTCGAAGCTCAAGAACCCTGAATTATTTTTCTTTTCGGGTTTAGGAGACGTATTAAAACTTAGAATTGTGTCAGAAGTTCGAATCTAATTCCAAAGTGAAAATGCGGGTGCCTAACAAACACACCCAATAATTCGTTTGGGAATCTGAGAGGATCTTACTTTAATACACTTTCTAGAGAATCAACTAGACAGTCAGACTCAATCTAGAGTAAAGTATATCAAAGAGTTTAATATCTCTAACTCTTAATTCAATCCGCAATCTGCAAATAGAAATCTGCGAGCCCGATTGAATATAAGAGGAATATCCTGAACGGTACCAAAGACCAATGTTCAAGTGTCAATCAATGTAAATCAACAACCAAAGGTTGGATATTATAATTGATTGAACTTAACGCACAACCTGTGATATATCAATTGTATAACCAAAATAATAATACGGAAAAGAAATAACACAGATACCTGAGTTTTGTTAAAGAGGAAAACGCAAATGCATAAAAACCCCGAGACCTAGTCCTGATTGAAAACCACACTGTATTAAGCCGCTACAGACTCTAGCCTACTACCAATTAACTTTGGACTGGACTGTAGTTGAACCTTAATCAATCTCACATTGATTCAAGGTACAGTTACGTTCCTTACGTCTCTGATCACAGCAGGATTCTACGAAATTGATTCCCTTAGTTGATCTCACCCACAACCAAGAGTTTCTACGACCCAAAGTGAAGACTTGATAAACAAATATGTCTCACACAGAAAATTCTATAGATTGAATAAATCAGTCTCCCACAGAAATACCCAAGAGTTTTGTTTTGTCTTTTGATAAATCAAGGTGAACATGAACTAATTGATAAACCGGACTTATATTACCGAAGAACGACCTCGTATTATCAATCACCTCACAATAATCTTAATCGACTAGCGAAACAAGATATTGTGAAATCACAAACGATGAGACGAAGATGTTTGTGATTACTTTTATCTTGCCTATCGGAGAAATTAATCTGGAGTCAATTATTTCAATTGTACTCAATACGATAGAATCGGGCAAGATCAGAACTCGCAACTACAAAGAAAATAGTTGGGTCTCTGGCTTCACAATCCCAATGAAGTCTTTGAAGTCGTTAACCTACAGAGTCTCGATAGAAACCTAAGGTTAAAGGAGAATCGACTCTAGTTATGCAACTAGTAACACACATGAGGTGTGGGGATTAGTTTTCCCAGTTGCTAATGAATGGGACCGTCCATGGCCAATGAATGGCTGGCCGGCCAAGGAGCTTGGTCCCAAATGTTTTTTTCCCAATTTTCATAATATTTTCATGATTTTAGGGAAATATGATAAAACCAAGGAATTTGTTAAAACCAAGGAGTTTTTGTTGAAATCAAGGAGTTTCCATGAGATGAAGGAAATAAAAATATTAATAATAATAAAATAAGGGCTTGTGGGACCGGCTTGAGCATGGTTGGCCGGCTGGGGCCCGGTCCGTGAGTTTTCCCTTATTTTATGTATTATTTCATGATTTGAAGGAGTTTTCATAATTTGAAGGAAATATCATGAAATCAAGGAATTTCATAAAATCAAGGAAATATAAAAATAATAATAATAGAATAAGGGGTTTGTGGGACCAACTAGGGCATGACCGGCCAGCTTGGGCCCGGTCCCACAATTTTCCTTAATTTTATGTATTTTTGTGTATCTTCCCATAATTTGAAGGAATTTCATAATTTGAAGGAAACATCATGAAATCAAGGAGTTTCATGGGATTAAGGAAACATGAAAAATATAATAATAATAAAATAGGGCATGTGGGGCCAGCTAGGGCATGACCGGCCAGCTATGGCCCGGTCCCATGGGTTTCCCTAATTTTATATTATTTTTCATGGGATCAAGGAAATATCATGAGATTAAGGAGTTTTCATAAGATTAGGGAAATAATAATAAAATAATGAGAAACCATGAGGTGTGGGGCTGGCCGGGATCAGGGCATGGCCGGTTGGCCAATAATCACGGCCCCACAATATTTTCCTTAATTTTATATTATTTCTTCGGTGAGGGAAACACCATGAAACCGAGGAGTTTCCTCAAAACAAAATATATTTGTTCAGGTGAAAGGTTTTTCATGAACTCAAAGAAAATAATAAAAATATGAAACTGGCGTGGGATTGACCACGGCACGTCAGGCCGGTCAGTGGGCCCATGCTCCCAGCACCTTGGTCAATTTTTTTTTAATTATTTATTGTTTTTCCTTCCTATTTTGTATAGGTTCTTCATCTCGTCGTATTTTGAAATACTTGTTCGTGCGGTGATTGTTAGTGCATCATCGTTGAGTACACTTACACCATTTTGGTTGGGGCTTACTCAAAGGTAGCTCAGATGCCCGTGTGTTGAATTTTTATTACTAACCCATGGAATTCTGCTGTGAAGAACCATAAATTGAAGTAAAGAAATATTATGAAAATATCGAATATTTTCCAGGGATTTGAATCTATTGATTTTGAAAATAATTAATTAATGGCTCTATACTAGTACTAGTACGATCGTCTAGGAGCGTTAATTATTCAGGAATTGAGTGATATGAGCTTGTTGAAGCGTCATACTTCTTTCATATAGTCAGGGAAAACATTGTTACATCCTGAAGACGTTATTGCTCTATACCAGCAAGCAAGCTGTCTAGGAGCCATCTAATCTTTCGATTCTATATAGAAGTAATTCTTTGAAATTGCTTAGTATTCATGAGATATGCCGTTGCCTCACTCGAGAGACTACACATCTATATATACTCCGAGAGACAGTATTCTCAGTCAGAGATTCTCATAGCATGATCTTTCATGCTTTCGATAAGAGACACGAGGCTCAATATTCATCTGATTGCTGGATCAGGAATACATATAAGTATGGGTTTACAATTTTAGCCTTTGTCGAAAATCCACCATCTACAAAGATGAATAATAGAATTGTCATTCAACCTAGGATTCCTCTTTAGTTCACCAAGTCCTTTTGAATCACAAAAGAGACACGCTTTTTGATCACCTTAGTGATTAGACAGAACATTCTTAATACCATTGTTGGGAGGATTCTTCCTTCCATGTGATGTGGATATTCCTTGATTAGAGGAATACACAAACACATATTTTTCAACAGGAAGGGATTTCGGTTTTGCTTCTGAAGTCGATTCTTTTACATTTAAATCAGAAGCAACTGGTATGGTGGACTCTTTGGAACACTTTTGAAGAGAGAGTTTACTTAAAAGATGTTCAATTTCCAACGTATCCTTTCTGAGTTTTCCCTCATGCAAGATCTGTGAAGGACATACATAGGCGTTTTCCTCACGAAGGACTAGAAGAGAGTCACGTTCATTTACCATACCAATAAGAATATTGACTTTGTGTTTCAACCGATTGACATCATCAGCCTTGATTCTAACAAGTTTTAGAATCAGTGTACTCTCTTTGGATGCATTCCATTCAACTTTAGAGTCAGACTCGTCAGCAAGGTAGTCAGGAAAACACTTGTCAATGTACGTATGTTTCCTTAGGACACAAGGTTCTTCAATATTCGAGATTGATAAATCTTTCTCTTTAATAGACTTCAAAGAAACACAACTCTTATTTCTGGCGATGCGTTTATCAAAGACAATATCGCTACAAACAAAGACTTATGAGGTCTTTAATGTGTTTTCCTGCTCTGATACCAATTCAAAATGCGGGGTCTAACAACCACACCGAACAATTCGTTTGGAAATCTAAGAGGACTTAATCCAATACACTTTCTAGAGAATCAACTAGACAGTCAGACTCAATCTAGAGTAAAGTATATCAAAGAGTTTAATATCTCTAACTCTTAATTCAATCCGCAATCAGCAAATAGAAATGTGCGAGCCCGATTGAATATAAGGGGAATAACTTGAACGGTACCAAATGCCAATGTTCAAGTGTCAATCAATGTAAATCAAAAACCAAAGGTTGGATATTCTAATTGATTGAACTTAACGCACAACCTGTGATATTTCAATTATATAACAAAATATAATGCGAAAAAGAAATAACACAGACACCTGAATTTTGTTAAAGAGGAAACCGCAAATGCAGATTAACCTCGGGACCTAGTATAGATTGAACACCACACTGTATTAAGCCGCTACAGACTCTAGCCTACTACCAATTAACTTCGGACTGGACTTTAGTTGAACCTTAATCAATCTCACACTGATTCAAGGTACAGTTGCGTTCCTTACGACTCTGATCCCAACAGGATACTACGCACTTGATTCCCCTAGTTGATCTCACCCACAACCAAGAGTTGCTACGACCCAAAGTGAAGACTTGATAAACAAATCTGTCTCACACAAAAAAGTCTATAGATTGAATAAATCAGTCTCCCACAGAAATACCCAAGAGTTTTTGTTTCATCTTTTGATAAATCAAGGTGAACAGGAACTAATTGATAAACCGGACTTATATTACCGAAGAACAACCTAGTATTATCAATCACCTCACAATAATCATAATCGACTAGCGAAACAAGATATTGTGGAATCACAAACGATGAGACGAATATGTTTGTGAATACTTTTATCTTGCCTATCGTAGAAATTAATCTCGAGTCAATTATTTCAATTGTACTCAATATAATAGAATCGGGCAAGATCAGATCACACAACTACAAAGAAAATAGTTGGGTCTCTGGCTTCACAATCCCAATGAAGTCTTTGAATTCATTAACCTACAGGTTTCGATAGAAACCTAAGGTTAAAGGAGAATCGACTCTAGTTATGCAACTAGTAACACACATGAGGTGCGGGATTAGTTTTCCCAGTTGCTAGAGTTTTCCTTTATATAGTTTTCAAATGAGGGTTTGCAATCCAAGTTACCTTGGTAACAAAGCATTCAATATTCACAGTTAGATGAAAAACCTGATTCAACCAAGCTAATATCTTTCAACCGTTAGATCGAATTTAGCTCGTCACACACAAATGAAATGTACCCTCATTTGGGTTTATGAAACCGTACCCAAACGTGTACACCATGTTGGTTCACAAAAAGTTAACCGAGGTTAGCCATATGATTACTCTCATATCAACCTTATTCATCTTAACCATAACTAGTTCAAGTGACTGAAATGAAACTAGTTAAAGAGTTGTTCGATTGCTATATTATCATAGAATTATACAAGAACACAATTGAAGCAAAATCAGGTTGATTCACTCAAATCCATCATGAACATTATATCCACGGTTTGCAAAGATTGCATTCCTTATTATATAAATGTTTATGTTCATGTTCATAACAGATTCTAGAACTTTAACCTTCAAGTATGCAAACGTGTACGCATACTTGAAATACCCGGAGTGAGAATAAGTTACGCCAGTACGCAAACGGGTATGCGAACTTTAAATCCCAGCAGAAATTCTCGGACATGAAATTGTACGCCTGTACGCAAATGTGTACGCATACTTAGGTTGCCGGATTTGTCAAACCAACCGGTACGCAAACGGGTGCGCATACTATGGTTCCCGGACATGGATTACATATGTGCAAGAGTGCACACCATGACATATCCAGTAATGGTTAAGTGTTCTAAACTCTTATTTCAATCATTGAAACTTTCTTAGAGGATGACAATATCCGTTTTCACACACTATTAGCATCAAAGCAATTTTCAAGATATTGAAATAATCATAACGAAACATTCCAAGACAACACCAAATGATTTTATCACACAAACCATGTAAGATGTTACTCGGCAATTTTCTCATGATATAAGATGAACTTGGTCGAAGAGAAAGCTTGCCAACACATATTTCGAGAAATATTTAAGCGAGATAAACTCAGCTCGAAATCTCAAATGTGTATATAGAAAACTATATTTTAATACGACTTATGTCTCAATATATGAGATAGAGTAGAAATAGACTTTCCAAGTGATAGATGAGTTTAAGTCTCCACATACCTTTTGTCGATGAAGTTCCACAAGCTCCCCTTAGTAGTTCTTCGTCTTCAAATGATGAACGCCGTGAAGTCTAAGCTCAACAACATAATTTATGTCCTAGTCCGAGACATCTATAAATAGGATAGAAATCAAGACTTATAATTTAGATCACTAACATTGAAAAACATGCTTGAGATAGCAATGCATGCGAGTTCGACCGAGCAGTGCTCTAACACAAATATCAACAACATTTTTCTTAGAAAGGTTAATTTGTTAAAGGTTCATTTATACTTTTTATAATTGGGTGGTAAAACAAACCCGTGACTGGACGTTCATTCATTGCCTTGTTATTGGTATTGTGTTGTGTGTATGTGTGTATCCTCGTCCAAATTAGATGTAGTAATCTAATGATGTCGTTTTCCTTGATTTACCTTCTATTATATTTTGGGATTCGAATGAAAAACTCACACTGACCTGCAGAATGAAAATATAGCAAAGAAAAAGCCTCATGTCAACTATCGTCTTAAAGTAAACAGACTGGTTCTCTATAGTTTAAATACCAAGCAATTCAGACTTAATTATAAGTTTCAAACAGTTTCCAGCAACAACCAAACCTCCCAACAAGTGCAACCACGCAGTTTTTTTTTTTAAACCTAACTTATACATGCTTTTTTAATTCCAACCAACTTAATCCTTTTTTTATACTCAGATTCGTCTCTAAACGAAATTTAAAATTGTTTATAGTAAAAGATCATATACACCGTATAGTCTTCGAGATGAACAAGATAGGGGAATTTGTGTGATTCTAACAAACAATCACGAAAACTCCACTTTGGCATACATTTGTAGTTCACATTTCAAGTGACTAAAGTTTCCTGACCACCAACAAAATATGGTATGTGGTCCACATGAACACAAATTTTGACATTTATATCATTTAGACACAACTGATATAAATGGATAATAAAATGTACACGATCCATATAAGCTAAAAAAATCTGGAAAGAAAAATATATTTGTTTATCAATATGATCTTTCTTAAATTATTGCATTTATTGGTTTAGTAGTTGAAGATGATCATTTAGACCGTGTATCTCAAAGCTGAAAAATATATTAGAACGTCAGTGGAGATTATGTGAGTGGTATATACCTATATCATAGAGTATTCCTACCTTTCCTGGAATGAAGTCATATCCTTCCCGTAACAAGGCACATTGATGTTCAAGCAATTAAGTGTTTTCCCAAATCTTTAATCTAAATACCCTTCAATTGTCTCCCGATAACCATCATCGTCATCAGCTTCAACCTTGAAAACATTAACAAGTTATATTGTAATTCGAAAATTAACAAAATATATTTCTTGTAGGGGTGTTTGTAGATGTTAACATCTCACAAAAGGTGGTTGTGTATGTTAAATTTTTGTGTAATAGTGTATTATAAAAAACTTATCTTCTTCGGAGCTCAATAACCCTAATTATTATTTTTTTCTCAACTTTGCTTCTTTTTTTACTTTTTTTTTTTTTAAAAAAAAAAAAATTTGGATATTTGATATTGGTTTATTTTTTGTATTTGTTCAATCAAGATCAATCTAGACATTTGATCTTGATTTGATTTTCAAATTATTTTTGTGTACAGTTTTAAATCGAGTGATTTTTAGTTAAGAATATGGGAGTTCATTGTGGAGTATTATGGTTAATTAAAAAGAAAATATAAAAAAATAGATACCGTGCATGACTCGTGAAGCTAAGAAATATTGTTGCTACAATTTTTCTGATATTTATTTTTAAATAATAAAATTAACAATTTACTTAGTCTTTTTGGAGTGGGAGTTAAATGAAAAGTTTCAAAAATCTTTCACCTTTTATGATGGTAAGATACACAGATTCCAAGACAACGAGTGATACCCATTTTTACTACACCGTTCTCCAACATAAAATAAGAAAAACCTCATGACTAACAAGATAAGTAAGTACAGCCCCATCATTAAACCAAAACAAACTCTAAAGGAATGCACCATGAACTCTATCCTATAATGTGTTTAACCCACCAGAAATATCCACATTGTTAAAACACTTGGTTCAACTGTTTTTTTACCCAAAATTTATTGCAGTTGAACGTATAGTTGTATCTTAAGAATCAATAAGAAAAAAAAAAAGAAATATAATTAATACTCTGGTATCTCAAGCACAAAAGAAATCATCTTTCCATTCACTGTTCTTTTTTCGTTTATTTTATCAATAGATTCCCTTCAGAGTTTGTCTAGAAAAAAAAAATCAGGATTTTCCATGAAATACTATTCACCTTGAAATTAAGTTGTCTTTTTATATATAATTTGAGTCTGTGAAAATGAAGCACCACCAGTTCCTTTATTATCTCCTTAACATTTACTAATGCTCCAATTTTATTAAATGTTATTCCGGTTACACAATATTTGAAACTGGGATATTTCGATGCAATACGAACAATTCAAAGCATTGGCACTTAAATGACACTTCACCAACAAGAAATGAACAGATGCATAGTGAGTTAAAGTACTGTGTATCCAAGTTTCGTTAGCATCATCATCCAACAGACAATGGTTTCCTCAAGTCTTAACTGGTTTAGTTTTGAAGCTAAGGTTGCTTTTGCTTTGCTTCATTATGGATAATCTTTTATTACGAGGGATTAATTTGGTGGTTTTTGCATAGGAGAGTTGGTGGTCCTATAAGGCGAGAAAAGGGTGGTTGGACTCATGAAGAGGTGAGGCTTATTGTGAATGAGCATCTAAATAGTTCATTCACCGTCCAAACTTAGAAACTGTTTGTCGAGCTATGCAGTTTTATTTTTATATATAATTCGAGTCAGTGAAAATGAAGCACCACCAGTTCCTTTATTATCTCCTTAACATTTACTAATGCTCCAATGTTATTGAATGTTAATCCTATGTTAGTAGTTGTCGTTATCACATCGGTGAAAATGAAACACCAAGTGTATTTCTCAAAAAAATTCCCATATCCACACCTTGAAAATCTCATAGTAAAAACATACAACCTTTGAAATTCTCATAGTAAAAAATTACAAAATTATAATGCGGTATAAATACTAAAATATTTGACTAAAGTAATATATTAAATGATAGTTAACCCACCGTGAGTGATTTTTTTCTCACATTATTGAATTCATTATGAATGCTCTTAAGAATGATTCATCTCCTACATGATCTTGCAACGTTTGCAAAAACAATAAGAACGTATAAACTTAAAAGAGGTTCATCAACTCATCCAAATTAGATGTAGTAATCTAATAATATCATTTTCCTTGATCCACCTTTCATATTTTGGGATTTCGAATAAAAACTCACACTGACCTATAGGTAAATATATAAATAAGAAAAAAGTTTTGTGTCAACTATTGTCTTAAAGTAAACAGACTGGTTCACTATAGTGTAAATGTCAAACTATTCGGATTTATAAGTTTTAAACAGTTTCCACCAACATCCAAACGTCCCAACAAGTACAACTAAGCAACCTTTTTTTATCGGTAAGAAATATTGTCCTTTTTCTTCATACTCAAATTAATATCCAAATGGAAATTAAAATAGTTCTAGTAGAAGATTATATATATTGTATAAATCAGGAAGAACAAGATAGCGGAATTTGTGTGATCATGACAAACAATCACGAAAACTCCACTTTGACATATATTTGGAGGTTATATTTCAAGTATCTAAAGTTTCCTAACCCCCAACAAAATGTGGTATGTAGTTATCCAGCTAAGCTAATAACTAAATCTCAAATAAGATTTTCTTATTTATCGGTCCCGAACAGTTTGTTTTGAAGTTTGTTTTTAGTTAATTTCTCATATGAATCAAAATATGATATTTTCTAGTTTCCAGAATAATATTATTTAGATAAATTATTTAGTAGTCAAAGATTTATAATTGTTTAACCAAAGTATCTCAAATCTCAAAAAAAATATTACTCCCTCGTCCAACATATATAGGTGAAATTTGTATAATAATCTCTTAGGTTAAGAAATTTTCTTGATTTCATAAATATCCATCTATTATCATATTTTAACTCTTGTCTTATTCCCTGCACAATTACCTATATAAAATAATAAGGGTATTTAGTGAAAAATCTACGTTTCCTCCTATCCAATGGGAAAGCTAAAATTTGAACTTTGCATATATATATATATATATATGGTAGACGGAGGGAGTACAATGTTAATGGAGGAATATGTGGGGTGGATGTATATGTTAAATATTCATGTAGGGGTATTTGTAAATGTTAACTTTTAGTGTAGGATATATTACATGAAATTCGTCTTCTTCAGAGCTTAAGAATCATAATCCATTCTTCCTTTTCAAAGATACCTATAGTCTTGAAATTCTATAAATAAAGAGACTCAAAAAATGGGAATTCTAATCCCTAACACTTATGTGTCCTAGTTTTTTTTGCTAAAGTCGTCCTCTATTAACCTAGGTTTACGACCAAAAGATTTCACTAAGGGATTCGTGAAGCCATATACGATTATCTTTTACATGATAGTTTGTGTATCCTGTTCTTATTGATCGTCGATCTTTTCGTCAATCTCCGATCAAGAACAAGATAGATATAAATTGCAAAGTTCTCTTCGTCTCGGACTTTGTGATTCCTAAAGATAGATATCTAAAATTTTACTTCTTTGTTCGGTATAAGATTGTTCTTAAGAGGTGGTTAGTAATCCAGGCTTCCGGCTAACTGAGTATAAGTGTTCCAGATTTGTGAGGTTTGTCAACTTTAGTCTATTGCAAACAGATTTCCAAGACTTGATATAAACGATATAAAGGGAAATCAAATAAGATTATCTGTTAGAGGCATATTGATATCAAAAGTTTTCACTTAGACTGAAGCAACTCTTAGGTTGTACATGACGTCAGCTAAGGGAATCAATTGCATAGAGCCTTGCGAGGTTCAAGAGACGTAGGAGCACGAATGAAGCTAAATTGCTTGGAGGGTTAATTCGGTCTCAACTAAATTTTATTCTGAAGTCTGATAGTAGGATAGTGTCTATAGCGGATCAATACAGTTTAGTGTTCAAAGTTGGACGCGGTCCCAGGGTTTTCTGCAGGTGCCGTTTCCCTCGTTAACAAAACTTCGGGTGTCTTGTGTTTTTTCTTGTATTGAATTTATCTTTATAATAGGAATAACACAAGTAGTACGTATTCAATCTAAGTAGTTTAAGTCCTTTATCAATTGCGATAAATTACGAGATTAGTTCTTATAGAATTCGTATCTTCAAAGATAGATAACAAGTTTCATAGTTGGTAGAATTCAGATCCTCTTGATTTGGATACAAGTAGATTGATCTTGGATATTGATAAATTACCATGACCCAAAGTTTGACTGGTGACTCAAAATCTACAACGTCATTGGGAGGTCAAAAAAGAGCCCATTTACAGCATTTTCATGTCAGTTTTTCAAGTTAGACTGTGAGTGTCGTGCAAAGGATGCTTATAATCTGTAATATTATTAAACAATGACTCATTTTCCCGGGGTCTAAATAAACTATATAAAATTTGGATTCATTGAATACAAAAGGAGTCCAAAAGTCCATTTACTACTCTTCGGAGAAAGCTTTCCGAGATGGCTTCATGTTCTCGTAAAATTCAGCATAATAGTGATAAGAATCCATCATCATCATCTGCATATGTTATTGCGAACAACGATGATCTTTTAACACCTATACTGTTGCATTTGCCGGTGAAATATCTGATTGTTTTCAAATGTGTATCAAAAGGTTAGTTCTGTCTGATTTCAGATCCATTTTTCATCAACAAGTATACGATTTAAGCACGTATTTCGATTCCAGGATTATTTTTGGTGAAACTCTCTTATGCTGACACCTGCGGATACGAATTTATCAGCCTGGATGATAACAAAGTCATGACTAGTGGTGTGCCCTTTAAATTTCTCAATTTTGTGAATGATGCAGCGGGTTTAAAGATTAATGGATCGTGTAACGGACTTTACTGTTGCAGCATCTTTAGATGGCATGGAAATGACCAAATCTTTTACATTTACAATCCATCCACAAATCAATATGAAGAAATCTGGTTTTTGTTTTTGTATCTCATACAACTGTATTGAGATTTACTGCATTGATATGTTTATATACACGTTTACATCGGTGAAAAGATAAAGATTACAACAGAACATATGCAAAAGAATAGGTGCATCTTAGACTAAACTAATGTACTGAAGAATAGGCAAAGTATAGTAGTTAAAACATAAGAATAGGATGACTAAGTTATGGTACAACAGTCTTGTAAACGTAACAACCTGTACGCGTGTAGTTTAATACCCCCCCTCAAGTTGGAGCGGTAGAGCCTGAACGAACGCCCAACTTGCCAACTAGTCGACCAAATTGTGGAGCTACCAAAGGTTTAGTGAAGACGTCTGCTAGCTGATCAGCAGATTGTAGGTGTTTTGGTAGAATCAATCCACTTAATAACTTTTCATGAACAAAATAACAGTCAATCTCAATGTGTTTCGTTCGTTCGTGAAATACAGGATTTTGAGCAATGTGAATTGCTGCTTGACTATCACAGGAAACAGTGATAGGGAGAGGACATGAAAAATGCATGTATTTTAAGAGATAAACTAACCATTGAAGTTATGCGGTTAGATTAGCCAAAGCACGATATTCAGCTTCAGCAGAGGAACGAGCCACAATAGGATGTTTCTTAGATTTCCATGAAATTGGACTATTACCTAAAGTAACAAAATATAAAGTGGTAGAACGACGAGTCATAGGGAAACCAGCCCAATCAGAGTCTGTGTAACCATGAATAGAAGGACAACTAGATGAGGACAGAAAAATACCATGTCCAATTGTTCCCTTGAGATATCTCAGAATGCGATGAGCAGCATCCATATGAGCGGATCGTGGATGTTGTAAGAATTGACTCAGATAATTAACTGACTATGTAGTATCTGGTCGTGTGACTGTGAGATATAACAAAGGACCTATTAAACGACGAAAATAACTAGGATCAGTTAATTCCGTACCATCAGTAGGAAGCAGCTTTAGTTTTGAATCCATTGGGAACGCAGATGTACGAGCCCCTGTGAGGCCAGAATCCTTAAGGATATCAAGAATATACTTTCTTTGATAGAGAAATATACCCTTGGATGAGTGAGAAACTTCAATGCCCAAAAAATATTTCAAAAAACCAAGATCCTTGATTGAAAAATGAGAAGCTAGACGCAGTTTGAGAGAGGTAATGAAGTCAGGATCTGTGCAGTGATGATAATATCATCAACATAGATAAGAACAAAAATAGAGGTTGTACCTCGATGATATGTGAAAAGAGAATTATCACATAATGATTTTGTAAAACTTTCAGATAATAAAACTGAAGAAAGTTTTGCAAACCATTGACGAGAGGCTTGCTTTAAACCATAGAGAGATTTTTTGAGTTTGAAAACTTTAGACTCACATGGTCGTGCCATACCTGGTGGAATCTTCATGTAAATTTCTTCATCCAAATCCCCTTGAAGAAACGCATTGTTGACATCAAGTTGATGGAGAGCCCATCCCTTGATAGCGGCAATAGATAATAAGACACGAACATTAACCAACTTAGCCACTGGTGCAAATGTATCATAATAGTCTATACCCTCTTTCTGAGTATAGCCTTTGGATACTAGTCGAGCCTTGTAACGTTCAACAGTACCATCAACATTGAACATAATTTTGAAAACCCATTTGCAGCCAATGGCTGTTTTACCAGGGGGTAAATCTACTAATATCCAAGTGTTGTTAGCTTCCAAAGCAATGATTTCTTTGGCCATGGCTGCGCGCCATTTGGGGCATTTATTTGCCTGAGAGAATGATATCGGTTCGTCAGTGAGAATGACTGAAGCTAAAAAGGCTTTGTGTGAAGGAGTAAATTTATAAAAGGAAAAATAATTTTTCATTGGATAAAGAGAAGTGTGATTGCTGGCAGTAGCAGCAGAACAATGATAATCTTGTAAATAAGAAGGTGAGTGACGATCTCGAATAGGACGAGAATGAGATGCAGGGTTTGCAGATTCCAGGCAAGGAGCTGCCGGAGTAGACTGTCGTGCGACAGATGGAGATGAAGGACTGTGCATATCAACAGGGGATTGTCTCGGAGATGCAACAATAGTTGGTTGAGACAAGATACCCTGCGAATCACAATGAATTTTAGGGTTTGTGGATTCAAGTGAAGGAACTGTCAGAGGAGATTGCGGTACGAAAGATGGAGATGCATAATTGGTGTCAGCAACTGATGATTGTCTCGGAGACAAGCTACCATGTGAATCACAGTGGATGGAAGGAAGTTGTGCAGCGGAGAATGATTCATTGAACAATGAGGAGAAGAATGATCAGGGTAAGAATCACAGCCAAACTGTGTGGATGGTATAGGATCAAGTATGGAATCATACTTAGTATAGTCAGATTGATTGTCTAACAAAAAAACTGACTTAGGAAGAGAAGTAGATAAGTCATTAAAAGGGAAGATATTCTCATGGAATACCACATCACGAGAGACATATGTGGATTTAGATTCGAGATCATAAAATGTGTATCCTTTTTGGCCATAAAGATATCCAATAAAAATGCCCGGCTTGGCACGTTGATCAAACTTGTGAATTGGTCGAGTGTTTCTACCAAAACAGATGCAGCCAAAGACTCGGAGAGAAGAATAATTAGGGGGAGCATGTAAAAGAACTTCATGCGGAGATTCATGGGATAAAACTGGCGTAGGCAGTTTATTGATGAGGTAAGTTGCAGCCAATATGCATTCACCCCAGAATTGGATAGGTAGATTCGCTTGAAATCTTAAGGCACGCACAACATTGAGCAAGTGACGATGCTTCCTTTAGACAATGCCATTATATTGCGGAGTATAAACACAACTTGTTTGATGTAAAATTCCATTTTCATGAAACCAAGATTGAAGTGCATTGGATTTGAACTCAGAGCCATTGTCAGACCTAAAGGTTTGAAGTTGTGGGATGAGTAATGTATTAATACCAGCGGATATGCTGGTGATTTTGAGTCCAAATTGTTTGACAACAAAAGCAAAGAAATATTTGAGAAACTTTAAAGTTTCAGATTTGACTTTCATCAAAAATACCCAAGTACATCGAGAGTAGTCATCCACAATTGTAAGAAAGTACTTTGCATTAGTTAGACATGCAGTAGAAAAAGGTCCCCAAATGTTGGCATGAACCAATTGAAAATGATGTTTAGATAAAGAAACACTTTTATTAAATTTGAGTCGAGATTGCTTAGCCCTGGGGCATACATCACACAAGTGTTTAAAAGAAGAACGAATGTAAACAAAATTGTGAGCTAAAAATTCAAAACAATCCACATGTGGATGGCCTAGATGACAATGCCATTTGTCGAATGGCTTATTTGCAGCTAGAGAAGAAACAAATGGCTGAAAAATGAAATGGTAGAGGCCAACAATTCGCTTACTCCATCCAATCTCCATTCTCGTTTGAAGGTCCTAGAAGACACAAGACTCATGTGAGAAGGTAATACAACATTTTGCTGAGCTTGTAAGATGACTGACTGAAATAAAGTTGAATTTGAAACTTGGAATGTAAAATACATTGAGCAACGTAATAGTTGGAGAAAGTTTAACAGTCCCATCATGTGTTACTGAGATGTTAGAGCCATCAGGCAACTGAACCATGATAGGATTCAGGACGAATTTATAAGATGTAAAACATGACAAAGTAGAACAGATGTGGTGTGTAGCACCACTGTCGATAATCCAAGTAAGAGAAGAACACGAGAGAATCATACCTGCGAAGTTGGCATACGAGGCTATGTTGTTTCCAACATTGTCAGGTTCAAGTAATGTCATAAGCCTAGCATATTGTGCAGCTGAGATGGTTGGAGATGCTGGTATAGGTTCAACAATATTAGGTGCAGGAGCAACAGCAGCAACATAAGGGTGTGATGATTGGTTTCTCGGCTTTGGTGGATTACTCGGATAACCATTCAACTTCCATCAGGTTTGACGGGTGTGACCATGTTTAGTGCAATGATCACAGAAGGGACGAGGGCGTTTGTTGTTGCTATTCCCATTGCCAGAGTTGTGGAAAGAATGTTGTTGTGATCTATTGGAATCGCTGCGAGAAACATTCAACGTAGCGGAATCAACCTAAGGAATAGAGGAGGAGTTAATACCTTGTTGCTCTTCCTCCTGGCGTACCAGATTGTAGAGCTTAGCAGCAGACGACATCGGTTCCATCAACAAACATTGACTGCGAAGTGCCGAGAATCTATCATGTAACCCTTGAAGGAATTCCATGGACCGATCTTGATTATGATGATCCACAAAGTCCTTCCCAGCACCGCAGATATATGGCACCAAAGGTCTAAACGAATCTATCTGATCCCAGAGAGTCTTCAAGTGGGTAAAATATATTGCAACACTTAGGTTTTCCTGCTTCAGGGAAGATATAGATTGTTTCAGGGAAAATAGCTTAGGGGCATTCTTATGGGAAAAATGGTTTTTGATTTCCATCCATTGAGCTCTTGCGGAAGGAAAGGCCATGACATTGGATCGGATTACTGGATCCACAGAATTTGCAACCCAACTACCAACCAGGTCAACTGCACGAGTCCAATGGAGATCAATTGGATCTTCGGGTTAGAATGTGAGCCATCACGAGTCCAATGGAGGAGATCAATTGGATCTTGAAGGGGTCTCAGAAGATGATGGAGAGCAATCAATGTAGTATTTGAAGAAGGAGGGGTTTAGTTTTCATCAATTAAGATTACCTAGCTCTAGATTACCATGAAGAAATCTAGTTTTGGTTTTTGTATCTCATACAACTGTATTGAGATTTATGTTTATATACACGGTTACATCAGTGAAAAGATAAAGATTACAACGGAACAAATGCAAAAGAATAGGTGCATCTTAGACTAAACTAATGTACTGAAGAATAGGCAAAGTATAGTAGTTACAGCAGAAGAATATGATGACTAATTTATGGTACAACAGTCTTGTAAACGTAACAACCTGTACGTGTGAAGTTTAATACAATACAAAAGCATTCTTAAATTTGAGTATAAGATGAAGAATCTTGTTTCGTTTCGCAGTGTGAGCTTAGCTTTCAATCCACTTGCATCACCTCATTACAAAGTTGTCTGCGTTTGGGAGGTTGGTAAAAACCAACTCCAGATTGAGATTTTCGATTCGGAAACTGCTACCTGGAAGCTCTCCGGAGACCCTTTCCTTGGACATTATGATTCTTTTGGCATGTCTGGTGTGTTCTGGAATGGCTCATTGCACTGGATCAATGCAACTCAGTTTGGCGAATGGATTAGCTCAAGTAACTCTTTTGGGTATTTTGATATGGAGCAAGAACTACTGATGGAAATGCATGTGCCATCGATACCGGAGGTTGATGAATTGTATGACATGAAGGTTGGGTATTTTGGTGAATACAAGGGTTGTTTGCATCTCATACCAATTTATGATCACTATTCAACATGTTTTGAGATACTGGAAATGGAAATCGATTACAAGTGCTGGAACATTAAGTTCAAAGTCGATATTGAAAATCTTATAATTTCGTACCCGGAGATGATTCCACATGATTATGACTATTTTCAGGACGAAGGATCATTGCATGAAGTGATTTTTTCACTAGGAACACCTAAGTTTTTTTTTCAAAAGCTCAATGTTTAGCATTATACTTTTATTCAAATGAATCCTAGAAAAGCCATGAAGGGCAGCAAAACGATTTCAACAAAACCTCTAAATGTGCATTTTTTAACCATTCTCTAAAAAAACAAACAACTTCATAGTGACACTAGAAAGATAAAAGCTACAAAGAATACTTGCAAATTGGAAAGAAACCTATTTTCGAATTCAGGTTATGACAAACTGTAAAGTTTTATAAACAGAATGCAGCTGCAATATGTACTATATTACCATCTGTTCCTAAGCTACTGCATCAACAAAGATCACTGCAAGAATGCTAGATCTTTATACCTTTAGGACCATTCCAGAAATTTAGGAAAGGGATATTTCTATGGACTTCTCGTAATGAAAATCAGATCACATTCTAGATATCTCTAGGAGAAAACATTGCGAGGTAAAGTCGGGAATTGAAAGGTGACTTTGACGTAAATGGTAAGGCCAAAATTATATCACAAATGAGTCAATACTACACTAGAGATGAAAATACGAAGAGATGTAGAGATTTGGTAGACTCAATAGAAATGTATTAAGTGATCAATTTTGCGACATGAGATGACAATGATGAATTATCACCAAATGTCATTCATACTCATCGAGTTTGAACAAGAATGTAAAGTCATCTTGATTCTAAATGTAAGAAAAAAGAACGCGTTGAAGCCTAAGTAGATTTTTAGAAACTAAACATAACTAGTTTTGGGTATCCAAGTTACCAAATGCGGGAACTTAATATGTTACCTCACCGAGCCGTGTACATGTAGGTGTCCCACATATGCCCTGAAGGATCTCAAAGAGACTGCTTCAAGTCCAAGACATGAGAAAACCATGACAAGTGTTCATTTTATCACGCACTCCTTCTAATATGGGAAATTCTTCCTAGTGCACTTGGTGACCATCCAATTCAAATCTTCTAGTAAACACGTTCTCAAACTTCAGACAGAGCAATTAGAGAAAGCTATTTATCCGGTTCAAGTACACTACTACTAGCAATCATAGAACTAGGACGACATCGAGAAATAAAGATCAAATCAATAAAAGTAAAAATGCCAAAACTGATAACATTATAAACTATGCCCAATTTTCACATCCCTTTTGATCCATAATCTGAATGCAAGAGTTTCTTCTTCTTATATTAAACGGAACACTAAGGACAGACTTGTTTGAATTCCATGTATGCGTCTAAGTTCTTAGAGAGTTGAGTCATTCTCATAACCTCACCAAAGTCTTGAATGCACATTGGCGTAAAAGCTAGATGTAAATTGTCATGATGTGAGCTTTGATTAACAAACACAAAAGTGAAAGAATACCAACATTTGTTACGCAATCAATGTTGTCTATGTTCAAATAGCCAGGATAACTCATATGAAGAATTTTCCATTTCTTGGATTATAAGGATTGATAGTGCGAACTTCTCATGATTAAACTCATGAAGTGTAAAAAACAGCTAACAATTTCTTTGTTATATTTTCATATAAAGCTAAAAGTAGCATAAGTTCACTCTATACAGATCAATATGTATCATGTTACTCATTTAGTCATAGAACTCTAAAAATAAAAGATGCAATTTAACTTGACTAATTGAGACAAACTACATTATCATGTAACTTAATTGCACTGCTAAAAATAAAAGATCCATTACCAACACTATCTTCTTCTCGAACACCCTCATACACATGGGTTGTTTTTTAATTCCACTGCTAATTTCACCTTCTGACAAGCCCAACCTCCTAAACACATTCAATTTTGCTTCCCAAGTTGATTTCCTTCTTTGTCAGCCCTTGCAGTGGCATGAAGAAATGTACTTTCTAAAGGATCAAACCCATTTCCTTAAACTTTTCAACAATTCCGAAGAAGAACATGCATAATAGTAAGCGTTCTTGGCTGGGATACAAGAAACCAAGTGATTTTTTCACTAGGCACACCCACATTTCTCAAAAGCTCAATTTTTAGCATCGCACTTCTATTCAAATCAATCCTAAGAAGTCTTGAACACCGCTTCATGACCTCGATTACTTGTTCTTCTACACGACAAATGTTATTGATCATACCAAATGAAGGTATAATCTTATTCTCGTAAGCTACATTTCAAAATTGATGGGTTTGCGAGAAATGAACTTGGCAAGGTCAATTCGTAAAGGCCTTTAGTGTTGAAAAAATCAAGCTTTGGTTTCAGGGTTTTATGAGGTTTAGATAAAAGTAGTGATGGATCTTTATTGATGAGTTTTGAGATGTGGGGTTTGGTGAATCCGTAAGTTTCAAGTAGGGTTATGATTGAATCTGGTTTTAAAGTGGTTTTGAAATTGAGTTTTTTTTGAAGCAGTCATAGCTTCATCTATTGATAATCCACATGAATCCATTAAGTAAGAAACTACAAATGAAGAAGAAGAGTTCTGAATTTTGGGGAATGAGCAATATTGATACTGGATTTTGAGGAGATGGAGATGGATCTAACTTGAATAAAAAGAGATGGGGTTTGAGGAAGATGAAAAGATAAAACATGGGTTTTTGAACGATGAACAACATTGTTAATGATGTTTATTTGAGGTACTACTGGGTTTGGAAGAGAAAGGAATGACATGGATTTGGTAGATGAGAAGAACAATAAGGTGAACCGAAGAAGACTCAGACGAGTAGGAGTGTATCATTAAAGGAAATAAGTCGATGGTTTGGTCTGGTCTGGTAGGAGTGCCCAAAAGGCTGATACCAGCTCTACTAAGGGCTGATACCAGTCCACATAGGACAAAAAAATCATGACGATCCTGACCATTGGATCGATGGACTAGTATCAGCCCTTATAAATCATGAATATGAACATCTTAATGAGGACAAACCAAGAAGAAAGTGAGAGCATATCAGGTAAACAGTAATCAACTAAATATCAAATAT